>CM061747.1:76274965-76581325 GCA_030979885.1 Lolium multiflorum
TTCACACCAACTTCTCCTACATACTGTTGCAAAACCTGATTTTTTTTTTTGTCTCCAGTTATTTGACCGGATATTCATTTTCACAACCCCTCTAGCACGCATGAATTGAACTTCAAAAAAGGATTTTTTTTTCTTTGGCACCACAAGAGGTTTCTTATTATGAAAATAACAGAGGAAGACAATAAGAATTCTCATGTTATGACTAACTAAAAGAACTACCAACAGACTGATAGAATTGAGAAACATGTTTTTGTCTAAATGGTAAGAATATAGAAGGTTGCGTCATCTTTTATATCCTTCATTTTTCTCAAACTTGATTGCAAAATGGTGAACTAAATATTTGGAGCAACATTTAAGACCTCACAAGTGCTGACACAACCACAACGACATCTCAAAATTGTCTGAACTTCGTTTCGTATGCACATTGGGTGGACTAATGATGCAAATTAAGAGCATGTCGATCTACTACATCAACACCCTGCCAACCTACCAAACCACCATCTTTGCCCTCTCACTCCTTCTGGAATATTAGAACCAATTCAATACCACTACCATACATGAGAGTTGTGCAGTAAGAGAGGGAGGGAAGGGCAGAGCCATACCTGAGATAGCAAGCTAAATGTCCTTGACACTGCGGCATCAAGATCATCAAGGTCAGGCGTACTATTCCTCCAATGCCTTGATCAAGCTACACGTGCCCCGACTTCCTGATGTATAGCAATTCTTTTGGCACACTTCGAACTGGATGAGTGAATCATCTAAACATGCATGAAGTGAGCATTTCAGCAATACACATTGTAGGAAGAAAACGGAGGAAATACTCCAGCATGAATGAAAAAGGAAGCAACACAAAGCATAGAATAAATGTTACTGGCCCACCTCTTTTCCGTTCTTTAGGTAAGATATTCTTGACACTTTCATTCGATACTTCTTTATTCATTTTCCGTATGAAATTAAATATAAGTTACTAAAGTTAAGTTTTAGCTATACCTCCAAATGATCATTATAGCTGTAGTAATATGGCATCTTATTAGCCTACAATTCTCCTGACTTAATGTAATTATAGTAGAGCTATGATAGTCTCTCGCTAGATACAACATGTTTATCGTCGCAAAGGGGTTAACTAAATCGACAATGAAGACTCAAACTTGCAGTGCTCCATCAAATATCACGACAAAGTCAAAACAAAACTTTAAAATATTTCTGTTGTCATCCACAATTGGCCGCCATCTAAGACATCAACAGCACCAAGTACGGATAGTCTCGACTCTCTCTCCTTGATGACAGCAAGTTGAACCTTAACTGCAGCCCACCCGAACCCAATTGCTAGAGTGGAAGGAGCATGATGTATACACCTCCCACATAAGCTAACCGATCAAGTAAGACAGAATGCACAGGACCAAAAAAGTCTCCCAGATGATAGGGTCTTAGCTGCTATGAAGTTGGTAAAACTATGAGAGTAGGGTAGTTGCAGCACAGTACTGATAAAGGCACACAATCCAAATTGTATCTCAGATTTCTTGCACTTTTTAGAAGCAGGCAACTTGCCCTGCAGCCTCAAGAAAAATAGTATCTGGTAGACTATTATAAGAAGAACACTTCCAAAAAAAGAAGTACTACATGCGAGATAGCTGTCGGCTTGCAAATGACAGCATGTTACCTAGGAATAAAAAGTTCAACACATTGGCCAAGACACATCTAAACAACGGCATGAGGTACTTAGTATGCATGCCACATGTAGACAACCTATTAAACTATATTGAATATACAAATTCTGTAGTTATCTGCTAGTTTCGTAGAATTTTGTACCAACCTATTGCTTATATCCACCACTACTTGGAGTTGGTACAGTACTGATAAAGCTTATACACAATTTAGCATGAGTTTTTACCTTTTTTTTACTGCAACTCATTAAGTGTTTATGCCAGATACAGAGCTAAGATAGGACATATGAATAATAATGTTGGCTAGAAAAGAAAGAATACCACGAGTTAATTGCTAGACGGTAACATGTACTCCCTCCATCCCACCAAAAGTGTCTTAACTTTGTCAAAATTTGGATGTATCTAGGTAAATACATCCAAATTTTGAGAAAGCTGAGATACTTTTGGTGGGACGGAGGGAGTATGTAATATTACTAAGTTTAAAGGGTCAGTAAGAAGGGATCATACATTGCATAATCTATCCATGGTCACATCAGTTTTTTTCTAAACCCATCGGTTTAACATTGCATCTCCGATGGACTGCGGGGCGAATATAGGAGAAAGTTTTTTCTTCTCCGATAATATTGTAGAGGACCTGCAATGTACAAAAAACTATCAAGTTTTATACAAACCTGTCCTGGTCCCTGGAGAACCATTTAGCAAAAACAGGGATTGCAGGTGGGATCAATTTTAATTAATCATCATATATAATCTATAAATCCTTTTCATGAATTATGGGAAGGCCCAACAAAATGATCACCGCAAGCAATACAGCCAAATAAAGAGAAATAATGTACTCTACGCTCATGTAACTCATAAATTGAACACAAAGAACTATCTATGTTATTTATGATAAGTAGTTATTAATAGTAAACCCTACTATATATGGATTTCGTATACTCCAGGAGCACAATGGATTTAGAACAGATGGGAAGTATCATATCTTGATCTGTAGGTTTTCTGTTTCGAATATTTTTCCAGAAAATCAGAAAATTCTTATAGCACTAACTATAATCGTTCCACATTAAGTTTCTCAAAACACGTGGAGCTGTTAATGGGAAATATTATGTATGCCTGATAAATGATTGCCTTACCAAGTCACCAAGCACAAACTGCAAGTATTTATAGCTGAGCAATATTATTACCATCGAGCCACGCTAATCTTGAGAATCTATGTAGATAGGAAATGAGGTTTACCTAGGGGTGATCAGACTAAAGTCCCATCAAATATCATATACTGTACTGAGGCTTTAGATGGGCAGAAATTGCATTGTTGATTTACAAAAAAAAATGGACTTAGTAGAATTATGTCACAAGAACAAAATTGCACTCTTAATTAGTAAGTGAACAGTAGTGTATTCCAACGACTTGGGCAGATGCAGTAAATAAATGCTTAATTAGCACGCTCCAAATTTCTTAGCATATCCCAACTTAGCCGCTTCGCAGCAACTCATTTTCACAACTATATTTTCAACCATTAGATTTCTTCCAACCATCAGCACCTGCAGAGAAGACATGAACCATGTTTTTAATCTAAATACAGTTCATCCCAGGTCCTTATCAACCATCAGTCCTCAAAGGAAAGCAAGTCAAATGCACCCCAACTGAAATCTATTATGGCACCTTAGCCACTTGAAAGCAATTCATGTTCAGACCTTCAACAACTCCATGTTTCCCATAAGTCTAAGCAACTCGGCACGACAATCAGCTATCTGAGTATGACATTCATCGTCCGCAGAGAACAAGTGGACCATCTTTTTAATCTCAATCCAGCTCAGCCCAAGTTCCTTCTCAACTACCATTCCTCTGATCTTTCTCCTAATTTAGCTACAAAGTCCTATTTTCCTGTAGCAGCATAAAGGGTTTGAAAGCAATATATGTGTTGACATGTCATCTGGTTCTTGCTCCAGTGCCTGTTCAGCAGCCTGAACACCAATGGACAAATCTTTTAATGCTACACAGGAGCTTAGCAGAATTCTCCATAGCTCAGGACATTTCTTGGCAAATGGGGATTTCATCAATAAATCAAGTGCTTCCTCCAATAAACCTGCCCTACCGAACAAACTCACCATGCTAGTGAATAGTGATCATGATAATCGAATCTTCAGTGCCCCAAATTGGCATCACATCGGCAATTTCAGTCGCAGTCTCAAAGACCAAAATGCAAGCAAAGTTTTAGTACGTATACTGAGCTCACCATGGTATACTGAGCTCCGGCGATGGTACTGATAGCTCCGCCTCTCAGACCTCGAGTATTGGCGCGAGCACAACCGCTGCTGGAGCGAACTGTGCCTTGATCTCGCCGGCAACATGCGTGCTCTCGCAACTGCCGGTGCGCCGGCGGCACGGGAGGCTGCGCCGGCGCCTGCTGTGGCGCCACGCCACCCCCAGCGACCACGCTCTTATCGACGACGCTGTTATCGTCTGTGCTGTCCTCGGCAAAGCTATCGCTCATGCCGTCGAGCGAGCTGCGGCGGCTGCGGGCGCCGGGCGCTCGCTGGACACCTCCTTGACAACCACCGCATCGTCCTCCTCCTCAAGCTCCGGGATACCCTCCTCCTCCCGCACCTCCCGCGAGCACCGGCTCGGCGTGTGTGGCGCCGCCTCTCTCCTGCTCACCATAGATGAAACGCCGGCGGCGAGTCAGTGAAGCCGCTAGGAGCGGCCACGACTGCTGGGTGTGGGCCACCTCGTGCGGGTATTTAGGCTGCCGCCGGCGGCCTCGTCGGTGAACCGTCCCAAGGAGAGAATGGATTGAAGAGAGGGGAGGAGAAACAGATAAGGAGACGACATAATGATTCGTGGTCTGACAAAATCTCTGTGGGAAGTGTACCACCGCTTTGACCACCTCCTTCCTTTAAGGCTACAGCCACGCATGAAGGGACCAAAATAAGACATCGTGAGAGAAAACAAAATTTAAAAGCTTCCACAAAAATGCTACGGAGCACCAAAACGTACACAGGAAAAAGTCAGTGCTAATCAAAACTTCGTGTCAGCACAACGTTAATTCGAAAAGAAGCCCAAAATTCTGTCAAAAATCAAAGTGGTTCACGTTTAGTATAGTAATAATGGAGGCAAAATGTATATTATCTTTTCGTAAGGATCAAATCAAAAAAAAAACTAGTGTTTTTATTCTTTTTATTACCTTCAAGTGTACTGGTTCAAGATTAGAAATTATATTTGAGAATATCTGAGGGTAGTATAAATAAAGCGTGTAATAAATTTAGTGTTGAATGCATTGAAAAACATGCCAGATCACTTTTAAAGGTCACATGCTCTTCCTTAGCTATTCTGTAGTTTGAAAGAAATCATAAATTTGGAGCTCCTTCTGGTTAAAAGACCAATATGCTGCTAATATGTTAATGCTACAACAAAAACATCCAATCAAATTCCCACGAAGTGGTAAACCTCTTCAACATTACAACACCTATATAGAACCTCTTCCACCCAACACTTCTCAATAAGCCATCATAAAATAACGGGCCTCAAAACAAAAAAAAATCGATCAAATAATACGCTAGAAATATTGGGCATTATCATCAGCAACGGTGGTTAGGAAAAATCAAGGATATCTTGAAAAGAATACACCTGCGTTGCTGATTCTGAACAAGTTTGAGTCACTTATTTCCTCCCGATTTCCATTGCTGCTTGTTGGCACGTTGTGAGTTGCAGAACTATGTAGGAGTAGTTATATTTTGTCTAAGAGTAGACTGTTGCTTCGGTCACATACAAAATGAATAGTGTATATACAAATCTCATGTAGGACTGCACATACTGAACTACCAAACCAGCAATAGCCGACCCTATTGGTTACTGGTTAGGCAGGACAGAGCACCCCGCGATGCACCATGGTCGGACGCGCCGCGGATTATCATAGATAACCAGCTTACTTCCTGCAAAGAATTAACGACGGCCAAAGCATACATACCCAGGCTGATCACGAAAAATCTGGGCTGTGCCACACGCCTGCCCCTTGAGCCACAATCCGCGAAAATGCATGTCTACATATACGTGGGTGTCCCCGTCTTATCACATGCCATCCATTTGGTCCTATTTGCATCAAGATGTGTGCCATTATTTTGCAGAGATCACCTCCCACCAAAACGTTCTGTCATGGCACAGTCCCTGCCTGTTATGCATACCAAACCTCAACTTTGTAAACTCGTTCCTGTACAAACCTTCAACTAATTTTGTTTCAGAATATAGTGTAGGACAATATTACTTTAATTAGTACAAAAATTAGGCAAAATTAATTTGCAACGCGGGAGTATTAGAATCGATCCAATTTGGAAATGAACATGTACCATCTAGATTTGTTTCTTAGAATAATCTGAACATGGAGAATAATCACCAAAAACCATACATACATACAGTATTTTGAGCCACCAAAGCTCATTTCCAACATGCTTGGAAATTCCATATTTTCCACAGGAACAAATCAACATACCCATCGAAAAAAACCAATACATCATTCTACCAAATGATTTTCGGATCTGGGAGCATGTACCAAAGAGTAGGATCTAGTATTCACAAATATTCAGAGGAAAATCCAACATGAATAAACCAGCATCTATCGTCCAAATCAGTGGAGCAAACAGGAGTAAGAAGAATTTGTAACAAGAAACTTGCAGCATCCAGATCTCAGGAGGAAGATATGACTAAACAAAAGTCTCATGAACTGATCTGCACCTTGTATTAATACACCAAATAAATATCCCTGTACAACAAGATGCTCCTTGATAGTGAGAGGAGCCAGCCCCAACGAAGAGGAGCAACCTTGCTGCGCTTTCCGGCCGGCCACGACACGCCATGGTGGAGCACGGAGCCGGAGAGAGGGAGATCAAAGAGAGCTCCGGCGAACGGATCCGAGGACAGGGAGAGAGAGGGAAGCGACCATGGTTGGATCCGGGAAGAGGGGAGCGCCGGCGTCACGGATGCGGTGTGAGGGAGAGAAACGGCGGCGCCGCCGTTCATGGAGGCGACATGGTGAAGGCGCGTGGGCTGGGGAGAACGCCATTGTGGAGGACGGAGCTGGGGAGAGAATCCGGGAAGAGATAAGATGCACATGTACAGTTTGGTTCCTATAGGGAGAGGAAGATGGACAAAGTACAGGGTGGTGGAGGCAAAGTAGACACACACGAATCTTGGAACACCAACAGCCCTTGGATAAGCCATAGACGTCCACGACTATGTAGAATCACCGCGTTGCACAATCCGCCTGATGCCACAACTTCTTTCTGGGCCTTCCGTATGCACATCAGACTACAGAAGCAGTCGATCAATGGTTCCCAAAAAAGTACATCGTCTGGCCGGCCGGCGAGACGTGGAGCAGCAACCGACGATTTCCAACTCGATCTAACGATGGCGCCAACCGTCCGGTTAGCGAGCAGACAGAGGCACAGCCAAGGCCGCGCTGCCCTGCGCGGGTGAGCCGCAAGGGGCGGCGATGCGGCGACCTGGGCCTTACCGAGACCTCGGCAAGCGGCCACTAAGGCGTGGAGGCAACTCAGGCGAGCGGCCTCCGTCGATCCGGGGCTTCTGTTGCCGATGGAAAACTCAGCGTCGTGATTCGGTGCCGTGCGAACTTCGACGAGTTCGTGCAATCGATTTGGTGAGTAAGAGCATCTCCAACAGAGGCTGTAAACTGGGCGTGCGCTAAAAAAACTGTCAATATACACCGCCAAACGTGTTTTTTCGTCCTCCAACTGACGCTGTAAATATTTTAGTGCGCGCGGTACTTTGCGCTACCGAAAGCGGTATATCTAGTGCGCCGGCTACCGCACGCTGTAAGCTGGAACCGCTCGTGCGAAAAAGAAACTGCTCTGCTCTGCTGACCGCCGCATCGCGAGTTCCACCGGCCGTCGTGCTGCAAGCTTCGCCGGCCGCCTCCCTGCGAGCTGCGCCGGCCGCCGCCCCGTGAGCTCCGTCGGCCGCCCTGCGAGCTCCGCCGGCCGCCGCCCTGCGAGCTCCGCCGGCCGCCGTGCTGCGAGCTCCGTCGGCCGCCCTGCGAGCTCCGTCGGCCGCCCTGTTGCAAGCTCCGCCGGCCGCCTCCCTGCGAGCTGCGCCGGCCGCCGCCCCGCGAGCTCCGTCGGCCGCCGCCCCGCGAGCTCCGTCGGTCGCCGTCCCGCGAGCTCCGCCGGCCGCCGTGGTGCGAGCTCCGTCGGCCGCCGTGTTGCGAGCTCCGCCGGCCTCCCTGCAAGCTCCGCCAGCCGCCGTCCTGCGAGCTCCGTCGACCGCCGCCCTGCGAGCTCCGCCGGCCGCCGCGCTACGAGCTCCGTTGGCCACCGCGCTGCGAGCTCCGCCGGCCACGCACGCAGGCACGAACTCGATTTCGATTGTTGTGGCTAGCTAGACTCGATTCGGCCGCGCGCGGACTCGATTGATGTGGCGGCGCACGCACGCACGAACTAATTTCGGCCGGCCGCGCATGGAGATTCAATTGCTAGCTTGCTAGCTAGATCAATTTCTAGCTACATGGATAATGCACAGTAATTTAGTTGAATTTTTCAGATTTATTTGTAGCCTGTTTGATCTTGTTTGTTCTACGAATGTTCAAGAAACTTGTTTGTGGAGCTCTATTTTACAGCCTCTGCTGAAGGGTTGTTTTTCGGCTTCGTGGTTGCGCTGTAAAATAGAGCCTCTGACGAAGCACGCGTCGGCGCCGCGCGCTATATCCGGATCGAGCGCGCTGCAAACGACTTTTACAGCGCCAAATTTTAACAGAGATGTTCTAATAACGTGAAGGAGACCGCCTATTAATGGGTCGGTTTTCGTGAGCGAGGAGGCAAGAGACCTTGATTCGATTCTGGAGGATTTGAGTTCGTACCGAGCTCATCCTCGTTTCTTTTTGTTTGAGCGGACTCCTTCGAATCAGATACGTACAAGCACGCGGGGACGTAAGAAATTTGGGCAGGCCCAGGCCCATAAGAGCGATGGTCGAGCCTAACCAAGGTACGCACCGATCTATGTACGAATCGTTTGCTTTGGTACACGCAGAACCAAAAATATTATCGACATATCGATCGGACGATGGACGAAAACCGTACCAAACCACGGAAACACTATCATCTTTATTATTAGGTATAGATTAAACACTACTAGCAAGACCCGCATGATTGCTAAGGAAAAAACAAATAACGTATAATTTCTTTTATTAAAATATCAATCTATTTTACAAGATGTATATGTCTAGATGTTGAATGTAGATGGGCTGCAGTCCAGTAAGGCAGCCCATGTAGTCTACAATTCCTGAAATCTCAAGGCCCATCACGTTGGCAGTTTGAGACAGCCTTGGGGGACAAAGTTTAGTCCCACATTGCTAGTTGGAAGAGAGTTGGAGTGGTATATAAGGACTGTTGTTCTAGTCATGGACAGAACTACGCGGCGGCGCCGCACGCGAAGTCGCTCCGTGCGGCGGCTTGCCAGCTTGGCATTTTCGCGCATGTGAACGCACCGCACACGTTCTGCTGGGTCCGGGCGTGAACGCATGATTCTATGAAAGGCCAGCAGCGGGACACACTGTACACGCGCATGCACCTTTCCACTATTCGTGTCAGTTTTCAATTCGGCATGTCCCGTTGGTCCGAGTGAGCGTGCATGTGAGAAAAAGTAACCACCTGTGCATGTAGCAGAAAAACTGTTATATAATATTATTATTACTAACACATTGTTGATTTTACCTAATTGACCAGTCTACGATAACCAAGTTAAATACATTTAGCCACCCAAATTAGTGCTTAACTGCCTGGTTAATTTCACTTAGTTGCCAGATTTGCAGTGCAACCACACTACCATCACTACAACGTTAAAAAACTTGCATTTCCTAAAATCTTAAGTGCAACCAGATTATTTTACAACAGTTAATAGTTTATTTGACAATAGCTACAAGTTTTTCCTAAAAACAAATGCTAGGTCCTAAAAAATACGGCCACCAGATTAATTGGTAGTAGCTATCAGGTTATTTAGCAACAACTACCTAGTTATTTTATCTAGTTATTTAGCAACATATATTACCCCGAAATTGTGAGTGCCTAGCTGCCAAGTTCTTGCACCTAAACTGCGCAAATTCTATGTACATGCTAAAATGCCAGCTACTAGTTTTTAGGAGACTTGATAGCCAAATTATAGCACCTAGCTTCCAAAATACGAATGCATAGCTGCCATATTCCTAATGCGTAGCTGCCAAAAACTATTATGGTTGTTAAATTCGTTGACAAATTCTAGCACACATAATCTATTTCCCAAATTCACAGTGCGTAGCTGCCAGAATCCTCATTCATAACTGCCATATTCCAAAATGCAAAAAATAGGAGGACGAGCCCTGTTGCCTTGCAGCTTCCAACTCGCTTGACGGAGGCATCCTCCTGAAGCACTTGCTGCTATGCGCCTCCTCCTGGACCTCCTCCCTTGTCGGCGGCGGCCTGGTGAAGCTCTTGCTGGGCCGCATGTCCTCCTCCTCCCCCGTCGCCGTTCGTGGCCTGGTGGATCCCTCGTTAGGCCAGGCCTCTTTCTCGCTTGACGGCGGCGTGGAGCTGTCCGTCCGCCGCGCCTCCTCTGGGCCTCCTCCTCCTTGGTCGTCGGTGACGGTTTGAGATGGCGACCCGGCGAGCTGTCCGTCCGCCGCGCCTCCTCCTCCTCCTTGGTCGTTGGTGACGGCTTGAGGACGGCGACCCGACGAGCTGTCCGTCCGCCGCGCCTCCTCCTCCTCCTCCCTCTCTGTCGGCGGCGACTTGAGGATAGCGACCTGGCGGAGCCGTCCGTGTGTCGCCGCCTCCTCCTCCTTGCTAGTCGATGGCGGCTCGAGGACGGCGACCAGGCGGAGCCATCCGTCCGCCGTGCTTCCTCCTCCTACCTCGCCGTCGGTGGCCCGCGGCGGGGCACAACGGAGGCCTCCCGGCAGCGTTCCTCCACCTCACCAGGCGAGGCGCCACACCAGGCGGTTCTCGCGGCAGCCATCCACGGCGGTGCTCGGCGGCGGCCTCCCCGCGGCAGTGCACAACGGCGGACTCCCGGCGCTGGCCCTCCCCATGCCGGTCATGAGATAAGGTTGGGGTTGGTGTGTTCAGGGAAGCTTGAGGTGGGGAAAGAGGAGTATGGTGCGGCGTGGACCTGTTTCTGTTTCTATAGAGACGTGTGCGCTTTTTTGTTTTACGGAAACGTCGCACGGGAGCACGTTGTATGCGGCGCTTGCTGTTAGCTTTTCCCTCTAGTCATTCCAAGTGAGTGAGAATAGAAGGAGCCCTCACGCACTCCTCCTCCTCCGCCCGCCCCGCCTCGTCTCGTCACGTCACGTCACGCACGCACGCACGTCGCGTTTCGTGACTCAAGTTCGAGTTCGAGACACACTCAAGGAAGCCTAAATTTTTGCTTGGTGCACCAACTGTGTTGGGTACGTGTCGGCCTGCATGTGCATGCTCGCGTGTCCCCGCTTCCTACGCGTGGCAACGCGGTCGGGCTCGGCCTGTGCTATACCAGGAGACGATCGATCTAGAGATACATACGCTCTCGGAACTCTAGTCCATCTCTCGAAGTTCCTTTTGCTGCGCTACTCTCTAGTCTTCCTCATCCCGGTGACTGCGTTCGTCCGGGAGAGCAGCCTCCGAAACTCCGTCCGTTGAGATCCCGCACCGGGAGACGGGCGATAAGGTTTTCGGAGCGTCTTCCACTGCTCGCCATCGTTCGTGCTCTTCTTCGACGGATCGGCTGCTTCATCGACATCCACTACACCATGGGCGACATCAACAATACCCATGGTGGTGGTGGTGCTGCTGTGCGACCTTCCCGGTCGCGATGTACGTGTTTTTCCTCTCCTACCTTGCACTGCTACTTGTTCCATGTTCAGATCTGATGCATGTGCTTAGTCTGATGTGCGTGGTTAAGTATGCTTGTGCATCTGTAATGTTGCTTTGTAATTAATCTCATACGGAAATTGCCTAATAATCCAACAATCCAAAAACCTTATAGGCATTTTTCACCGTCTGGTTTTGCTGCTACGCTTAAACCGAGCCCGTTTATGGGATCTCATTTCAAGAGATGGCAGAATAAGACCCTCTTGTGGCTCACTGCTATGGGCGTGCACCGAGTTGCGGAAGGTATTCCCAGAGGTCCGCTTACTCCGAAGAGGATAAAGCGTTCGGGGATGCCACCGTAATCTTTGTGGGTGCCGTCCTAAGTGTGCTTGGAGACAAGTTGGTTGATGCTTATCTGCACATACGAAATGGGAAGGAACTGTGGGATGCACTGGACGCTAAGTTTGGTGATGCCGATGCCGGAGGTGAACTGTATGCTATGGAGCAGTTCAATGACTAAAATGGTTGAGAACCGATCTGTAGTAGAACAGGCTCATGAGATACGATCATGGCAAAGGAACTTGAGCTCCTCAAGTGTGTGCTACCGGACAAGTTTGTCGCGGGATGCATTGTCGGTAAGCTTCCCCCTTCATGGAGGAACTTTGCCACTTCTCTGAAACATCAGAGGCATGAGTTTTCTGTTGAGAATATCATGGGCTCTCTGGATGTTGAGGAGAAGGCGAGGGCAAAAGACAAACACACTGGAGGAACCGAGGGACGTTCTGCCGCCAATATTGTCGTTGCCTAATCGACAATACCTCGGAGGAGGGATCCTCACGAGGGGGAGAAGAAGTAGGGGCCATAGGGCGGAGTGCACACGGGACGGTGGTACGCGAGTTACCCAGCTTCGGAACACCTCGCACGATGACAGGGCCTACCGCTGCTTGTCTGGAATTATCTGGGCGCTGCGCGTTGTTACAATGGTTGTGGTTGTGCCTCTAGGGCTCCCAGGATCCGGCTTATAAAGGCGCATGGATCTAGGGTTTACATGGAGAGTCCTAGCCGAATACAAGTTGCCTAACTACGCAATATCTTGCCGTGTACGTCAAGGATCCGCCTTCCTTATGGCCGCTGGATCCGGATACTTTATGGGCCTCCACGGATCCGGCCTCCTCATAGGTGTTAGGATCCGGCTCCAAGTTCCGGGGCCGGACTTCATCCTTCTTGATCAACAGCAACTGGGCCACCCGATGGGCCCCATGCCACCATCACCGTCTGTGGGCCACCGGGCTTGCCGGATCTAGGCCATGTCGTTGATATACCCATAAAGTATACCCACAACAGTAGGCCGAAGTTCTCCGAGATTCATCATTCTTCCGTCTTCATATAACTCGGAACCGAAGAGAATCTTGAAGAGCTTCCAAACTTACTTGTTTCCGATATCATTTAACCGGAAACCCACATGTCCTTCAGAACGATAATGTAACGGAGTTTGCACTTTTCCACAAGACAACTTCCTATCTTCCCGCGCTAAATTTTCTGAGATGCGAATCTTTAGCCGGAAATTTCGGGAGCGCATGGTTAAGTTACCTCCACGTCATTTTACCGCTTTTAACCTAAGACACGTGTCATGCATCCAACGGTGAGACCGTTCAGTTTCCGTCGGATCCGGAATGCGAATCTCCGCGCGAGGGCTATAAATACCCCGACGCGCGGTAACTCCTCATTCGTTTCACCCATTCACCACTTCATCTTCCTCCTCCCGCCGCGCCGCCCGCCAGATCTCAACTCCGACGAGCTCCGCCGTGGAAGACTTCACGCCAGGTCGCTCCAAGCCTCCCCGTTCCAAGATCGCCGCGGTTGATCGGGAAATCTCCCCGCCGCCGATTCGTGGTCACGCGGCCGTTTCCAGCAAGTTCGGCGACCTCGTCCTCGCCGGAGCATCGCCTTCGCCGCGCCATTGACGGTACGTGCACCGGACTTGTAGAAGAAGAAGTAGAGTAGATTCCGGTAACTCAAACACTTTGCATGGGTGCAGCCGGAAGTATGCCGATCGACTCGCACTGTACCGGTAGTTCTCCGAATAGCCCGGATCCCGCTCATTAGAGCCAATCTGTCCGGATCCCATTGCATATCTACCACCATATGTTTCCGACATCCGGCTGCTCAACCTTTTTCCGCATCTTCCAACACCAAGTTAGGCCGGATCCCAACCGCTCAAGAAATCGAAGAAGAACTTCAAGGGCAGGCTAGAATGGCAGCCAAGGTCAGGAGACGGAAAACAAGAAAGCTTCTAAAGCCCGGAACCGCGAAGGAGAGCGGGGTCAATGGTGGCCCTGCGAAACCACCGATACGAGCTCAGAGAGCTTCGAACGAAGGTATGATCTCCGCTCACTGGAGTTTCATACGCGATACCGTCGTCCCCAAACCAGGAGCCGGAGAAGTAGTCATGACCAAGGCTTGGGTGGAACGCGGATTATCGCTCCCTTGCTCGGAATTTTTCCTCTACATCCTCAAAACATACGGGCTTCAGCCCCACAACATCTGCCCCAACTCCTACCGCTCTCCAACTTCGCAACTCTCTGCGAAGGGCATCTCGGAATCCGCCGACGTCAAGCTATGGCGTTTTTCTTCCGAGTAAAGAAAGAGACGAAGGACAAAGCTATGCTGAACTGCGGGAGCATGACATTCATGCTCCGACCTGGTCGCATGTACCCTCCTCATGACTCGCACGAATCCGTCCGGTACTGGAACGCCGGATGGTTTTACGAGAAGAATGTGTCAGTTCCGGAGATCCACGACGGTCTCCCCAAATTCAACAACGATCCTCCGGAAGAGCTCTCGCCGGAGCTTCATCCCGTCGCTTTCCCTAACTCCCATCCCGGAGAAGGCGCGAGAATCTCCGGTTAGTCCACGATGGCTAACCGAACCCAGCCTTACACCATGGTTCACTCCGGATCCACTGCGATATAACGCGCGATTAATCTGCGCGTACACCGGGGCGGACGACCAGCTCCGAGCTACCCGCCACGATCTTCCGGCCGATTCTCTCAAAAGGAGATTCAAGACGCCGGTGAAGGTGGGCCGGGGTCGATCCCGGAACGATCAAGGATATTTACACGAACAACCAATGTCCTCCGGTAAGCTTTGATCCTTTCGTTACTTCAAACTTCACAAGTTTTTGGATATTGACTAACATATGATATCTTTCCCTCCAGCTCGCTACATTGGCGGAGGAAAACTTCGCATACTTCGCGTCCCCGCGGCGACACGGCGGAGGAGGTTCGGAAGACGAAGAGGAGGAAGAGGAGCAAGCCGCAAGGCGGCGCCTACGAAGCGTCCCCGCCAAAGCGGCTCTGAAGCCGAAGCCAGCGGCGGCTCCGCCGAAGCCAAGATCATCAAGCCTCCGCTAGACTCAAGGAAGGCGGAGCGGGAACGTTTGAAAATGCTTTCAACAGCAGGCAAACATTCGCGCCCCATCATCCCCGGCGCCCCGTAAGTTTCCGGGTATGGTACATATTCACTTTGATGCAAATGTTTCTTATGCAATCTTCTTTTACTTGTTCGCAGAACTCCGACTACCGCCGCCACTCGGACCGCCAGCCAAGAACTCATCACAAAATTCATGAAGAAATCTCCGGCTGTTGGTCCTGCAACTCCAGCTCCGCCAAGCGCTTCCCACACTGCTCCACCGCCATCTCCTCCTCGGGCGGATCAATCTCCCCTTCTGCCGCAAACACCCCACCGGAAATAATTCCGGTCAGCAGCGAGAAGGTGGGCGGAGAGGATCCTAAGGCCAAAGGCCCGCCCAAGAAGAAACTCAAGACCAAGGAGAGGCTGAAGTTACTTCCTCCGAGAAGGTCGGAGCCGGTGCTGGCGACGTTGTCGTGTTTCCGAAAAACTTCGGAGATCCGTCTGACCTCACCTCCACCCCCAAGGCATATGCTACCAAGTTCTTCAACAAGCTGACGGAGACAAAGTGGGAACTGAACAAGACCTGCTCAACGCCATGCCGAACAACGCCTCGGGGAAACCGGACGCCGCTACGTCGGAAATCCGGGAGTTTAAGAAGGGTGTCGGCGAATTCTTCGACAAGCTTGTCTGCAAACAAAAGGTACTCCCAGTAGCCCCCAAGCATGTAAGCGGAAACTAGACACTAGTTAGCGCTTAGATGCTTTAGAGTACAAACTTTTGGAAAGATTTAAAAATGTCACAGTAGCCCCCAAGCATGATGTCGGAAAGATTCCGGCAATAATGCTTCAAAGGACACCACCGTGTTGTAGGCGGAATTTTTACTCCTGCTCTGTTTGTTTTTACAGGAACAGCAGCACTGCACTATGAGCTACACAAGAATATTGCTCTGCAGCGCCGCGTTACCTTGGGCCAAGCGGAGAATATCCGAGCCCTCAAAGATAAAAATGCAGAACTGAACAAACACTGGCGGACGCCCAAGGTTGATTTCCGACCTTTCTTGTTATTAGTTCACGTTCCGACTTTGAACTGTTTTTAACTTGATTCCTTGTAGGCGCATCTTCTTCCCCGGCGACAACCTCCTCCACTGGAAAACCTGCGCTCCTCATACCAAGAGTTGGAGATAAAGCTGAAGGAGGCGGAGCAGCAGAAGGAGCGTGCCGAGAAGCAACTGGCGGAGAAAAACTCCGAGCTCATCAGGGAGAAGGGCGATTCGTGGAAGCGTAATGCTGATAGCGAGACCATTAAGAGGCAGCAAAAGGAGCTCAATGGACTCCGGAAGTACATGGAGACCACGGAGCACCATTGGGACCTGCTGGCCGAAAATATCCTGGGTACTTATACTCGGAATTTCTTTATCTTGATGGATAATCTCTTGTGCTCAACTTGAATGTTTATTCTTGTATTTTTGTGCAGAGCCACTCGGATACCCTGAAAAGCGCCGGAACAAATTTCCCCGGGACGATGTTCTTTCTCTTGCTGGCGATGACTGCAAGGATCTTATATCCGCTTCACGGAAGATATGCCACAACTTGTCACTGAAGAAGAGCCGCACCTGCGGTCTGCGCAAACTGATCAAGCGGATGGACATTCTTCCGGAGCTGGTAACAGATCTACAAGCGTCGTCGGCCCGAGGCGCAGCTGCCATGACTTTAACCATGTGCTTGGCGCATAACCCGAGATGGATCTGGACCGGGTGACTTCGGTGTTCCTCCGACGCAGATGTCGGAGCGCTTCTTGATGCGGTGTGGCTATGACACCCGCATCGCGCGGAGGATCCGTCACGAGGAATTCTACGACAAGGTGGTTCTCCCAGCGGACGAGCCCCTTGAAGACGAACTTCAAAAGAGCGCGACGCGGAAGCCCGTCCTACGAATCCGAGACCCGTTACCTGGACCAGCTCCAAGGATGCTCCCGAAGAGGAACCCAAGACCGGCGCTGCAACCTCCGAAGAAGATGAAGAGAGCGATGAAGATGTGTCGTCTCCGGCTGAGGGCGCCAAAGGAAAAGATCCAGAGGGCAATGCTTCTCCGTCCAAGGCGGAGTGAAAACGTTTATGTCCTGCGGGATAAAACAATGCATCATTTTGGCCCCAGCGAGGGTTTGTAATATAACTTAAATTCTTAAGTAGTTAGGGACGAAACAAGCATGCATGCGTGGGCGGAAAATACTTATCCTGCTATCCGTTTTTATATTATTTGCATGTGTTGTTTCTTGAAAGCAAGTGCTGGTTTGATAATTTCCGGCTTGCCCACTTGACCTTCCACGAGCCGGAAAACCCGTGCCGGAAACTCGCCAGCGGCGACGAAGCCCAATGGCAATCCGTCAATAACCGCGGAAACAAGCCCCAGCCCAAATGCCGGAAGTCGCTACCAGGAATCCATGGGTTTGCAACAAAAAAAATTTCCGCCTAAAACTTAAGCTTACGTCCTAAGGGACGATTTTGAAAATCACAACTTTCATACACGCCTAGGCGGAAAGATCCAGCTCTGCGGTTTTAGTCGGAAAAAACATACACGATCCAGAAATGAAAAATTAAAGGAGGTAAATGACTCTAAGAGTGAACCAAAAGCTTTATTTCATTGATCATGTATCATAGATATTACAAGGTATGTAATGCAAGTGTGGAAAGGACGTAGCTGTGCTATGTTCCAGGGACGATCTGTTTCATCATATATGTCACCCGATCTTCTCGTTTCGTTTCCGATGCCGGCAGGTCTATCCTTTAGTTCCGGAAATCAACGAGGTAGTAGGATCCGTTGTGTAGTACTTTGCCGATGACAAAAGGTCCTTCCCATGGAGATTACAACTTGTGATCTTTCACCTGGCGAAGGCGGAGGACTAAGTCTCCGACCATGAACGAGCGGTTCCGAACTCGACGGCTATGATAGCGTCGGAGCTTCTGTGGTAAATGGTGGAGCGTTGGTCGGCTAAATTCCGAGCTTCTTCGATCAGGTCCACAGATAGCTGTCGAGCCTCGTCAGCAGTTTCTTCATTGTAGGCGGAAACTCGCGGTGAATCATGGATGATGTCGTGGGGAGCACAGGCTTCGGATCCATATACCAGAAGAAAGGAAATCCCGTTGATCTGTTAGGGGTAGTTCGTAAACTCCACAGACAGAGTCCACTCATCAGCCCAAGCTCCGCCTGCGCGGCGCAGCGGTTCTTCAAGGCGAGGTTTGATTCCGGCTAGTATAAGGCCATTGGCTCGTTCGACCTGACCATTAGATTGTGGATGAGCCACAGACGCAAGGTCAAGCCGGATCCCAACTTCATCGCAGTAATCCTTGAGTTCTCCCTGCGCAAAGTTTGTGCCATTGTCTGTGATTATGCTGTGTGGCCGAATCTCGTCACGAGGCTGCAAACAAATTTTAGTGCCGTAGCACCGTCGCTTTTCTCACGGCTTTGCCTCGATCCACTTACTGAACTTGTCAATAGCGACCAGGAGGTATTCATGGCCACCAGGAGATGATTTCTTTAACTTACCAACCATATCGAGCCCCACCGCGAACGGCCAGGTGATAGGGATGGTCCTCAGCTCTTGGGCTGGAGCGTTTGGTTGAGTAGCGTAATCCGACAACCGCGGCAAGTTTCACCACTTATCAGCGTCTTCTTTAGTGTTAGCCAGAAATCTAACAGCTTTTGCAACGAGGGATCCGGGGGCGGCATGATGCCCGCAATCCCCCGCGTGGATCTCTCCGAGGATTTCAATGCCATCTTGACTAGAGACGCATTTGAGAAAAACCCCGTTTGCACTTCGTTTGTAGAGCTGTCCATCAACAATTGTGTAGGATCTTGCTCGTCTGATGATCTGACGTGCGTGGACCTCGTCCTCCGGCAACTTTTGATCAATGAGATAGTCCAGAAACGGCTGAGTCCAGGCCGGAATGATTGCCATCACTTCCTTAGCCGAGAAACGCCGGATCAGGATTTTCGGTTGCACCCTGAGGGTACTCGCAGATGCTCAAGGAACACTCCAGGCGGAATTGGTTTCCTGGGATCCGAGCTTGACAAGCATGTGCTGCCGTGTTATCGTCTCTCCTGACGTACTTGACTTCGTATCCGAGGAAGCACTTGGCGATCTCGTCCACTTCGTCTCTAAGCCGCCATGACGGAGTTTCTCGCGTTCCGGCTACTTGTTGTGCCACCAAGTCGGAATCTCGCAGCATATGATGTGCTTGATCCCAATTTCCTTAGCGATGCGCAGACCGTGTAGTAGAGCCTCGTATTCCGCCATATTGTTGGTTGCTTCGAAGTGAATCTGCAGAACGTGCTGCAGTTCTTCTCCGTAGGTGACTCAGGGTGACTGCACCCCGAGCCCTGATGTTGCTTGGATCCGTCAAAGTGCATGACCCAAGCTTCTCGGTTCCGGCACAGGTGTGCCCTCCGGTGCTTCAGTCCAATCCGCGATGAAATCCGCTAGAACTTGAGACTTGATTGCAGTTCGGGCTTCGTAGTTGATGTCAAAGGCAGATAACTCGATGCCCCATTTTGCTACGCGTCCTGTTGCGTCGGAGTTGTTGATGATTGTTGCGGGAGCCTTGCTCACCACTGTCATTGGGTGCTCCTGGAAGTAATGTCTCAGCTTCCGGCTGCCTAGGAAAACTCCGTATGCTAGCTTCTGAAAGTGAGGGTATCTCTGCTTGGATTCCGTCGACTTCACTCGATGTAATAGACAGGCCTTTGGACTCCGTGCTCAAATCCTTCTTCCTTTCGCACCACCACGATTACGAGGCTGATAACTTTGTTGGTAGCCGCTATGTAGAGGAGCATAGGCTCTGACTCAGCTGGAGCTGCCAATATAGGTGGGGAGGAGAGTATGTTCTTCAACTCCTGAAGTGCTTTATCTGCTTCATCCCAGACAAATTTGTCTGTTTTCTTCAGCAGCTTGTATAGAGGTAGGGCTTTCTCGCCAAGACGGCCAACAAATCTACTGATTGCCGCAACGCAACCAGTTAATCGTTGCACATCTTTGAGACAAGTTGGCCTTTTGATGTTCAGGATAGCCTTGATTTTTTCCGGGTTAACTTCGATTCCCCTGTGGGAAACAATGAAGCCAAGGAGTTTTTCGGCTGGTACGCCAAAGACGCACTTCAGCGGATTCAACATCATCTTGTACCGTCGGAGATTATCAAAGGTTTCCTTAAGGTCGCTCAGCAGGTCGGATCCCTTTCGGTCATGACCGCGATGTCTTCGACGTAGGCGTGCACGTTCCGGCCAATTTGGTCCTTCCAGCACCGCTGCATCGTACGTTGGTATGTGGCACCTGCGTTTTTCAAGCCAAAAGGCATGGTAACATAGCAAGATGTGAAGGGTGTGATGAAGGAAGTCGCCTTTTGGTCGACTCCTTCATCAAGATCTGATGATACCCGGAATATGCGTCAAGAAAACACAGGAGTTCCGCCCTGCCGTCGAATCAATGACTTGGTCAATGCGCGGCAAAGGGAACGGATCTTTCGGACAATGCTTATTCACGCCGGAGTAATCGATGCACATTCTTAGTATTTCAGAATTCTTTTTGGGTACAAGGACGGGGTTTGCGACCCAATCGGTATGGATAACTTCTACTACAAAACCTGCCTCTAGTAACTTTGCTAATTCCATTCCTATGGCGCGGCGCTTCTTGTCTCCAAAGCGTCGCATATCTTGCTTCACCGGTTTTGCACCCGGATTTATGTTGAGGTAGTGCTCGGCGAGTTCCCTTGGTACTCCGGACATGTCAGAAGGTTGCCATGCGAAGATATCCATGTTAGCCCTGAGGAACTCGACGAGCGCGCTTTCCTATTTGGGGTCCATGTTGGCTCCGACCGAAACCTGCTTGGAGTTGTCACCTTCAATGAGGTCATGTTTCTTGGTTTCTATCGCGGCCTTGAACGAGGTTTTCTGCTCGGAGATCTGCTTCTTGGTGGTCTGCATCTCACGGATCCACCGCGGCTCTGTAGCCTTGCAGCTCCTCTCCAGATATGACGGATTCTGCAAAGGCGCTTCGCCTCCTCGCAGTCCCTAGCTTTCTTGTAGTCTCCGGACACGGTGATCCAACCGTTAGGACCCGGAATCTTGAGCTTGTTGTAGATGTAGCATGCTCTCGCGTGGAACTTGTGGTAGGTGGGCCTGCCGAAGATCACGTGGTAGGAGCTTTGAAGGGCACCACTTCAAACGTGATCATCTCTTCGCGTAGTTGTTCACATTGCCGAAGGCCACAGTTTGATGCTGCCCGGAGAGTTTGCCTTCTTACCCGGAACCACACCATGAAATTCAGTGGTGCTTGTTTGAGCTGTTCCTTGGTGAGGTTCATCTTCTCCCAGGGTCTCGGTACATGATGTTCAGCTAGCTCCTCCGTCCATAAGGCACTTGGAGAAGTCATACCCGTCTATGCGGGGACTCACAACCAGGGCGTAGCACTCTTTGGGGATGACGGCGGGTGATCCGACCTGTCAAAGGTGGGCTTTCTCCGACCACTTGACATACTGCACATCCGGAATGTGGCGTTCAAGATCCGGAGCGCCGATTTTTTCGGCAGTGGGGTTCCGAGGAAGGTGTGGTAAGTTCCGACACTCTTCTTGCCAAAGGGGTTAGACTTGTTAGCTGCGGTACCCTCCTTGGGTTCCGGCGAAGCGTCATCCTCGTCCATGGCCTCGGAGCTGTCCTCCTCTTTGTCCTTGTTCTTGCCCTTGCCTCCTTTGCCGCGCGGGCGGTGCTTCCGGGCTCGCTTGTATCCTGCCTCCGGGTCGTTCTTATCGTTGACCCACTTGCAGCTGCGATTGGTATGGGTGGATTTGCCCGTAGTCGGATCCATGGGCGGCACGGCATATCCCTGTATTCCTCGTACGTTTGGGGGCGCGGATCCGGCTGCGGTGACCTCGCCAGCGCGCTGCTGGCTCCCTGCCTCGCCCGCCTCCACGTCCGCGGCCTCTTCCGCCTCCTGGACCTCCGCGTTGGAACGTCATGGCTACCATGGGATCCTCCGCCCTTCTGGTCTTCAGTGGGGTTCTTCCGCTTGTTGCTTTGCTGACGCCGTTATCACGTTTTTCTTCTGTTGGTGCAGGGGTATGGCCGTAGCTGCGAGATCTCCGCCTGCGTCGTCATCGGCGCAGTATGATCGCTGACGATGTTTATCATCTCATCAAGAGTGAGCTTGTTTGCGTTCACCAGGCAGGTAAGCTTGTGGCGCAGCAGCCCCCCACGCTGCAACCCACCAATGAAGGCGTGCATTGCTGTGCGATTATCTACGTTCTCGCACTCGTTTCTGGTTGCCAACCATCGGGTGAGGAAACTCCTAGATGTCTCACCCTTCTTCTGGATGCAAGCTTGAAGATCGCTGGTGGTGGCCGGTCTCTTGTAGGTACCCCTGAAGTGGTTCTCGAAAGCCTTCTTCAGGTCCAACCAGCAAAAGATAGTGTTCTCCTCAAGGTCACCGAGCCAAACACGAGCTGGACCAATAAGGTACAACTGGAGCATGCGGCAGGCTGTAGGGTTCCTCCTAAGGTTACTGCATTGTAGTAATCCTCAATCCAGGTATCCGCCTCTCGCTGCCATCATAATGCTTCAGGTTTCCGGTAGCTTAAGGTTCAAGCTTCTTGGCTTTGGTTCCTCTCGGATCATTTGGCCAAAGCACCTTGGACCGATGTAGTCGGATCTGTACTCGTTGAGGCGATCCCGGGCATCACGGGGGGCACCACCGGGTGATTTTGAGCGGGAACGGGATCTCCGGCCTCTCCGCTCCACCTCCGCCTCCACCGGGTGGTGGCGAGGGAGATCTGCGAGGGGGCCTGTAAGATGTTCTTCCGCCTTCTGATTCTCGTGGCTCCCGCGGCTGGCTCCGGCCGGTGGCTCCTTTCCTCTTGGTGGTGGTCACCTCCGTCGTTCCGGCTCCTGCGTGGCTCAGTGCGTACTCCTCGCTCCGGCTCCTCTTGGTTCCGGATCCTTCGACCCGAGGCTCGGGGTCGTCGTTCTTGATTCCGACGAGGCGGCTCGCGGTCTTGGTTCCGACTTCTGCGTGGTTCCGGCGTACGTTCCCTGCTCTGTCTCTAGGGAGGCGGCATGTTGTCGCGGATATTGATTCCACCTGGCCCATGGGGCCTGGTGTTTCCGGCGGGACTGCGACGTCGGGGAGGTAGCGGAGGACGCGAAGCTCGGGGTGGTGGTGATGGAACACGGTACTTGTCTCTGCCAGTGTACATCGCATCCTTTCCCTTTGCCTGATTTTTCGGAGTTGAATCCGATGGTATGGGATTGGATTTGGATGATCTCCGACTTTCCTCCCCTGCGCTCCGTAGATCCGGTGCGCGATTCGCCATCACGGTTTTGACTTGCTATGGCGTCCTTCTGCGCGGTAGATATGCATTGCTCGATTGGACGCTAACCTGCGCGAAGTGTCTGCCTTGCTCGTTGCTGCATTGCCGAGGCAACGAGCTTCCGGACGTAGTTGATGTCAATCTCCTCGTCCTTCTTTTTCAGGATCTCCGCAGCCTTCTTCATGTTATCCTTTGGGGTTGCGAGCGGCTGTTGCTCTGTGGGTGTTGCAAAGGTAATCCTGCGGGGAGGGATGGCTTCTCGAGCGATTCTATCGCCTCCGCCGCTGAGCGGCTAACCTTTTCTCCCACTCCTTTCGGAGTCCTTTGGCTATCGCCATCATCTCGTCGACTTCGCGATCCTTTTTTAGGGAGTAGTCCACAAAATTTGCCGCTAGAGTTCTTTCTTCCAGCATGGCGGCAGCGGTCTTGGCGAACTTCTGAGCTGTCGCTAGCATCTGTCTTTTGGCTTCTAAGGCCTCCGGATCTGCAGCTTCCTCGGGAGTTATTGGCTTGTTGAGGATATCGACTTTGCGACTAGATCCATGCGCGCTGCTCGACCATCTCTTTCGGTGACAGGACATCCTTTCGTGGTTGCGGTCCTAAGGGAGGCCTCACGTTGGATGGTCCTTGGTCGGAGTTGGAGGCTTCGTCTTCCGTGTCCGGCCGATCCGGCAACACGGTTGCTAGAACCTGCATCGGCGGGCGGATTCCACTCAGCTTGCTCACCTCGGAGTCCTCGAGCTTGCGGTTGAATTCCTCTGTATTCATGGATGAAGCGCCGTCATCTTCTTCCCCAATCGCGAGCTCCTTCGTCAAGCGATTGTATTCTTCTTGTGCCTATTGAGGAGGCATCGTCGAATTTGCGCTCGGTTACCGGATTGATTCCTCGGGGTTTCCGGCTTCCTCTTGTCCCGGAGCGTCGCTGTCTCCGATCGCTTCGCATCCGAGCTACGTTGTTTCCGGGTGCCTCAACTGCAAAGGATCAGCCTCGTCTGGTGGAGGGCGTCTCCTGCGGTATGGGCCAAGAAGTGCACGAAGTGACACCTTGCTTCTCTAACACCCGGGAGACCCAGGCGGATCTGCATTGGTCTTCCACCGTTTTCTCCCGCTCAGGGGCGGATTGGGTGGGTTTTGATTTTTCCCGATCTAAGGCGGAACCTTCCTTAAGAAGCTCCTCGCGACTTAGATCGGATCCTCGCGACGTCCGCCTCAGCGGCGACGCAGCGTTTTACCACGTCGTTTAATCGACGGTCTCGCCGATGAAGATGTGGATGCCGCCGATTGGGACGATGGAGAGCTTGACGGGGTTTGTCCTAGCCGGAATCCAGAACTGTCCGGACGACGATCGGAAAATTCCGTAGAGTACGCGCCCCCACGATCGAGTCGTCGTAGCTCCCATGGCGGAGCCCTCCGCCCTCCGACGCCTCAGCCCCACGGGGCGCCAATGTCGTTGCCTAATCGACAATACTCGGAGGAGGGATCCTCACGAGGGGAGAAGAAGTAGGGGCCATAGGGCGGAGTGCACACGGGACGGTGGTACGCGAGTTACCCAGCTTCGGAACACCTGCACGATGACAGGGCCTACTGCTGCTTGTCTGGAATTATCTGGGCGCTTGCGCGTTGTTACAATGGTTGTGGTTGTGCCTCTAGGGCTCCCAGGATCCGGCTTATAAAGGCGCACGGATCTAGGGTTTACATGGAGAGTCCTAGCCGGAATACAAGTTGCCTAACTACGGTACAATATCTTGCCGTGTACGTCAAGGATCCGCCTTCCTTATGGCCGCCTGGATCCGGATACTTTATGGGCCTCACGGATCCGGCCTCCTTCGTAGGTCGGTTAGGATCCGCTCCAAGTTCCTGGGCTGGACTTCATCCTTCTTGATCAACAGCAACTGGGCCGCCCGATGGGCCCCATGCCACCATCACCGTCTGTGGGCCACCCGGGCTTGCCGGATCTAGGCCATGTCGTTGATATACCCATAAAGTATACCCACAACAAATATGGTGCAGAAAAATGCCCACAAGTCCAAGGGAAAGAACAAGGGAGTCTCCCAGACTACCAACTTCAAGAAGAAGGGGAAAACAGAGAAGAAAGATCCTTGCTGGGTGTGTGGCGAGACTGGCCATTGGGCCAATCGTTGTCCACAACGCAAAGGAAAGAAATGTCAAGCTGGACAGAACTCAAATTCTGTAAGCATGGTCATTGGCAACACAGAGGAAGGAACTACAGGGTATGGTAATATATTACCTACTGTTCTTTCGGTGTTTCAGCCCACTGAATGGTGGGTTGATACTGGTGCTAATGTTCATGTGTGTGTGACATCTCCATGTTTACCTCTTATCAGGCCCGAGGTTCCTCGGTAATGATGGGGAATGGGTTACATGCTACTGTTCGTGGTGTTGGCACGGTAGATCTGAAGTTTACTTCGGGAAAGATCGTGCAACTGAAGAACGTGTTGCATGTCCCTTCTATCAAGAAGAATCTCGTTAGTGGCTCCCGTCTTATGAAAGATGGGTTTAAGTTGGTGTTTGAGTCCAATAAAGTTGTACTGTCTAAGTATGGAACTTTTGTTGGAAAGGGATATGAATGTGAGGGAATGTTGCGCTTCTCTCTAGAAGACTTCTGTGATAATGTTGTGAACCATGTAAGCACTAGTGTTAATGAAACTAATGTTTGGCATTCACGACTTTGTCATGTTAATTTTGGTTGTATGACGCGGCTTGCTGATATGAGTTTAATTCCAAAATTCCCCTTTGTCAAAGGCTCTAAGTGCCATGCTTGTGTGCAAGCAAAGCAGCCTCGCAAGCCTCACAAACTGCGAAGGAAAGAAACTTGGCACCACTAGAGCTTATACATTCAGATCTATGTGAGATGAATGGTGAGTTGACAAGAGGTGGAAAGAAATATTTCATGACTTTGATTGATGATTCCACTAGATATTGTTATGTGTATCTCCTGAAAACTAAAGATGAGGCTCTTGATTTCTTTAAAATCTATAAGGCTGAAGTTGAGAATCAACTTGAAATAAAGATAAAAAGAGTTCGGTCCGATCGTGGTGGAGAGTACTTTTCTAATGAGTTCAATTTATTCTGTGCGGAACATGGTATAATCCATGAGAGGACGCCTCCCAATTCCCCACAATCCAATGGGATTGCGGAAAGGAAAAACCGTACTCTAACAGATTTGGTTAACGCCATGTTAGATGTTTCGGGTTTATCCAAGGAATGGTGGGGGAGGCTATATTGACTTCGTGTCATGTCCTAAACCGTGTTCCAACCAAGAATAAAGAGATTACCCCTTATAGGAGTGGGAAAAGAAAAGACCAACACTCTCCTACCTACGAACTTGGGGTTGTTTGGCTAAAGTGAATTTGCCAATCACTAAAAAGCGAAAGCTTGGACCAAAAACCGTGGACTGTGTCTTTCGCTTCCCATAGCATTGCTTATAGATTTCTTGTGGTGAAATCTGGAGTGGACGACATGAATGTTGGCACCATCTTTGAATCAAGAGATGCTACATTCTTTGAGGATATATTTCCTATGAGAGATATGCATGGCATGTCTAGTTGGGAATCTGATCCAATACATGAAACTCCTATGGAGTCTGATGAGGAATCTGATGATGAGAGTTCAGATTCTGATGAAGATGACAATGAAGCTCCCACAAGGAGTAAGAGACAAAGGACTGCAAAGTCTTTTGGTAATGACTTCATTGTGTATCTTGTGGATGATACTCCCACTACCATTTCAGAAGCTCTCGCATCTCCAGATGGACTACTGGAAGGAAGCGGTTCAAAGCAAGATGGATTCCATCTTAGCTAATGGAACGTGGGAGTTGACTGAGCGTCCTTATGGGTGCAAACCTGTAGGATGTAAATGAGTATTTAAGAAGAAGCTTCGAGCTGATGGTACTATTGAGAAGTACAAAGCTCGGCTTGTAGCCAAAGGCTATACCCAAAAGGAAGGCGAAGATTTCTTCGATACCTACTCACCTGTGGCGAGATTGACCACCATTCGAGTATTACTGTCATTGGCTGCCTCACACGGTCTTCTCGTTCATCAAATGGACGTTAAGACGGCTTTCCTAAATGGAGAGTTGGACGAGGAAATTTACATGGAACAACCTGATGGTTTTGTACTAGAAGGTCAAGAAAGAAAGGTGTGTAAATTAAAGAAATCTCTGTATGGCCTTAAACAAGCACCCAAACAATGGCATGAGAAGTTTGAAAGAACTTTGACATCTGTGGGCTTTGTTGTCAATGAAGCCGACAAATGTGTGTACTACCGCCATGGTGGGGGTGAGGGAGTTGTCCTATGCCTGTATGTGGATGACATACTAATTTTTGGGACAAGCCTCAAAGTGATTGAGGAGGTAAAAATCTTCTTATCTCAATGTTTCGAGATGAAAGATCTTGGAGAAGCTGATGTTATATTGAACATCAAGTTATTGAGAGATGGGAATAATGGGATTACACTTGTGCAATCTCATTATGTTGAGAAGGTGTTGAGCAGATTTGGTTATACTGATTGCAAATCTTCTGATGCGCGTAGATGCACACGTCCGTTGGGAACCCCAAGTGGAAGGTATGATGCGTATAGAAGCAAGTTTCCCTCGCATGAAACCAAGGTTTAATCGAACCAGGAGAGCCAAGAAGCACGTTGAAGGTTGATGGTCGCGAAATGTGATGCGGCGCAACACCGGGGATTCCTAGCGCCAACGTGGATCTGCACAACACAACCAAAGTACTTTGCCCCAACGAAACAGTGAGGTTGTCAATCTCAATACTTCTTTGTAACAAAGGATTAAACATATCGAGTGGAAAATGTTTGCAAAGAAAACAGAAAACACAATTGGTAAATTGTATGCTATGTAAAGAATAGGACCGGGGTCACGGTACACTAGAGGCGTCTCTCCCATAAGATAAAAGCATGTTGGGTGAACAAATTACAGAGTCGGGCAATTGACAAATAGAGAAAGGCATAACAATGCATATACATGATATGATAAATATAGTGAGATTTAATTGGGCATTACGACAAAGTACATAGACCGCCATCCAATGCATCTATGCCTAAAAAGTCCACCTTCAGGTTATCATCCGAACCCCATTCAGGTATTAAGTTGCTAAGCAACAGACAATTGCATTAAGTATGGTGCGTAATGTAATCGACAACTACATCCTTAGACATAGAATCAATGTTTTATCCCTAGTGGCAACAGCACATCACAACCTTAGAACTGTCCTGTCCCCGGTGTCAATGAAGGCATGAACCCACTATCGAGCATAAATACTCCCTCTTGGAGTTAAGAGTAAAATCTTGGCCAGAGCCTCTACTAATAACGGAGAGCATGCAAGATCATAAACAACACATAAACAATAGATTGATAATCACCATAACATAGCATTCTCTATCCATCGGATCCCGACAAACACAACATATAGTATTACAGGATAGATGATCTTGATCATGTTAGGCAACTCACAAGATCCAACAATGAAGCACAACAAGGAGAAGACGACCATCTAGCTCCTTATGGACCCATGGTCCAGGGTGGACTACTCACTCATCACTCAGGAGGCGATCATGGCGATGAAGAGTCCTCCAGAGATGATTCCCCTCTCGGCAGGTGCGGAGGCGATCTCCTGAATCCCGAGATGGGATTCGCGGCGGCGGCGTCTCTGGAAGTTTTCCGTATCGTGGCTCTCGCACTGGGGTTTTCGCGACGGAGGCTTTAAGTAGGCGGAAGGGCAACGTGGGGGCCACACGAGGGCCCCACACCCTAGGTCGGCGCGCCCAGGGCACGGGCCGCGCCGCCCTATGGTGTCGGTGCCTCGTGGCCCCACTTCCTTCCCTCTTCGGTCTTCTGGAAGCTCCGTGCAAAAATAGGACCCCGGGCGAAGATTTCGTCCAATTCCGAGAATATTTCCTTACTAGGATTTCGAAACCAAAAACAGCAGAAAAACAGCAACTGGCTCTTCGGCATCTTGTTAATAGGTTAGTTCCAGAAAATGCATAAATATGACATATAATGTGCATAAAACATGTAGTATCATCAATAAAGTAGCATGGAACATAAGAAATTATCGATACGTTGGAGA
Organism: Lolium multiflorum; assembly: GCA_030979885.1. Classification (NCBI taxonomy): domain Eukaryota; kingdom Viridiplantae; phylum Streptophyta; class Magnoliopsida; order Poales; family Poaceae; genus Lolium; species Lolium multiflorum. Next base: position 76,304,322 of record CM061747.1, read on the forward strand.
CGTATCAGCATCCCAAGCTTAGTTCTGCTCGTCCCGAGCAGGAAACGATAACAAAGATAATTTCTGAAGTGACATGCCATCATAATCTTGATCATACTATTTGTAAACATATGTAATGAATGCAGCGATCAAAACAAAGGTAATGACATGAGTAAACAAGTGAATCATATAGCAAAGACTTTTCATGAATAGTACTTCAAGACAAGCATCAATAAGTCTTACATAAGAGTTAACTCATAAAGCAATAAATCAAAGTAAAGGTGTTGAAGCAACACATAGGAAGATTAAGTTTCAGCGGTTGCTTTCAACTTATAACATGTATATCTCATGGATATTGTCAACATAAAGTAATATAACAAGTGCAATATGCAAGTATGTAGGAATCAATGCACAGTTCACACAAGTGTTTGCTTAAGGTGGAAGGAGATAGGTAAACTGACTCAACAATAAAAGTAAAAGAAAGGTCCTTCAAAGAGGAAAGCATCGATTGTGTAAAGTGCTAGAGCTTTTATTTTGAAAACATGAAACAATTTTGTCAATGGTAGTAATAAAGCATATGAGTTATGTAAATTATATCTTACAAGTTGCAAGCCTCATGCATAGTATACTAATAGTGTCCGCACCTCGTCCTACTTAGCTTGGACTACCGGATCTTCGCATGCCATGTTTCAACCAAGTGTCACAAAGGGGTACCTCCATGCCGCCTGTACAAAGGTCTAAGGAGAAAGCTCGCATTTTGGATTTCTCGCTTTTGATTATTCTCAACTTAGACATCCATACCGGGACAACATGGACAACAGATAATGGACTCCTCTTAAATGCATAAGCATGTAGCAATGATTATTATTCTCATATGAGATTGAGGATATAAGTCCAAAACTGAAACTTCCACCATGATTCATGGCTTTAGTTAGCGGCCCAATGTTCTTCTCTAACAATTTTGCATGCTCCAACCACTAAAATGATAGATCCTTCAGACAAGACGGACATGCATAGCAACTCACATGATATTCAACAATAGTTGATGGCGTTCCCCAGAAGCATGGTTATCGCACACAGGCAACTTAATAAAATATAAAGTGCATAAGTACATATTCAATACTACGATAGTTTTTAAGGCTATTTTGTCCCATGAGCTATATATTGCAAAGGTGAATGATGGAATTTTAAAGGTAGCACTCAAGCAATTTACTTTGGAATGGCGGAGAAATACCATGTAGGTAGGTATGGTGGACACAAATGGCATAGTGGTTGGCTCAAGGATTTTGGATGCATGAGAAGTATTCCCTCTCGATACAAGGTTTAGGCTAGCAAGGTTGTTTGAAGCAAACTCAAGGATGAACCGGTGCAGCAAAACTCACATAAAAGACATATTGTAAACATTATAAGACTCTACACCGTCTTCCTTGTTGTTCAAAACTCAATACTAGATATTATCTAGACCTTAGAGAGACCAAATATGCAAATCAAATTTTAGCAAGCTCTATGTATTTCTTCATTAATGGGTGCAAAGCATATGATGCAAGAGCTTAAACATGAGCACAACAATTGCCAAGTATCACATTATCCAAGACATTTTAGAATTACTACATGTAGCATTTTCCAATTCCAACCATATAACAATTTAACGAAGAAGAAACTTCGCCTTGAACATTATGAGTAAAGCCTAAGGACATATTTGTCCATATGCAACAGCGGAGCGTGTCTCTCTCCCACAAAGTGAATGCTAGGATCCATTTTATTCAAACAAAAACAAAAACAAAAACAAACCGACGCTCCAAGTAAAGAACACAAGATGTGATGAATAAAAATATAGTTTCAGGGGAAACCTGATGATGTTGTCGATGAAGAAGGGGATGCCCAAGCTTAGAGCTTGAGTCTTCTTAAAATATGCAGGGTGAACCACGGGGGCATCCCCAAGCTTAGAGCTTTCACTCCTCTTGATCATAGTATATCATTCTCCTCTCTTGACCCTTGAAAACTTCCTTCACACCAAACTTCAAGCAAACTCATTAGAGGGTTAGTGCACAATTAATAATTCACATGTTCAGAGGTGGCACAATCATTCTTTACACTTCTGGACATTGCATAAAGCTACTGGACATTAAGGGATCAAAGAAATGAATCCTACATAGCAAAAGAGGCAATGCGAAATAAAAGGCAGAATCTGTCAAAAACAGAACAGTCCGTAAAGACGAATTTAAATCTGGCACCAGACTTGCTCAAATGGAAAAACTCAAAACTAATGAAAGTTGCGTACATATCTGAGGATCATGCTCGTAAATTGGCAGATTTTTTCGAATTTTCTACAGAGGACTGTGCCCAGATTCGTGAAAGACAGCAATGCTGTTTCTGCGCAGCGATCCCAAATATAAAATCAACTTTGACATAGAAACTTTACTTGACACAAAAACATGATAAGGAGAGGTTGCTACAGTAGTAAAAAACTTCCAAGACTCAACAAAACAAAAAAATTGCTGTAGTAAAAACATGGGTTGTCTCCCATAAGCGCTTTTCTTTAACGCCTTCAGCTAGGCGCAGAAAGTGCAAATCAAGTAACCTCGAGAGTAGAAGCATCAACATCATAACTTGTTCTAATAATAGAATCAAAAGGCAACTTCATTCTCTTTCTAGGGAAGTGTTCCATACCTTTCTTGAGAGGAAATTGATATTTAATATTACCTTCCCTCATATCAATAACAACACCAACGGTTCGAAGAAAAGGTCTTCCCAACACAATAGGACAAGATGCATTGCATTCGATATCCAAGACAACAAAATCAACGGGGACAAGGTTATTGTTAACCGTAATGCGCATTATCAATCCTCCCAAAGGTTTCTTTTTAACATTATCGGCAAGATTAAATAACAATTCTTTAATGGTGGCAAGTCAAGCATATCATAAATCTTTTTAGGCATAAAGAAATACTTGCACCAAGATCACATAAAGCATTACATTCAAAGTCATTGAATTTCATTTTAATGATGGGCTCCCAACCATCTTCTAACTTTCTAGGAATAGAAGTTTCAAGTTTTAGTTTCTCTTCTCTAGCTTTTATGAGAGCATTTGTAATATGTTTTGTAAATGCTAAATTTATAGCACTAGCATTAGGACTTTTAGCAAGTTTTTGTAAGAACTTTATAACTTCAGAGATGTGGCAATCATCAAAATCTAAATCATTATGAGCTACATCAATGGGATCATTGTTCCCAAGGTTGGAAAAAATTTCAGCGTTTTATCACAAGCGCTCAATAGTTTTAGCAATTTCAGGCAGTTTTGTTCGCTTTGCACTAAGAGTAGAAACATTGCCAACACCAATTATTTTACCATTGATAGTAGGAGGTGCAGCAACATGTGAAGAATTAGCATTACTAGTGGTGGTAATAGTCCAAACTTTAGCTACATTATTCTCTTTAGCTAGTTTTTCATTTCTTCTCTATCCCACCTAGCATGCAATTCAGCCATTAATCTTATATTCTCATTAATTCTAACTTGGATGGCATTTGCTGGTAGTAATCTTATTACCAATATCATTATTAGGCATAACTTTCAATTTTAAAAGATTAACATCGGAGGCAAGTCTATCAACTCTAGAAGCAATAGTATCAATTTTATCAAGCTTTTCCTCAACAGATTTGTTAAAAGCAGTGTACTAATAAATTCTTTAAGCATAGCTTCAAGACCAGAGGGTACATTCCTATTATTGTTGTAAGAATTTCCATAAGAATTACCATAACCATTACCATTAGCAGAAGGATACGACCTATAATTATTACCAGAGTTGTTCCTATAAGCATTGTGGTTGAAATTATTATTTTTAATGAAATTCACATCAACATTTTCTTCTTGAGCAACCAATGAAGCTAAAGGAACATTATTTGGATCAACATTAGATCTACCATTCACATAGACATAATCACATCAATCTTATCACTCAAGGAAGAGGTTTCTTCAAAGAATTTACCTTCTTACCTTGTGGAGCTCTTTCCGTGTGCCATTAGAGTAATTTATCATCATATCATCAAGAAGTTTTGTAGCCGCCCCCAATGTGATGGACATAAAGGTACCTCCAGCAGCTGAATCCAATAAATTCCGCGAAGAAAAAATTTAGTCCTGCATAGAAGGTTTGGATGATCATCCAAGTAGTCAGTCCATGGGTTGGGCAATTCTTTACCAAAGTTTTCATTCTCTTCCATGCTTGAGCAACATGTTCAGTATCTAATTGCTTAAAATTCATTATGCTACTTCTCAAAGATATAATTTTAGCGGGAGGATAATATCTACCAATAAAAGCATCCTTGCATTTAGTCCATGAATCAATACTATTCTTAGGCAAAGATAGCAACCAATCTTTAGCTCTTCCTCTTAATGAGAAAGGAAACACTTTCAATTTAATAATATCACCATCTACATCTTTATACTTTTGCATTTCACAAGTTCAACAAAATTATTAAGATGGGCAGAATAGCATTGATCTCTCATAGCAAGTTCAGTAAAGCGGTTTAATTTCAAAGAATTCTGCTGTGTAGCAGGTGGAGCAATAGGTGTGCATAGGAAATCATTATTATTTGCATTTGTGAAGTCACACAACTTAGTATTTTCAGGGGTATTCATTTTAGCAACGGTAAATAAAACAAACTAGATAAAGTAAATGCGAGTAATTAATTTTTTTGTGTTTTTGATATAGAGAGCAAGACAAGTAAATAAAGTAAAACTAGCAACTAATTTTTGTGTGTTTTGTTTAGGTGCAGCAAACAAAGTAGTAAATAAAATAAAGCAAGACAAAAACAAAGTAAAGAGATTGAGAAGTGGAGACTCCCCTTGCAGCGTCTTGATCTCCCCGGCAACAAGGCGGAAATTTAGCTTGATACGCGTAGATGCACACGTCCGTTGGGAACCCCAAGTGGAAGGTATGTATAGAAGCAAGTTTCCTCGGTATGAAACCAAGGTTTAATCGAACCAGTAGGAGCCAAGAAGCACGTTGAAGGTTGATGGTCGCGAAATGTGATGCGGCGCAACACCGGGGATTCCGGCGCCAACGTGGATGCACAACACAACAATTTGTACACCAGTGGGGTTGTCAATCTCACGGTTTGCTTCATTAACGTATCGAGTGGAAAATGTTTGCAGAAAACGTTAAAACACAATGACAGATCGATTTGTGAAACATAATAGGAGTAGGATTGTTGCACGTTCACTGGGTCTCATCCCATAAGATAAAAGCATGTTGGGTGAACAAATTACGGTCGGGCAATTGACAAATAGAGAAAGGCATAACAATGCATATACATGATATGATAAATATAGTGAGATTTAATTGGGCATTACGACAAAGTACATAGACCGCCATCCAACTGCATCTATGCCTAAAAAGTCCACCTTCAGGTTATCATCCGAACCCCATTCAGTATTAAGTTGCTAAGCAACAGACAATTGCATTAAGTATGGTGCGTAATGTAATCGACAACTACATCCTTAGACATAGAATCAATGTTTTATCCCTAGTGGCAACAACACATCACAACCTTAGAACTTTCTGTCACTGTCCCAGGTGTCAATGAAGGCATGAACCCACTATCGAGCATAAATACTCCCTCTTGGAGTTAAGAGTAAAAACTTGGCCAGAGCCTCTACTAATAACGGAGAGCATGCAAGATCATAAACAACACATAAACAATAGATTGATAATCACCATAACATAGCATTCTCTATCCATTGGATCCCGACAAACACAACATATAGTATTACAGATAGATGATCTTGATCATGTTAGGCAGCTCACAAGATCCAACAATGAAGCACAACAAGGAGAAGACGACCATCTAGCTACTGCTATGGACCCATGGTCCAGGTGAACTACTCACTCATCACTCCGGAGGCGATCATGGCGATGAAGAGTCCTCCGGGAGATGAATCCCCTCAGCAGTGGCGGAGGCGATCTCCGAATCCCCCCGAGATGGGATTCGGCGGCGGCGTCTCTGGAAGTTTTTCCGTATCGTGGCTCTCGTACTGGGGTTTTCGCGACGGAGGATTTAAGTAGGCGGAAGGCAACGTGGGGGGCCACACGAGGGCCCCACACCCTAGGTCGGCGCCAGGGCCCGGCCGCGCCGCCCTATGGTGTGGCGCCTCGTGGCCCCACTTCCTTCCCTCTTCGGTCTTGGAAGCTCCGTGCAAAAATAGGACCCTGGGCGAAGATTTCGTCCAATTCCGAGAATATTTCCTTACTAGGATTTCTGAAACCAAAAACAGCAGAAAACAAGCAACTGGCTCTTCGGCATCTTGTTAATAGGTTAGTTCCAAAATGCATAAATATGACATATAATGTGCATAAAACATGTAGGTATCATCAATAAAGTAGCATGGAACATAAGAAATTATCGATACGTTGGAGACGTATCATCTCTCTCACACCTTATGATCCTAGTGTCTTGCTTCGAAAGAATGAAAAGGCAACTAAAAATCAATTGAGATACTCTCAAATCATTGGTTCACTCATGTATTTAGCTTGCGCTACGAGGCCTGATATCTCGTTTGCTGTATGCAAACTTAGCCGGTTTGTGGCCAACCCGGGAGATGATCATTGGCATGCTCTTGAGAGAGTGATGCGCTATCTAAAGGGAACCATGAATTATGGAATTCATTATACCGGGTATCCAAGAGGATTGGAAGGGTATAGTGATTCCAATTGGATTTCTGATGCTAAAATGAAAGCCACAAGTGGATATGTTTTCACTCTTGGTGGTGGCGCTGTTTCCTGGAAGTCTTGCAAGCAGACCATCTTAACGAGGTCAACTATGGAAGCAGAACTCACGGCATTAGATACGCTACTGTCGAAGCGGAATGGCTTCGTGAGCTCTTGATGGACTTGCCTATGGTTGAAAAATCAATACCACCCTCATGAATGTGATAATCAAACTGTGATTGTCAAAGTGAAAAGTTCTAAGGATAACATGAAAAGTTCCAAACATATCAAGAGGAGATTGAAGTCTGTCAGAAAACTGAAGAACTCCGGAGTGATAGCATTGGATTATGTCCAAAGTGCTAAAAATCTGGCAGATCCTTTCACAAAAGGACTATCAAGAAATATGAAAGACCTTGCATCAATGGAGATGGGTTTGAGACCCACTTGAGTTGCCGAGGGGGTAACCCAACCTATGTGATCGGTAATTCCGTGAAGTAGGACTTGGGAAAACAAACCGGAGTAATGAGTTGAGAGAAAATTTAATACTCCCACTCCGCTGCAGATGCATATTACTGTAAGGCAGGTTGACAATGTCTTAATGTGTTCTAAGCGGCTCTTGATGAGCGAAGACGCTGTCCTACAGGGCGATCTTTTGAAGAACACACCTATATGAGTGACACTACTGGTCATAGTGTGGGAGATTTGGGTGAATCTCTAGTAAGCTCATGAAAGGCCGAGGAGTATGACTTATAAGCTCCACCCGAGGGAAGGCTATGGTAGCCTAGTACCGTGTCGGCATTGAGCGAAACTTGCTGCACAAAGACTGACAATTCAAGGCATAGTCCATTGTTCGGTTGTAGTCAAGCGTAGCACCTTGCCTAAGTGGAAGTTCAACTAACAGTCTCCACTGAAGTGCAGGTATATTAAACAGTAAATGGAACTAATGAGTCATCTGATGTGCATATGAGATCTGGTGGAGGATTGTTGAATGTAGATGGCCTGCAGCCCAGTAAGGCAGCCCATGTAGTCTACAATTCCGAAATCTCAAGGCCCATCACGTTGGCAGCTTGGGACAGCCTTGGGGGACAAAGTTTAGTCCCACATTGCTAGTTGGAAGAGAGTTGGAGTGGTATATAAGGGCTGCTGTTCTAGTCATTCCAAGTGAGTGAGAATAGAAGGAGCCCTCGCGCACTCCTCCTCCTCCTCCGCCCGCCCGCCTCGCCTCGTCTCGTCTCGTCACGTCACGCACGCACGCACGTCGCGTTTCGTGACACACTCAAGGAAGCCTAAATTTTTGCTTGGTGCACCAACTGTGTTGGGTACGTGTCGGCCTGCATGTGCATGCTCGCCGCGTGTCCCTGGCTTCCTACGCGTGGCAACGCGGTCGGGTCGGCTTCCCAGGCTATACCAGGAGACAGATCAGATCTAGAGATACATACAGTTCTCAGAACTCTCTAGTCCATCTCTCTCGTGAAGTTCATTTTGCTGCGCTACTCTCTAGTCTTCCTCATCTCGGTGACTGCGTGCACAGCCGTCCGGGAGAGCAGGCTCCGAAACTCCATCCGTTGAGATCCCGCACCGGGAGACGGGCGATAAGGTTTTTGGGGAGCGTCTCGCGCGCTCTTCGCTCGTTCGTGCTCTTCTTCGACGGATCGGCTGCTTCATCGACAGATCCGACTACACCATGGGCGACATCAACAATACCCATGGTGGTGGTGGTGCTGCTGCTGGTGCGACCTTCCCGGTCGCGATGTACGTGCTTTTCCTCTCCTACCTTGCACTGCTACTTGTTCCATATTCAGATCTGATGCATGTGCTTAGTCTGATGTGCGTGGTTAAGTATGCTTGTGCATCTGTAATGTTGCTTTCGGTAATTAATCTCATACGGAAATTGCCTAATAATCCAACACTAGATATAATAATATCCACATGTCGTGAAAAACAGCAACATTTATCAAACAATCATAATTTTGCACTCTCACTATTATCTTCATGTGATGCGACTCTTTGAGATGGTCCGTCCATCTCTCTTATCTCCACTCTCTTTGTCTATGTTTCCCCCTCTCACTCTCTCCCTCCCTCCCTCTCTTACCGATTCAACTTAAAATCTAAGGTTTTCATTAAAATAGAAATGTGGACGGATATTCTTTTTAATTGCATTATCTTGGGGCCTGATGTACCGCAACCTAGCAGTTGTGTTTGACATGGTTTAGGGTGACTTCAGCATAAGCCGGCTTTTGTGTTTCGGTGGGAAGAAACTGTGGTGGCTAGAAGCAGAAGTTAGTTAGGGTGACTTCTTTTGGGCTTATAGAGCAGCTTCTAGGTGGCAAACCGCTGAAGCCCAAAAGATCAGCCCAATTTCTGCACAGCTTCCTTCCACCGTGAAGCCCATTTTCTGTGTGTAGCAAGAAACTGGTCCAGAGCAGTTTCTGAGGAATTCCCGAGCTCCTCCAGCCCGAATCGACGAGTAAGGACTAACGCGCAGCCGCACTTTTCCTATTCCCCCACCCCCCGCATCGCTCCAACCCCCACCTCCCATGGCGATTTGTTTGACCCCGACCTAGGGTTCCGCCCCCGCCGCCGCTCCCCGACCCCGCCGTCGTCACCACAGCTCTGGCAGGGCAGCAGCGCCGTCGCCCCCCGCCGCATCCCTCCTTTTCTCGCCCGCAACGGCCGCTTCTCCATCCGCAGCAAGGATGGTGCCCACCTGCATCTACCGACGACGAGCTCTCTGCTCCGCCCCCGCCGGCCGACCGTCGACGCGTTCCTCCTCCAGCGGTGATCTTCCCCACCGATGCCAACCTCGAGCTCATCCAGCTCGAGCTCGCCCCAACGACATCGTGTGCCTCGTCCGTCGATGTCGTCCTCACAGACATTTCTTTTATTTTGGCATGTACTAAATTATACTATGACACCATGATTTTATTATCATCCGACTTTTTATAATTTTCTTGATTCAATTCTAGCTCATTATCTACTAAAAAGCAACATATATATGATACTTATTTAAAGCACATATCAAATCTTGGGGCTTTATAGACATTTTACAACTCAACACAACAAATAAGCTATAATTCCAGAAGCCCAAAAGAATAGGAGTACACGATCGCTTCAAAAGACGTAGTGAAAAAAATGCCATTAGTATCTTGATCTAGTATATGCCATTACTTCACAAGTCCACATGTACAGAACGCTACTACAAACAGGCCCGAAAGCTGTCCACCGTCTTTCATCTATTAGAATACCAGAGGATACCCCGCGCGTTGCTGCGGGATTGAAAATAGACATTAAGAGCTTTTGGTAATTGATTTTCTGATTGCAGTGATGACTGATATGGTTAGCCTCTGACCACACATTGAATCCTTGATCAATCGAGTTCCCATACAAACGTGGATATAGCTTGCAAGATATATTTCATATTTCTAATGTGAACACCCAAATAATGGATGCCAAATCGGCTTTTAAAAAAACTAAGGAGAGTAATTTATCAATGGTAGTAGAGTAGCTAAATCAGAGATATGTCAACATTATATCATGTGGATTACCCGTGCTTGATTACCAAGAGTTTATCTTGATTATCTAAGAGTGTCAAGGCATATTATGCAGTTTGCAATTAGGTGATACAAATGACATATAAAGATCACGGTTAAGAAAGATATATTCCAACTGATTTTTCATGGAGGGATGTCAAAAATTTGCAAGTGTGATTGATTATGTCCATGTCACAAGATTTCACAATAACAATTCAAGTAAACAATTCACCGTTTTATCTGAACAGGTCAACAAATGATGGATGGCCTAAACAACATGTTATTATAATTGAGCCGGATGCATGCCTACATCCATTACGTACATACAGTACAATGGTTTGATCAGGACTGCTAAATAACACATTGTTTGAAAACACAACAAAGACAAACTTCTGTTAGATACTGCACTTCCTAGCAAATAGAGAAAAGAAAACCTTACAAACCAAAATATATGATTTTTTATGTAATCTATTGTTGGATAAGAAAAAAGTCATGTAAAGTTTTATGGTAAGATTAATTTAGGAAGGTTCAGTATCATGATTACATTGCAGAAAAATACACCAAAAACTCGCTGGGTATGAAGTCAAAATCATGACACGGCAATATATAGGTTGCGAATAAGAAAACATCGAGCATTATTGCCATAAGCTGGCTCCAGGTAGCAATATATTATGGCAAAGACCATTAAAAAAGTGTAAAGAATAAAGGTAATTTAGGTCTACCAGATCTGGGCCATACATACAACTGTATGATCATTCAAAAGGAAATTTATAGTTCTATGCTCTAGCTCCGTACAGCATAAACCATTGGAAGAAAATATGGAGAACCTACATGGTACCTTGGTTTGATTAGATCTTTAGCAATGGCCTGCCTCCAAACAACATGTGAATAACAGTCCAATTCGGTAGATATCTAATTATGCATTGTACAGCAAACCTTACGGAGAAGAAAATGATGGCTGATGAAGATAAGCAAGAAAATTGGCTCAGCGTGATTCAAGAAACTCTTATCATCATCCACCGTCCAAGAGCTCTTATCATCATTCAAGAAACTCTTACCACCATCCATGAACCATAGTGTATCATGTTGGTTGTAGTTGTTGGAAAAAAAAAATGAATCCGAATTATGAGACGTTGACGTCAATCGTCAATTCGGTGTGCACGAAAAGAAACAGATTGGTTCCTCTGAATAAATTCAAACACCTATATTCTAGTAAATCAAATAACGCTGGTAAGATGTTGGAATCCCTTCATATGTATAGCCAAAATTAATTCTAATAGAATCTGTAATCTTGAAAAAAAAAATCAATAAAATGTTATATAAAAATCTGAAGATAAATTGGCAATGAAATTATATGTAGGAGGTTCCGCCACACTGGCCAAATTGTTCTGCACGTGCTTCACTCTAATCAGAAGACTCCAGGGTCCTCATACCATGTAAAGTTGCTGCAATATGGACAGAGAAATTTGTGGAAGACAACTCCGAACATATTTTCACGGGGCAAGGGCAGAAGAGACATGATATATCTATATACAAACCAAATAGAAGCTTTGTCTTTGATATGCTTTAGCGGAGGGAAGTGTAGATCTACCTGCACACCGAGACTTTATCTGAGGAAAACCTGCACATCGAGACACGATAGGGGAATCAAAGGAGCAGTATAGGCCGGCGACGATCCAATTCGATATGAATTTAAAATTATGAGTAAGGGATGAGAGATTGTGTACCAATGCAAGCAGCTATCGCTGTCCAGAGTCCGTAGAATGTTGTATACGTGATAAACTCTTCCCCTTTGCTTGAACGACCAGCACAAAAAAAATCCAATCGAGTCAGGAGGGCTTGAGTGAACAGCACACACAATCCAATAAAACTCCAATCAAATCGAGGGAGGAAAAACGTTGAGTGATACTGGAGCCTGACCGCAACCTGGTAGATCGGGAGCGGAAAAATACCAGAGCAGAGACCTGAGCAAGACGCCTAGGTTTGCCTAGGTTTTAAACATGAAAGCGGCGATGGCTCAGTTCTACGGAGCAGTTCCTTGCGCATTTACAGGACAATGATGGTTGCTGACTGCTGGGCTTCATCGGGCGGAAACCGTAGGTCGCGGCGGCGGAGAAAACCAATGGGGAACATGAACGACAACGATTTTTTTTAGGACAAACAGCTAGAGGGTACCAGGAAGACGAACATCGGGATGGTGGCGAGATTAGTGGAGCATGCTAGCCGATGTAGAAACGTCCAGCCCATTTAGCAAAGAATGGTGAGGAAAAGGCGGAAGGGCGAGCGATGCAGACGCGATGCCGCGCGACACAGCGCACAAGAAACCAGCAAAATAGGCCATCTATTAAGAGAGAAGATAACATCTACAAAAGTAATTTCAGTTGGAGCCTACAAAAAAAAAGAGCATAAAACTAAACGATGTAGAAAAAAACTTGTAATTAAGAAACAAAACTGTTGAATGGCCAAGAAAGAGAAGCATCTTATGAAGTAAGGAGGACCTATGCCACTACCTTGTTCATGGGTAGGGAAAACTTTGACGGTTATCAGAAGTTGTATGTAGACTACATGACTAGAGTTGACTTAATTAAATACTTAAGTATGTGAACATCTTCCGCATTCACTAGTACAAATCGGGCCCCTTAAGCCCCCCCCCCCCCCCCCAATGGCACACGTAAGGGCTTTTGCGTGTGTGCGACAGAACAACGGTAGCGCACAATAATTTAAACACGTAAGCCATTCCACTCAAGAACGACAACACGGTGATCCCAAAGTTCAAGCACATCTATCCACATCCCCTACATGATGATGACGCATTATCATTGGGGGGGGGGGGGATGATGTAGCTTGACCTACGGTCATCATCACATCATGTGCGCGTAAACAATAACACACACACCCAAGGAAGATATCATCGGAGCATGGAAACAAAGAAGGAAGAAGAAGCTCGACGAGAAGCTACACCGGAGTCTCAGGCCTCATCGACTCAAGACCGGAGTCTCCGACCCATCCAATACTCTTGACCCCAAGGACCTGCCCAGTGGAGACCAAGACAGGATTCTCCGTCCCACACAAGCGGAGTCTCCGGGCTAAGTGATCCGCATGCACCAAGTCAACTCGGGACATGGCCATGTACCTCCCTAGGATATTCTCTTTTATGCGTAGGTTACCCCTAGCTCGTGGCTGGCTATATATACTAGATGATACCCCGCGCGTTGCAGCGGGATTTTTTTGCCATTTGCAAATGATAATGCCGAATATGCAAATCACATGAACAGAAAATAGAAAAAAAGGTGTCATGGGCAGACATCAGATATTTCTGAGTATTCAAGGTTATCTTTAATTCTTTATAGATAATCTATATAACAAATAGGAACCATATGAAGGTTCACCCGATTTGTACATGTTGAAAAGTAGCAGCATGATCCACACAATAAAAAAGTAGCAGCATGCTTGGTAGCTCTATCCTTTGATCTTTATTTGAAATCATGTTAACATCACCTACGTTACTGTGAAGGATAGATAGGGGTAGTCATGAACCTTAATATAGAACAAAAAAAATGCCACCGTTGATAGAAAGGCTATAATGATCGGGTCACATATACAATCTTTGGTATATGAGAAACTCTTATAATTTTAAGCTTCCTGGATGTACGCATTGAACTGAACAGGAGTACTATAACAAACTGTTGGATTATTAGGCAATTTCCGTATGAGATTAATTACCGAAAGCAACATTATAGATGCACAAGCATACTTAACCACGCACATCAGACTAAGCACATGCATCAGATCTGAACATGGAATAAGTAGCAGTGCAAGGTAGGAGAGGAAAAGCACGTACATCGCGACCGGGAAGGTCGCACCAGCAGCAGCACCACCACCATGGGTATTGTTGATGTCGCCCATGGTGTAGTCGGATCTGTCGATGAAGCAGCCGATCCGTCGAAGAAGAGCACGAACAGTAGCGAGCAGTCGCGCCGAGACGCTCCCCAAAAACCTTATCGCCCGTCTCCCGGGCAGGATCTCAACGGACGGAGTTTCGGAGGCCTGCTCTCCCGGACGGCTGTGCACGCCGCCGGGATGGGGAAGACTAGAGAGTAGCGCAGCAAAAGGAACTTCTTCGTGAGAGAGATGAACTGTAGCGTATGGACTCCAGATCTGATCCATCTCTTGGTATAGCCTGGGAGGAGAGCCGACCGCGTTGACACGCGTAGGAAGCCAGGGACACGCGTCGAGCATGCACATGCAGGCCGACACGTACCCAACACAGTTGGTGCACCAAGCAAAAATTTAGGCTTCCTTGAGTGTGTCTCGAACTCGAACTCGAGTCACGAAACGCGACGTGCGTGACGAGACGAAACGAGGCGGGGCGGGCGGAGGAGGAGGAGTGCGCGAGGGCTCTTTCTATTCTCACTCACTTGGAAGGAGTAGAACAGCAGCCCTTATATACCACTCCAACTCACTCCTAACTAGCAATGTGGGACTAAACTTTGTCCCCCAAGGCTGTCCCAAGCTGCCAACGTGATGGGCCTTGAGATTTCAGGAATTGTAGTCTACATGGGCTGCCTTATTGGGCTGCAGCCCATCTACATTCAACAATCCCCCACCATCTCATATGCACATCAGATGACACATTAGTTCCATTCACTGTTTAATATACCTGCACTTCGGTGGAGACTGTTAAGTTGAACTTCCACTTAGGCAAGGTGCTACGCTTGACTACAACTGAACAATGGACTATGCCTTGAATTGTCAGTCTTTGTGCAGCAAGTTTCGCTCAATGCCGGCACTAGGCTACCATAGCCTTCCCCTCGGGTGGAGCTTATAAGTCATACTCCTCGGCCTTTCATGAGCTTACTAGAGATTCACCCAAATCTCCCACACTATGACCAGTAGTGTCACTCATATAGGTGTGTTCTTCAAAAGATCGCCCTGTAGGCCAGCGTCTTCGCTCATCAAGAGCCGCTTAGAACACATTAAGACATTGTCAACCTGCCTTAAGTAACTATGAGAGAATTGCATCTGCAGCGGAGTGGGAGTATTAAATTTTCTCTCAACTCAGTTACTCCGGTTTGTTTTCCCAGGTCCTACTTCACGGAATTTCCGATTACATAGGTTGGGTTACCCCCTCGGCAACTCAAGTGGGTCTCAAACCCATCTCCCTCGATGCAAGGTCTATCATATTTCTTGATAGTCCTTTTGTGAAAGGATCTGCCAGATTTTTAGCACTTTGGATATAATCCAATGCTATCACTCCGGAGTTCTTCAGTTTTTCAGACTTCAATCTCCTCTTGATATGTTTGGAACTTTTCATATTATCCTTAGAACTTTTCACTTTGATAATCACAGTTTGATTATCACAGTTCATGAGGATAGCCGGTATTGGTTTTTCAACCATGGGCAAGTCCATCAAGAGCTCACGAAGCCATTCCGCTTCGACAGTAGCTGTATCTAATGCTGTGAGTTCTGCTTCCATAGTTGACCTCGTTAAGATGGTCTGCTTGCAAGACTTCCAGGAAACAGCGCCACCACCAAGAGTGAAAACATATCCACTTGTGGCTTTCATTTTAGCATCAGAAATCCAATTGGAATCACTATACCCTTCAAGTCCTCTTGGATACCCGGTATAATGAATTCCATAACTCATGGTTCCCTTTAGATAGCGCATCACTCTCTCAAGAGCATGCCAATGATCATCTCCCGGGTTGGCCACAAACCGGCTAAGTTTGCATACAGCAAACGAGATATCAGGCCTCGTAGCGCAAGCTAAATACATGAGTGAACCAATGATTTGAGAGTATCTCAACTGATCTCTAGTTGCCTTTTCATTCTTTCGAAGCAAGATCATAAGGTGTGAGAGAAGTCTACAATCAGCATAGCCAAATCTGCTCAACACCTTCTCAACATAATGAGATTGCACAAGTGTAATCCCATTATTCCCATCTCTCAATAACTTGATGTTTAATATAACATCAGCTTCTCCAAGATCTTTCATCTCGAAACATTGAGATAAGAAGGTTTTTACCTCCTCAATCACTTTGAGGCTTGTCCCAAAAATTAGTATGTCATCCACATACAAACATAGGACAACTCCCTCACCCCCACCATGGCGGTAGTACACACATTTGTCGGCTTCATTGACAACAAAGCCCACAGATGTCAAAGTTCTTTCAAACTTCTCATGCCATTGTTTGGGTGCTTGTTTAAGGCCATACAAAGATTTCTTTAATTTACACACCTTTCTTTCTTGACCTTGTAGTACGAAACCATCAGGCTGTTCCATGTAAATTTCCTCGTCCAACTCTCCATTTAGGAAAGCCGTCTTAACGTCCATTTGATGAACGAGAAGACCGTGTGAGGCAGCTGATACGCGTAGATGCACACGTCCGTTGGGAACCCCAAGTGGAAGGTATGATGCGTATAGAAGCAAGTTTCCCTCAGTATGAAACCAAGGTTTAATCGAACCAGAGGAGCCAAGAAGCACGTTGAAGGTTGATGGTCGCGAAATGTGATGCCGCAACACAGGGATTCCGGCGCCAACTAGGAACCTGCACAACACAACCAAGTACTTTGTCCCAACGAAACATGAGGTTGTCAATCTCACCGTCTTGAGTAACAAAGGATTAAACGTATCGAGTGGAAGATGTTTGCAAAGAAAACAAGAAACAAGTAGATTGTATGCTATGTAAAGAATAGGACCGGGGTCCACAGTTCACTAGAGGTGTCTCTCCCATAAGATAAAAGCATGTTGGGTGAACAAATTAAGTCGGCAATTGACAAATAGAGAAAGGCATAACAATGCATATACATGACATGGTAAATATAGTGAGATTTAATCCGGGCATTACGACAAAGAACATAGACCGCCATCCAACTGCATCTATGCCTAAAAAGTCCATCTTCAGTTATCGTCCGAACCCCCTCCAGTATTAAGTTGCAAAGCAAAGATAATTGCATTAAGTATGGTGCGTAATGTAATCAACAACTACATCCTTAGACATAGCATCAATGTTTTATCCCTAGTGGCAACAGCACATCACAACCTTAGAACCTTCTGTCACGATCCCAGATTCAATGAAGGCATGAACCCACTATCGAGCATAAATACTCCCTCTTGGAGTTAAGAGCAAAAACTTGGCCAGAGCCTCTACTAATAACGGAGAGCATGCAAGATCATAAACAACACATAAACAATAGATTGATAATCACCATAATCATAGTACTCTCTATCCATCGGATCCGACAAACACAACATATAGTATTACAGATAGATGATCTTGATCATGTTAGGCAGCTCACAAGATCCAACAATGAAGCACAACAAGGAGAAGACGACCATCTAGCTACTGCTATGGACCCATGGTCCAGGGGTGAACTACTCACTCATCACTCCTGAGGCGACCATGGCGGTGAGTCCTCCGGAGATGAATCCCCTCCCAGCAGGTGCCGGAGGCGATCTCCTAATCCCCCGAGATGGGACGCGGCGGCGGCGTCTCCGTAAGGTTTTCCGTATCGTGGCCTTCGGTACGGGGTTTCGCGACTAAGCTTTAAGTAGGCTGAGGGTCAACGCGAGGGGCCACACGAGGGCCCAGGGGATAGGGTCGGCGCGCCGGGCTTGGGCCGCGCCGCCACCCCCGGCTGCCTCGTGGCCCCACTTCGTTAGGTCTTCGGTCTTCTGGAAGCTTCGTGCAAAATAGGACCCCGGGCGAAAGTTTCGTCCAATTCCGAGAATATTTCTTTACTAGGATTTCTGAAACCAAAAACAGCAGAAAAAGCAAATGGCTCTTCGCATCTTGTTAATAGGTTAGTTCCTAAAATGCATAAATATGACATATAATGTGCATAAAACATGTAGGTATCATCAATAAAGTAGCATGGAACATAAGAAATTATCGATACGTTGGAGACGTATCGCATCCACAAGCTTAGTTCGCTCGTCCCGAGGTAAAACGATAACAAAGATAATTTCTGAAGTGACATGCCATCATAATCTTGATCATACTATTTGTAAACATATGTAATGAATGCAGCGATCAAAGCAAAGGTAATGACATGAGTAAACAACTGAATCATAACGCGAAGACTTTTCATGAATAGTACTTCAAGACAAGCATCAATAAGTCTTGCATAAGAGTTAACTCATAAAGCAATAAATCAAAGTAAGGGTGTTGAAACAACACATAAGAAGATTAAGTTTCAGCGGTTGCTTTCAACTTGTAACATGTATATCTCATGGATATTGTCAACATAAAGTAATATAACAAGTGCAATATGCAAGTATGTAGGAATCAATGCACAATTCACACAAGTGTTTGCTTCTTAAGGTGGAAGGAGATAGGTAAACTGACTCAACAATAAAAGTAAAAGAATGGTCCTTCAATGAGGAAAGCATCGATTGCTGTATTTGTGCTAGAGCTTTTATTTTGAAAACATGAAACAATTTTGTCAACGGTAGTAATAAAGCATATGAGTTATGAAAATTATATTTTACAAGTTGCAAGCCTCACGCATAGTATACTAATAGTGCCCGCACCTCGTCCTACTTAGCTTGGACTACCGGATCTTCGATGCCATGTTTCAACCAAGTGTCACAAAGGGGTACCTCCATGCCGCCCGTACAAAGGTCCAAGGAGAATGCTCGCATTTCGGATTTCTCGCTTTTGATTATTCTCAACTTAGACACATACCGGACAACATGGACAACAGATAATGGACTCCTTAAATGCATAAGCATGTAGCAAAGTTATTGTTCTCATATGAGATTGAGGATATATGTCCAAAATCAAACTTCCACCATGGTTCATGGCTTTAGTTAGCGGCCCAATGTTCTTCTCTAACAATTTTGCATGCTCCAACCACTAAAATGATAGACCTTCAGACAAGACGGACATGCATAGCAACTCACATGATATTCAACAATGGTTGATGGCGTTCCCCAGAAGCATGGTTATCGCACAACATGCAACTTAATAAAATATAAAGTGCATAAGTACATATTCAATACTACGATAGTTTTTAAGGCTATTTTGTCCCATGAGCTATATATTGCAAAGGTGAATGATGGAATTTTAAAGGTAGCACTCAAGCAATTTACTTTGGAATGGCGGAGAAATACCATGTAGTAGGTAGGTATGGTGGACACAAATGGCATAGTAGTTGGCTCAAGGATTTTGGATGCATGAGAAGTATTCCTCTCGATACAAGGTTTAGGCTAGCAAGGTTATTTGAAGCAAACTCAAGGATGAACAAGTGCAGCAAAACTCACATAAAAGACATATTGTAAACATTATAAGACTCTACACTGCCTTCCTTGTTGTTCAAAACTCAATACTAGATATTATCTAGACCTTAGAGAGACCAAATATGCAAATCAAATTTTAGCAAGCTCTATGTATTTCTTCATTAATGGGTGCAAAGTATATGATGCAAGAGCTTAATCATGAGTACAACAATTGCAAAGTATCACATTATCCAAGACATTTTTAGAATTACTACATGTAGCATTTTCCAATTCCAACCATATAACAAATTAATGAAGAAGAAACTTCGCCTTGAACATTATGAGTAAAGCCTAAGGACACATGTGTCCATATGCAACAGCGGAGCGTGTCTCTCTCCCACAAAGTGAATGCTAGGATCCATCTTATTCAAACAAAAACAAAAACGAAACAAACCGACGCTCCAAGTAAAGAACACCAGATGTGCCTGAATAAAAATATAGTTTCGGGGAGGAACCCGATGATGTTGTCGATGAAGAAGGGGATGCCTTGGGCATCCCCAAGCTTAGACGCTGAGTCTTCTTAAAATATGCAGGGGTGAACCACGGGGCATCCCCAAGCTTAGAGCTTTCACTCCTCTTGATCATAGTATATCATTCTCCTCTCTTGACCCTTGAAAACTTCCTTCACACCAAACTTCAAGCAAACTCATTAGAGGGTTAGTGCATCATTAATAATTCACTCATTCAGAGGTGACACAATCATTATTTTCACTTCTGGACATTGCATAATGCTACTGGACATTAGTGGATCAAAGAAATAAATCCAACAAAGCAAAAGAGGCAATGCGAAATAAAAGGCAGAATCTGTCAAAAACAGAACAGTCCGTAAAGACGAATTTATAAATGGCACCAGACTTGCTCAAATGGAAAAACTCAAAACTAATGAAAGTTGCGTACATATCTGAGGATCACGCTCGTAAATTGGCAGATTTTTTCGAATTTTCTACAGAGAATTATGCCCAGATTCGTGACAGACAGCAATGCTGTTTCTGCGCAGCGATCCCAAATATAACATCAACTTTGACATAGAAACTTTACTTGGCACAAAAACATGATAAGGAGAGGTTGCTACAGTAGTAAAAACTTCCAAGACTCAACAAAACAAAAAATTGCTGTAGGTAAAAACATGGGTTGTCTCCCATAAGCGCTTTTCTTTAACGCCTTTCAGCTAGGCGCAGAAAGTGCAAATCAAGTAACATCGAGGGTAGAAGCATCAACATCATAGCTTGTTCTAATGATAGAATCAAAAGGCAACTTCATTCTCTTTCTAGGGAAGTGTTCCATACCTTTCTTGAGAGGAAATTGATATTTAATATTACCTTCCCTCATATCAATAACAGCACCAACAGTTCGAAGAAAAGGTCTTCCCAACACAATAGGACAAGATGCATTGCATTCAATATCCAAGACAACAAAATCAACGGGGACAAGGTTATTGTTAACCGTAATGTGCACATTATCAATCCTCCCCAAAGGTTTCTTTTTAACATTATCGGCAAGATTAACATCCAAATAACAATTCTTCAATGGTGGCAAGTCAAGCATATCATAAATCTTTTTAGGCATAACAGAAATACTTGCACCAAGATCACATAAGGCATTACATTCAAAGTCATTGAATTTCATTTTAATGATGGGCTCCCAACCATCTTCTAACTTTCTAGGAATAGAAGTTTCAAGTTTTAGTTTCTCTTCTCTAGCTTTTATGAGAGCATTTGTAATATGTTTTGTAAAGGCTAAATTTATAGCACTAGCATTGGGACTTTTAGCAAGTTTTTGTAAGAACTTTATAACTTCAGAGATGTGACAATCATCAAAATCTAAATCATTATGAGCTACAGCAATGGGATCATTGTTCCCAAGGTTGGAAAAAATTTCAGCAGTTTTATCACAGCAGTTTCAGCAGTTTTAGCAATTTCAGGCAGTTTTGTTCGCTTTGCACTAGGAGTAGAAACATTGCCAACACCAATTATTTTACCATTGATAGTAGGAGGTGCAGCAACATGTGAAGAATTAGCATTACTAGTGGTGGTAATAGTCCAAACTTTAGCTACATTATTCTCTTTAGCTAGTTTTTCATTTTCTTCTCTATCCCACCTAGCACGCAATTCAGCCATTAATCTTATATTCTCATTAATTCTAACTTGGATGGCATTTGCTGTAGTAGTAATCTTATTATCAATATCATTATTAGGCATAACTTTCAATTTTAAAAGATTAACATCGAGGCAAGCCTATCAACTCTAGAAGCGATAATATCAATTTTATCAAGCTTTTCCTCAACAGATTTGTTAAAAGCAGTTTGTGTACTAATAAATTCTTTAAGCATGGCTTCAAGACCAGAGGGTACACTCCTATTATTATTGTAAGAATTCCCATAAGAATTACCATAACCATTACCATTAGCAGAAGGATATGGCCTATAGTTATTACCAGAGTTGTTCCTATAAGCATTGTTGTTGAAATTATTATTTTTAATGAAATTCACATCAACATTTTCTTCTTGAGCAACCAATGAAGCTAAAGGAACATTATTTGGATCAACATTAGATCTACCATTCACAAGCATAGACATAATCGCATCAATCTTATCACTCAAGGAAGAGGTTTCCTCAACAGAATTTACCTTCTTACCTTGTGGAGCTCTTTCCGTGTGCCATTCAGAGTAATTTATCATCATATCATCAAGAAGTTTTGTAGCCGCCCCAATGTGATGGACATAAAGGTACCTCCAGCAGCTGAATCCAATAAATTCCGCGAAGAAAAATTTAGTCCTGCATAGAAGGTTTGGATGATCATCCAAGTAGTCAGTCCATGGGTTGGGCAATTCTTTACCAAAGTTTTCATTCTCTCCCAAGCTTGAGCAACATGTTCATATCTAATTGTTTAAAATTCATTATGCTACTTCTCAAAGATATAATTTTAGCGGGAGGATAATATCTACCAATAAAAGCATCCTTACATTTAGTCCATGAATCTATACTATTCTTAGGCAAAGATAGCAACCAATCTTTAGCTCTTCCTCTTAATGAGAAAGGAAACACTTTCAATTTAATAATATCACCATCTACATCTTTATACTTTTGCATTTCACAAAGTTCAACAAAATTATTGAGATGGGCAGCAGCATCATCAGAACTAGCACCAGAAAATTGTTCTCTCATAACCAAATTCAGTAAAGCAATTTCAAAGAATTCTGTAGTAGTAGGTGGAGCAATAGGTGTGCATAGGAAATCATTATTATTTGCATTTGTGAAGTCACACAATTTAGTATTTTCATGGTTGGCCATTTTAGCAACGGTAAATAAAACAAACTAGATAAAGTAAATGCAAGTAACTAATTTTTTTGTGTTTTTGATATAGAGAGTAAGACAGTAAATAAAGTAAAACTAGCAACTAAATTTTTTTTGTGTTTTGATTTAGTGCAGCAAACAAAGTAGTAAATAAAACAAAGCAAGACAAAAACAAAGTAAAGAGATTGAGAAGTGGAGACTCCCCTGCGGCGTGTCTTGATCTCCCCGCAACGGCGCCAGAAATTTAGCTTGATACGCGTAGATGCACACGTCCGTTGGGAACCCCAAGTGGAAGGTATGATGCGTATAGAAGCAAGTTTCCCTCAGTATGAAACCAAGGTTTAATCGAACCGAGGAGCCAAGAAGCACGTTGAAGGTTGATGGTCGCGAAATGTGATGCGGCGCAACAGGGATTCCGGCGCCAACTAGGAACCTGCACAACACAACCCAAGTACTTTGTCCCAACGAAACAGTGAGGTTGTCAATCTCACCGGCTTGTGTAACAAAGGATTAAACGTATCGAGTGGAAGATGTTTGCAAAGAAAACAAAAACAAGTAGATTGTATGCTATGTAAAGAATAGGACCGGGTCCACAGTTCACTAGAGGTGTCTCTCCCATAAGATAAAAGCATGTTGGGTGAACAAATTACAGTCGGGCAATTGACAAATAGAGAAAGGCATAACAATGCATATACATGACATGGTAAATATAGTGAGATTTAATCCGGGCATTACGACAAAGAACATAGACCGCCATCCAACTGCATCTATGCCTAAAAAGTCCATCTTCAGGTTATCGTCCGAACCCCTCCAGTATTAAGTTGCAAAGCAACAGACAATTGCATTAAGTATGGTGCGTAATGTAATCAACAACTACATCCTTAGACATAGCATCAATGTTTTATCCCTAGTGGCAACAACACATCACAACCTTAGAACCTTCTGTCACGATCCCAGATTCAATGAAGGCATGAACCCACTATCGAGCATAAATACTCCCTCTTGGAGTTAAGAGCAAAAACTTGGCCAGAGCCTCTACTAATAACGGAGAGCATGCAAGATCATAAACAACACATAAACAATAGATTGATAATCACCATAATCATAGTACTCTCTATCCATCGGATCCCGACAAACACAACATATAGTATTACGATAGATGATCTTGATCATGTTAGGCAGCTCACAAGATCCAACAATGAAGCACAACAAGGAGAAGACGACCATCTAGCTACCGCTATGGACCCATGGTCCAGGGTGAACTACTCACTCATCACTCCGGAGGCGACCATGGCGGTGTAGAGTCCTCCGGAGATGAATCCCCTCTCCGGTGCCGAGGCGATCTCCGTAATCCCCCGAGATGGGATTCGCGGCGGCGTCTCGTAAGGTTTTCCGTATCGTGGCTCTCGCTGGGGGTTTCGCGAAGCTTTAAGTAGGCGGAGGGTCAACGCGAGGGCCACACGAGGGGCCCAGGGATAGGTCGGGCGCGGCCAGGGCTTGGGCCGCCGCCACCCTGCTGCCTCGTGGCCCCACTTCGTTAGGTCTTCGGTCTTCGAAGCTTCTGCAAAAATAGGACCCTGGGCGAAAGTTTCGCCCAATTCCGAGAATATTTCTTTACTAGGATTTCTGAAACCAAAACAGCAGAAAACAACAATCGGCTCTTTGGCATCTTGTTAATAGGTTAGTTCCAGAAAATGCATAAATATGACATATAATGTGCATAAAACATGTAGGTATCATCAATAAAGTAGCATGGAACATAAGAAATTA
The DNA here is from genome assembly GCA_030979885.1 of Lolium multiflorum. Classification (NCBI taxonomy): domain Eukaryota; kingdom Viridiplantae; phylum Streptophyta; class Magnoliopsida; order Poales; family Poaceae; genus Lolium; species Lolium multiflorum. The sequence continues at coordinate 76,328,878 of CM061747.1, forward strand.
TCGATACGTTGGAGACGTATCAGCAGCCAATGACAGTAGTACACGAATGGTGGTCAATCTCGCCACAGGTGAGTAGGTATCGAAGAAATCTTCGCCTTCCTTTTGGGTATAGCCTTTGGCTACAAGCCGAGCTTTGTACTTCTCAATAGTACCATCAGCTCGAAGCTTCTTCTTAAATACCCATTTACATCCTACAGGTTTACACCCATAAGGACGCTCAGTTAACTCCCACGTTCCATTAGCCAAGATGGAATCCATCTCGCTTTGAACCGCTTCCTTCCAGTAGTCTGCATCAGGAGATGCGAGAGCTTCTGAAATGGTAGTGGGAGTATCATCCACAAGATACACAATGAAATCATTACCAAAAGACTTTGCAGTCCTTTGTCTCTTACTCCTCGTTGGAGCTTCATTGTCATCCTTATCAGAATCTGAACTCTCATCATCAGATTCCTCATCAGACTCCATAGGAGTTTCATGTATTGGATCAGATTCCCAACTAGACATGCCATGCATATCTCTCATAGGAAATATATCCTCAAAGAATGTAGCATCTCTTGATTCAAAGATGGTGCCAACATTCATGTCGTCCACTCCAGATTTCACCACAAGAAATCTATAAGCAATGCTATGAGAAGCATAGCCGAGAAAGACACAGTCCACGGTTTTTGGTCCAAGCTTTCGCTTCTTGGTGATTGGCAAATTCACTTTAGCCAAACAGCCCCACGTTCGTAGGTAGGAGAGTGTTGGTCTTTTCTTTTCTCATTCCTCATATGGGGTAATCTCTTTATTCTTGGTTGGAACACGGTTTAGGACATGACACGAAGTCAATATAGCCTCCCCCACCATTCCTTGGATAAACCCGAAACATCTAACATGGCGTTAACCAAATCTGTTAGAGTACGGTTTTTCCTTTCCGCAATCCCATTGGATTGTGGGGAATTGGGAGGCGTCCTCTCATGGATTATACCATGTTCCGCACAGAATAAATTGAACTCATTAGAAAAGTACTCTCCACCACGATCGGACCGAACCCTTTTTATCTTTCTTTCAAGTTGATTCTCAACTTCAGCCTTATAGATTTTAAAGAAATCAAGAGCCTCATCTTTAGTTTTCAGGAGATACACATAACAGTACCTAGTGGAATCATCAATCAAAGTCATGAAATATTTCTTTCCACCTCTTGTCAACTCACCATTCATCTCACATAGATCTGAATGTATAAGCTCTAGTGGTGCCAAGTTTCTTTCCTTCGCAGGCTTGTGAGGCTTGCGAGGCTGCTTTGCTTGCACACAAGCATGGCACTTAGAGCCTTTGACAAAGGTGAATTTCGGAATTAAACTCATATCAGCAAGCCGCGTCATACAACCAAAATTAACATGACAAAGTCGTGAATGCCAAACATTAGTTTCATTAACACTAGTGCTTACATGGTTCACAACATTATCACAGAAGTCTTCTAGAGAGAAGCGCAACATTCCCTCACATTCATATCCCTTTCCAACAAAAGTTCCATACTTAGACAGTACAACTTTATTGGACTCAAACACCAACTTAAACCCATCTTTCATAAGACGGGAGCCACTAACGAGATTCTTCTTGATAGAAGGGACATGCAGCACGTTCTTCAGTTGCACGATCTTTCCCGAAGTAAACTTCAGATCTACCGTGCCAACACCACGAACAGTAGCATGTAACCCATTCCCCATCATTACTGAGGAACCTCGTGCCTGATAAGAGGTAAACATGGAGATGTCAGCACACACATGAACATTGGCACCTGTATCAACCCACCATTCTGTGGGCTGAAACACCGAAAGAACAGTAGGTAAAATATTACCATACCCTGTAGTTCCTTCCTCTGTGTTACCAATGACCATGTTGACAGAAGTTGAGTTCTGTCCAGCTTGACATTTCTTTCCTTTGCGTTGTGGACAGCGATTAGCCCAATGGCCCGTCTCGCCACACACCCAGCAAGGATCTTTCTTCTCCGTTTTCCCCTTCTTCTTGAAGTTGGTAGTCTGGGAGACTCCCTTGTTCTTTCCCTTGGACTTGTGGGCATTTTTCTGTACCATATTGGCAGCAGAACGTCCCTCGGTTCCTCCAGTGTGTTTGTCTTTTGCCCTCGCCTTCTCCTCAACATCCAGAGATCCCATGATATTCTCAACAGAAACTCATGCCTCTGATGTTTCAGAGAAGTGGCAAAGTTCCTCCATGAAGGGGGAAGCTTAGCGACAATGCATCCCGCGACAAACTTGTCCGGTAGCACACACTTGAGGAGCTCAAGTTCCTTTGCCATGATCTGTATCTCATGAGCCTGTTCTACTACAGATCGGTTCTCAACCATTCTGTAGTCATTGAACTGCTCCATAGCATACAGTTCACCTCCGGCATCGGCAGCACCAAACTTAGCGTCCAGTGCATCCCACAGTTCCTTCCCATTTCGTATGTGCAGATAAGCATCAACCAACTTGTCTCCAAGCACACTTAGGACGGCACCCACAAAGATTACGGTGGCATCCCCGAACGCTTTATCCTCTTCAGGAGTAAGCGGACCTCTGGGAGTACCTTCCGCAACTCGGTGCACGCCCATAGCAGTGAGCCACAAGAGGGTCTTATTCTGCCATCTCTTGAAATGAGATCCCGTAAACGGGCTCGGTTTAAGCGCAGCAGCAAAACCAGACGGTGAAAATTGCCTATGCATATAAGGTTTTTGGATTGTTGGATTATTAGGCAATTTCCGTATGAGATTAATTACCGAAAGCAACATTATAGATGCACAAGCATACTTAACCACGCACATCAGACTAAGCACATGCATCAGATCTGAACATGGAACAAGTAGCAGTGCAAGGTAGGAGAGGAAAAGCACGTACATCGCGACCGGGAAGGTCGCACCAGCAGCAGCAGCACCACCATGGGTATTGTTGATGTCGCCCATGGTGTAGTCGGATCTGTCGATGAAGCAGCCGATCCGTCGAAGAAGAGCACGAACAGTAGCGAGCAGTCGCGCCGAGACGCTCCCCAAAAACCTTATCGCCCGTCTCCCGGTGCAGGATCTCAACGGACGGAGTTTCGGAGGCCTGCTCTCCCGGACGGCTGTGCACGCAGTCGCCGGGATGGGGAAGACTAGAGAGTAGCGCAGCAAAAGGAACTTCTTCGTGAGAGAGATGAACTGTAGCGTATTGACTCCAGATCTGATCCATCTCTTGGTATAGCCTGGGAGGAGAGCCGACCGCGTTGACACGCGTATGAAGCCAGGGACACGCGCGAGCATGCACATGCAGGTCGACACGTACCCAACTCAGTTGGTGCAACAAGCAAAAATTTAGGCTTCCTTGAGTGTGTCTCGAACTCGAACTCGAACTCGAGTCACGAAACGCGACGTGCGTGACGAGACGAAACGAGGCGGGGCGGGCGGAGGAGGAGGAGTGCGCGAGGGCTCTTTCTATTCTTGTAGGATAACGTTGCATAGAAAACAAAAAATTTCCTACCGCGAACACGCAATCCAAGCCAAGATGCAATCTAGAAGACGGTAGCAACGAGGGGATATCGAGTCTCACCCTTGAAGAGATTCCAAAGCCTACAAGATGAGGCTCTTGTTGCTGCGGTAGACGTTCACTTGCCGCTTGCAAAAGCGCGTAGAAGATCTTGATCACGATCGCTTCCGCGCCACGAACGGGCAGCACCTCCGTACTCGGTCACACGTTCGGTTGTTGATGAAGACGACGTCCACCTCCCCGTTCCAGCGGGCAGCGGAAGTAGCTCCTCTTGAATCCGACAGCACGACGGCGTGGTGTCGGTGGTGGTGGAGAAATCCGGGAGCTTCGCTTAAGCGTGCGGGATGTGGTGGAGGAGAGAGACCGCTAGGGTTTGGGAGGGGGTGGCCGGCCACTAAGGGGTGCGGCCAAGCTATGGCTTTGGTGTGGCCGGCCCTCCCCTTGGCCCTCATTATATAGGTGGAACACCCAAGAGTTGGTGTACAAGTCTTCGAATAAGACCCCAACCCAAAACCTTCCATGTGTAGGGAAACCTACCCAAGGTGGGATTCCCACCTCAAGTGGGACTCCCACCTTTCCATGAGGGGGGTGGCCGGCCACCTTGGGGGAAGTCCACCTTGGACTTTCCCCTCTAGGGTTTGGCTGGCCAAGCTTGTGGAGTCCTTCCGGGACTCCACCTTCCATAGTGCGTTTCTTCCGGACTTTTCTAGAACCTTCTAGAACCTGCCATAAATGCACCGGATCATTTCCAAACTTGGAATATGACTTCCTATATATGAATCTTATTCTATTCCGGAACTCCTCGTGATGTCCGGGATCTCATCCGGGACTCGAACAAATATTCGAACTCCATTCCATATTCAAGTTCTACCATTTCAACATCCAACTTTAAGTGTGTCACCCTACGGTTCGTGAACTATGTGGACATGGTTGAGTACTCACTCCGACCAATAACCAATAGCGGGATCTGGAGATCCATAATGGCTCCCACATATTCAATGATGACTTTAGTGATCGAATGAACCATTCACATACGATACCAATTCCTTTTGTCACGCGATATTTTACTTGTCCGAGGTTTGATCTTCGGTATCACTCTATACCTTGTTCAACCTCGTCTCCGACAAGTACTCTTTACTCGTACCGTGGTATGTGGTCTCTTATGAACTTATTCATATGCTTGCAAGACATTAGACGACATTCCACCGAGAGGGCCCAGAGTATATCTATCCGTCATCGGGATGGACAAATCCCACTGTTGATCCATATGCCTCAACTCATACTTTCCGGATACTTAATCCCACCTTTATAACCACCCATTTACGCAGTGGCGTTTGGTGTAATCAAAGTACCTTTCCGGTATAAGTGATTTACATGATCTCATGGTCATAAGGACTAGGTAACTATGTATCGAAAGCTTATAGCAAATAACTTAATGACGTGATCTTATGCTACGCTTAATTGGGTGTGTCCATTACATCATTCATATAATGATATAACCTTGTTATTAATAACATCCAATGTTCATGATTATGAAACTAATCATCTATTAATCAACAAGCTAGTTAAGAGGCTTACTAGGGACTCTTTGTTGTTTACATATCACACATGTATCAATGTTTCGGTTAATACAATTATAGCATGGTATATAAACATTATCATAAACACAAAGATATATAATAACCATTTATTATTGCCTCTTGGGCATATCTCCAACAGTCCCCCACTTGCACTAGAGTCAATAATCTAGTTTACATATGTAAAGATATAACATCTTGGCCTTCTGGTGTTTTATCATGTTTTGCTCACGGGAGAGGTTTTAGTCAACGGTTCTGACACACTCAGAAACGTATGTATTTTGCAATTCATTTGCGTCTTCACGCATCACTCATTTTCCAAATGAGTCGGCATTAAATATGTTTGGTCTTCTGGTGGAACCTTAATTCCGCGGTCTGAAATATGTCACTAATATTGTCACACACAATATAGCTTCAAAGTTCTGACACTATCGGAACTACACCAAGTTCTCAAAGAACTTCTTAACTCAACATCCTCAATCATTGTCAAAACAATGACATACTCTGCCTTCTTTTGTAGAATCCGTCACAATATTTAGAACTTTTCTAAATCTAGCATTGTGCTACCTTTTTAATAACACTTAGCCTAATTGAGATTGAAATTTAATTTTATATATGACCAAACTAATATCGGTGCAACACTTTACAACGATTTTGTTTTGTCATTACCCATATAAAACTATATATATATATCCTTGGTCCTTCTAAAGCACACATGGATATTCTTACTGTTTGTCAATGATCATCACATGAATCATTCTGGTATATGCTCCTAACTTTTAGAGCTCAGGACATCTGATTGTGTACATATTAATTGTGATTTAAAATCACTCATGTGTTTTTACTCATTGAGTGTCAGATACACTCAAGTCTTGTTAAAACTTCACATGACAAGAACATTTTCTTAATATTGAACTACTTCAATATCCTTTCTATGTACTTTGACTTAAACTTATTATGTGTTTCAATCTATCTTCATAGATCTTGACACTAAATATGTTTCAGTCCATATTCTTTCATTGAAGTTAATTCTCAATGAAACCTTTTTAATCAATTATGTAATTACACTATTTATAATCAACGATATGTCAGCTACATAAAGTATTACAAATATGTCTCAACGCTCCCACTTAATTTCTTGCAAATGCAAGCACCTTCATCGTTTCTGATGAAATCAAAAACTCTTTGACTATTTCATCCGGTGAAGATTCCAACTCCGCGATACTTACTTCATCCAATTGAAGTTCGTATACCTATCTAGTATTCCACGGACTAGCAAAACAATTGGTTGTATCTTGTATACACCTTTAATACACACTTCTGTTAAGTAATGTATTTTGCCATCCTACTATCATATCTCATGAAAGAAATATGTAGCGATTACTAGAATAATCCACATAGACTATAAGCATTACTACGGAAGATCTAATCTTATCGTAGTCAACTCTTTGAACTTTGTCGTAAACAACTTTTCGACAAGTCGAGCTTATTCAAGGATATTCCATCCAAGTTCATCAATTTTATAGATCCATTTACTTTCAAAAAGTATTCATCTATCTTGGATTTCATGGCGTATAGCCATTTTAACGGAGTCAGGGCCCATCATAACTTCTTTGTTTGTAGTTGGTTTATCATTGTTCAAAAACAATCCTTTGTTCACAAATCATTTATTTGATCACAAAGTAAATCATACCTACAAGGTTCAATAAGTACTTTGATCTCCATGACTATAACATTTTGTAGACATGGGAGCCATGATCGTCGTGGCCGCTTCCGGAACTAATTCCGATGCTACGCTACTCTGATCATTATGCTCAGGTTCATAAACTTTATCAAGTTCTATTGTCCTCCCACTCAAATACTTCGCTAAAAACAATTTCTTGGAAATAAGTAAGAAACATCGACAAACACTTTTGTCTTTGTCTCCATAGTGGAAAGAATTCCCAATTAATTCTTTGGGATAACCAACAAAGACATACATCCGATTTTGGTTGTAAACTTTATTTACCTTATGCTATGCATACCAAAATTTAAGAAATAACTATTAGGTTTCATACCCATGCCATAACTCGTATGGTGTCATTTCAACGGATCATGATGATGCTCTATTCAGTGTAAAAGCGGTAGTCTCTAAAGCATAATCCCCAAAAAAAATAATGGCATCAATATTTTATCTCATCATTGATCCAACAAGGTTTGGATACATCTCTCGGATACTCCATCATCACTATGATACTCCAAGAAACGTGAGTTGTAGAACAACTTCATAACTCTCTTAGATGTTCGCTAAAACTCGTAATTCAAATATTTCCACTATGATCCAATCATAGATATTTGACTTTTCTATTACGATGATTTCCACCTCATGCTGAAATTTATTTGAATCCATTCAAATGTTTCAAACTTCTTCCTTATCGAATATATACATATATACTCAATTCATTGTTGGAAGTTTTCATGAAGTAGAAGAATCTCCCGCACACAACTATGCCCAGTGAAACACATACATCATCATGTATTTTTCCACTAAGTTAGTTGCCCGTTCAACTCTTGGCCTATGAACGGTATTTTAGTCATTCTCTTTAGAAAAGATTTGCAAGTGTCAAACGATTCAAAAATCAAATGACTCCAAAAATCCATTTGCATGGAGTTCCTTCATGCGTTCCTTTCTAACATGACCTAAATGGCGGTTCCACAAATAAGTGGAATTCAAATCATTTGCCTTATGGCATTTTAGCGTCAATGTTTATGTATGTGTGTTTTTCACCATTAAGATTTATAATAACTTATCCATCGTACATGGAGTAATGTCATAATTTGAACAACTCATTGTTTTCATTTGACCAGAGCAAAATAACAATTATTAAGTTCTTTATTATAAATTCTAAGGGCTAGATAGAATGCCAACGACGAACATAATAACACTTTATTTTTGTTCTTGACGTGCATTTCTATCATATTTCTTGTCAGTCACTTAGGCCATTGTATTCTTGTATTGTGTTGTTTTGTATGACACTTCATACCAACCAATATGGTACTAATACCCAAGAATTTCATTGTGTGATCAAACTAGAAATACAACCATAACATGTATATCATTTATATACACTGAGCTAGACTTTCTAGTCTTTTCTTTTCTTTCTGCCAAAATATCCTTTGTAGTTTCTCTTTTAGCTTTCCTCATTATTCATAAAAACACTTCAACATCAATAACTTCTAGGTTTGTTGGTCAAATACCAATAACCTTGAGGTTCTGAAGTTGATCATCATATGACAAGTGTTGCAGATTTCACTATTAGTAACTATGTAATATGATGAACAATTTCACTCATAATTTTATCCATCAATTCATGATGACTTTCCAAGACCATGTCTGTACATGCTAGGTTTGTAAAGTTTAACCTCAGTATTCGCATGTGCAAATATGGTTTGCGCCCGTTGTATGCACACGTAGAATCTATACCTTAGTATTCGAAACGACGAGTGTTTAGCAACGATGCATACTAAGGATGATTACTTCATGGATATGCGAATATCGTTAGTGCCCCAATAGTTGGAGAATTGGGACGCCTTGCGTCTTCAACCTTCGTACATTCCCATAAAACTTATGAGTTTATGTAGTCTCACCAAATTATATTCTATCATCTTGCAATAAGGTCTTTAGATATCACATATATCTCATACCTTGATTATTTCTGAAAACTAAATTTTCAGCTCCTTATTTTCAAACAGATTTGAACTTCAAGTTTCACGGAGACAAGATAACTTTAGGTACTAATTGAAACCATAGCTCTTTGAATCAACAATGTGAGGTTTACTAAAAGTTTGCAATAGGACTTAATCATTTCTTGATTCTTTAATACGGTACCAGTCCGTAAAGTTTATTTTCAGATTTTAACAGTATTTCTATCTCAATAACAAGACTAGCGCTTGGTAGAAAAACGGATGCCAATACTACAAATTAATTCAAAATACTACTCAGACTATGTTTATGATAATTAGTTCATGTTTTAATCTAATTACTAATGAACTCCCACTTAATACAACATCCCTCATAGTTGTTAAGTGGTACACGATCCAGATCCACTACACCAAAACCGATCATCACGTGAGATGATGTAGCTTCAATGGTGAACATCAACATGTTGATCATATCATCCATATGACTCGTGTTCAACCTTTCGGTTTCCGTTGTCCCGAGGCCATGTCTGTACATGCTAGGCTCATCAAGCAAACCCAAGTATTCCGCGTGTGCAACATGGCTTACACCCGTTGTATGTGAACGTTGAATCTATCACATCCGATCATCACGAGATGCTTCGAAACGACGAACTACAACGGTGCATACGAGGGGAGAACACTTTATTATCTTGATATTAATGTGAGGGATCATCTTATAATGCTACCGTCGCGATCTAAGCAAAATAAGATGCATAAAGGATTAACATCACATGCAGTTCATATGTGATATGATATGGCCCTTTTGTCTTTGTGCCTTCGATCTTCATCTCCAAAGCACGAACATGATCTCCATCATTAACGGGCATGATCTTCATCATCGTCGGCGTAGCGTCAAGGTCCATGGCGCCGTCTTCATGGTTGTTCACCTCATGTAGCAACTATTACAACTACTTTGAAATACTACTCAACATGAAATTTAAAGACAACCATAAGGCTCCTGCCGGTTGCCACAGTACAATAATGATCATCTCATACATAGTCATCATCACATTATGGCCATATCACATCACCAAACCCTGCAAAAACAAGTTAGACGTTCTCTAATTTGGTTTGCATATTTTACGTGGTTTAGGGTTTTCGAGTGAGATCTAATCTACCTACGAACATGAACCACAACGGTGATACTAGTGTTGTCAATAGAAGAGTAAATTGAATCTTCACTATAGTAGGAGAGACAGACACCCGCAAAGCCACTTATGCAATACAAGTTGCATGTCAAGCGTGGAGCAAATCTCATGAACGCGGTCATGTAAAGTTAGCCCGAGCCGCTTCATCCCACTATGCCACAAAGATGCAAAGTATTCAAACTAAAGACAACATAAGCATCAACGCCCACAAAACAATTGTGTTCTACTCGTGCAACCATCTATGCATAGACACGGCTCTGATACCACTGTAGGATAACGTTGCATAGAAAACAAAAATTTCCTACCGCGAACACGCAATCCAAGCCAAGATGCAATCTAGAAGACGGTAGCAACGAGGGGATATCGAGTCTCACCCTTGAAGAGATTCCAAAGCCTACAAGATGAGGCTCTTGTTGCTGCGGTAGACGTTCACTTGCCGCTTGCAAAAGCGCGTAGAAGATCTTGATCACGATCGCTTCCGGCGCCACGAACGGGCAGCACCTCCGTACTCGGTCACACGTTCGGTTGTTGATGAAGACGACGTCCACCTCCCCGTTCCAGCGGGCAGCGGAAGTAGTAGCTCCTCTTGAATCCGACAGCACGACGGCGTGGTGTCGGTGGTGGTGGAGAAATCCGGCGGAGCTTCGCTTAAGCGTGCGGGATGTGGTGGAGGAGAGAGACCGCTAGGGTTTGGGAGAGGGGTGGCCGGCCACTAAGGGGTGCGGCCAAGCTATGGCTTTGGTGTGGCCGGCCCCTCCCCTTGGCCCTCATTATATAGGTGGAACACCCAAGAGTTGGTGTACAAGTCTTCGAATAAGACCCCAACCCAAAACCTTCCATGTGTAGGGAAACCTACCCAAGGTGGGATTCCCACCTCAAGTAGGACTCCCACCTTTCCATGAGGGGTGGCCGGCCACCTTGGGGAAGTCCACCTTGGACTTTCCCCTCTAGGGTTTGGCTGGCCAAGCTTGTGGAGTCCTTCCGGGACTCCACCTTCCATAGTGCGTTTCTTCCGGACTTTTCTAGAACCTTCTAGAACCTGCCATAAATGCACCGGATCATTTCCAAACTTGGAATATGACTTCCTATATATGAATCTTATTCTCGGAGCATTCCGGAACTCCTCGTGATGTCCGGGATCTCATCCGGGACTCGAACAAATATTCGAACTCCATTCCATATTCAAGTTCTACCATTTCAACATCCAACTTTAAGTGTGTCACCCTACGGTTCGTGAACTATGTGGACATGGTTGAGTACTCACTCCGACCAATAACCAATAGCGGGATCTGGAGATCCATAATGGCTCCCACATATTCAATGATGACTTTAGTGATCGAATGAACCATTCACATACGATACCAATTCCTTTGTCACGCGATATTTTACTTGTCCGAGGTTTGATCTTCGGTATCACTCTATACCTTGTTCAACCTCGTCTCTGACAAGTACTCTTTACTCGTACCGTGGTATGTGGTCTCTTATGAACTTATTCATATGCTTGCAAGACATTAGACGACATTCCACCGAGAGGGCCCGAGTATATCTATCCGTCATCGGGATGGACAAATCCCACTGTTGATCCATATGCCTCAACTCATACTTTCCGGATACTTAATCCCACCTTTATAACCACCCATTTACGCAGTGGCGTTTGGTGTAATCAAAGTACCTTTCCGGTATAAGTGATTTACATGATCTCATGGTCATAAGGACTAGGTAACTATGTATCGAAAGCTTATAGCAAATAACTTAATGACGTGATCTTATGCTACGCTTAATTGGGTGTGTCCATTACATCATTCATATAATGATATAACCTTGTTATTAATAACATCCAATGTTCATGATTATGAAACTAATCATCTATTAATCAACAAGCTAGTTAAGAGGCTTACTAGGGACTCTTTGTTGTTTACATATCACACATGTATCAATGTTTCGGTTAATACAATTATAGCATGGTATATAAACATTATCATAAACACAAAGATATATAATAACCATTTATTATTGCCTCTTGGGCATATCTCCAACAATTCTCACTCACTTGGAAGGAGTAGAACAGCAGCCCTTATATACCACTCCAACTCACTCCCAACTAGCAATGTGGGACTAAACTTTGTCCCCCAAGGCTGTCCCAAGCTGCCAACGTGATGGGCCTTGAGATTTCAGGAATTGTAGTCTACATGGGCTGCCTTATTGGGCTGCAGCCCATCTACATTCAACACAAACTATGTGTTAGGTCCAAGTAGAGATCAAAGAATGTTAGAAGATAACACCCGGAATAAAATAGCATAGAATGGAAAAAAACATGATTTGAGAAAAGAAAACGTTATATAGCCAGGGCCATGACATCTTTTATATGCATTTTTTAAGATGTTGGCTGATGGGTTAAGCAAGTAATCAGCTATCACCCTTGTGATCTGTAATTCTTAATCTGGTAGGGCCGGACGGCTTTGTTTGCCCTAGCTTGGCGAATCCGCGCCCCCCAATATGAATGTCTATGCTATGATTGAGAAGCTAATAATTTGAAAAGCTGGGTTAAGCAAGTAATCAGCTATCACCCTTGTGATCTGTAATGTATACTCAGCCGTTGGCTATTTATATCTGAAACAGAATATATGATTTACAAAGATATCATGTATAAAATTAGAATTATCAGTTGCCTTCACATTTGATGAACATCAACTTGCAAGAATTAATTGTAGCACAACAACAACCTTTCCAGAGAACAACGATCATCGTTCGATAACTGCATGTTTTTGTGTTGTTTAAATTATCTCCATACACCATACTGCATATCCTCGAGTGGTGTTCTTAGAAATCCATAAATATGGTCCAAACATGAACTCCGGTCATACGGGAAAATGCAGAGAACTATTGATAAAAAAAATCGGAACCAATGACTGTTGAAAACACCTAAAGAGTTGCATATTCAACCTGGATCAAGCATGGTATGAACAAAAGTGTGGCATGGAACCATCAAGAGTCAGGACTTCACTTGCAGTTCATTAAACATTTCAGGTTCACCGAAGAAGAGGTTCACAGCTCAAAGTCTAACCTCATTGAGCTCATAGATGAAGTCAAACATGCAGTAGGCACAGATACGCAATAGGTATTGGTATCCAAGTTGTGGCGTACTTTATAGCCATGGCGCGTCTTAGGTTCAGCTTCCATCCCTACACTTTACATCTAAGAGAAAAAAGGAGTTGATAAATTATACCATATATAGAAGCATAGTGCAATCAATAGGTTCTGTATGTTTGCGCACATACTGCAGGTTTTCGGTGTGACCCATAAAAATATCCAAGAGCATGGCTACTAAAGGTAAAATACGATTTTCTTCTTGATCTAAAGGAAGAAAAAATTTCCCTCATTTTATAAATGGGAGAAGAACCACGGCCAGAAAAGATGGATCCCAGAAGCAATAACGAAATATACTTTATACTTACCTTCCCAAATTTGACCAGTTATCATAGTCTCATGGCCTCGTTTGCATTTCATCAAACAGTTTGGCTGCACGCTGTAGACCCTAGAAAAGAAGCAAATGGCATGTACGGAGTAGTCATCAAGGGAGAGTGCGTCCAATGCCAGCATCATGGACGGGTTTGTAGAAAACCTCCAATAATCTGGGAAAACCAATCGAGCAAGGACAGAGAACAAACTTAACCCAGCAACCACAAATACTAAGATATACCTTACCCGACCAGGAGGTGTTGATTGTTTTGATGGCGGAAAGGGATTGATGTACCGCAGATGAAATACTTCTCCTGCAACGAATTAGAGAAAGAGTGATGGATCAAAATAATAAGACATCGCAGAAACTGATCCGCTGCCGGCGGCGTCCCTTGCTGAAGTCGAGCTAGACGATGCCTCGATGGGACGCAGATGAAGCCGGAGGTGGAGCTGGGCGGCAGAGTCGAGCTGGAGGATCCGGGGACGGGAGAGGAGGCGGTTGACGACGCAGACGTTGGGATGTGCTGCAGATCCGCCGGGCGATGCTGGAGGCGAGCGCTGGCGGTGAAGCGGATCTCGCTGGGATAAAGCGGAGAGGCGGCGGCGGCAGAATAAGCTGGAGCGGAATGGTGATAAGAGGCGGTGGAGGAGGAGGGATAAGGAGGGGTGGCCTGGCGAGCGTGGGCGGCCGGCGGCCGGGGGAGTAACAGGCGGCGGCGGAAACCTGGCTGGGGGAGGAGGCGCGTCGAGTCGAGAGAGAGATTAATGGCGACCACCGTTTCTGTGGAGCGAAAGAAGTTGTGGAGGCAGCGCTCCCGTGTTTGTTGATTCGCGGGGAGGAGCAGGGATCGCTAATTGGAGTGACGTGGCTTCACAGGAGGACAGGAAAATGGGATCAGCTATTTAGAAAGAGAAGATGCCCCCACCCCCACTTAGAAATCGTAGACGATGTTGTATTAGAATTAGGCTTATGCCTCTTTTCTTTCCGGGAACTAGGGAACCCCCTCCTCTTTTACACATTAAGTCTTAGAGTTTTATCTAAGGCTCCTCTATGTGGGTGGATCTATTCTTTTTGGTGATCTCTTCACCATGCTAGAATTCTATCCCTTACTTAGCAATCTTGGGTCTCTTGCAACTCTACCTTTGGTTGTGTTTTGCTTGTGGATTCTATTGCGTTATTCACATTTCCTCACATACCCCCCTCGAATCCGTGAGGATCGGGCCATTCAAGAGGCTTGGCCTTCATCAATTTTTTTGTAGGGAGATTCTTGTCATTTTTTGTGGAGAGATTCTTTTGACATTTGAAATGCTCTTTTTTTATTTAGGCAGGAACAATTTATAATTTCCGCGGGCTTCCTTTAATTTATCTATGTTTGTTACTTCCTCCATTTCATAATTCTTGTCTTGATTGTAGTTCAAAATTGAACTAGTAGCTTTTTAGTCTGGTTTTCTTATAAATGAGTTAATTCCATTTTTTTTGTGAAATTGTAGGAACCCTACATTCTCGAGGAGGTCGGTTCGAAAAGTAAGAATCAGCCAAAAAGCAGAGACAAATCGTGTTGTTCACGAAAATTTATCATACTCCCTCCATTTCAATAAAAAAATATCAAAAGCTCATCTAAAAGTATGTAGATACATCTAAATTTAGATAAACTTGTGACATCCCTTTTATGGAGAGATAGTACTAATTTCGTTTCCTAGCTTGGTGTTATGCGTCTCCCAGACCCAGAAAAGAAAAAGCAAACCATCTTCTTGTGCGACAGGATCTAGATCTGAGATCGCCCGTGCAGCCATTCCAAGTCGAGAGCGAGAAGAAGAAGCTGCGCATCTCGTCCAGAACCCCGTGTCGCGAAGTACACATCGGATCCCGCCAAGCGAAAAAGAGTTCTTCAACCCGGGTCCCGGTCCGTCCCCTCCACGCTGTCCCCCTCTCTTTTCTTCCCGATCAACCCCACACCAAAAAAGCTACTCCGTATCTCACTGCTATTCCGGTCCCACTTATCCTCGAGCAGGACGGTCCAACGCGTCAGTGGCCAAAATAGCTGGCGAGGTAGTAGTTCCCCTAGGTAGGCACGTCTAGCATGTCCGGACGCTTCCTCGTGATCTGGCCTCCGCGCGCCCGTGGGTCCGGACTGCCGGGCCCACTGTCATACAGGTAAAGCCCCCCTCGTCGCCGAGTCATTCAACTCGACGCGATTCGCTCTTCTCCGATTTGCCGTCCGTCCCCCTTCTCTCGGGTCGGCGGCTGAGACAGACAGAGAGAGATGACGGTGCTAGGAGGAGGCGGCGGCGCCGCGGCGGCGCCCGGGGACTACGTCTACTTCAAGTCCGTCGTCCCGCTCCACAAGATCTCTGTAAGCGCCGCCCCTCCCCAATCGCCCTCCACGATCTCCCTCCCTGTCTACAACCCACGCGCGCACGGGCTTTAGCGCGCCGCCGTGGCGGGGGCTCGAGCTCGGGCCATCCTAGAGAACTCTATGTTCCCTGGGTTCCGTTTCGTTCCGGGGTCGTGGATTCTGCGGCCTCGCCTCAAATCGGATCGTTCCGTGCAGTTGCGAGTTTGAGCTAGTATTGTTTGTTTTGAGATCTGTGCTTGGGTTGTCTTAGATGGGTGGCTTGCCTTAGATGGATGACTGATGACTGGAGTTTTTCCCTGGATGGATTGGATGTTCACATTTGTGTGCTCGGTTCAGGTTTATCCTTATTTGACAATCTAATTACTAATTGCACAACGATGATGCTTAAAGTATCTATTCAGTTTATGACGGGCCGTTCTGTCCAGTATCCGTCTATACATTCCTTCTCATGATCTAGTCATTGTAGAGTATAGCAAGATGTAGCTTCAATTGTTTGGTGGCAGGCTTTGCACGTTCTGAGTTTAGCTTCAATTTCTGAAGTTCTCCCCCGACCATTCGGGAATGCAGAATGTTGTAGGAATTTGCACCTCAATCACGTCACATGTGAAAAAAAGAGGGCACAGTACTATGTGTTAATTTCGTAAAATTATAATCTGCCATGCTTGCCTTTTCTGAGGGAAGAGAAAGGAAATATCCCTTTCCTGTGTGTTTCATGTAAGTTGACTTGTTTCTGAATTTTGTAGATTGGATCGAAATTGTGGAGGTACTATGATTTTGGCCCCAAGGCTGTGCAACCCCTTATCTGCATCCCAGGAATCGCGGGGACGGCTGATGTGTACTACAAGCAGATAATGTCCCTCTCTATGAAGGTGCTTACATTAAGAGTGAATGCATCCCGTCTCTTCTGATTTTAATTAGCTGTCTTGAGTGTTCATATCGTCATGCGTACCTGCAAATGTTCAGATATGTGATCTGCAACACTTGTGCTGACATATGTGTTTATGCTTCAGTTTCTAGCACCTAGGGGTTATTGACTTCTGACAATATGTAAGAACACACACCCATATTTCATTAAGCTATATAAAGAAACATAGTACTTGGTCTAGCAATTTTTCTACCTTCATATTAATCACGAATAAAGACATCTTTTTATTCGAAATAGAAATACCAGAGTTAGTATTTATGAAGATCTGAATGATTTTGAAAACATTTTGCGTCCAGTGTGACATAACGCTCTGGAAACTGCAGTTACATCTTTTGCTTTGTTTGTGCCAAAGCACATTAGTGTGGGCAAGAAGCCTTGACTTCTTTGTGCTACTTTAGTATTCTATGGATATTTATGCTTCGCAAGACATCAAATTTGTGGTGGCACTGTGAAGTGTCTCACATTTGATTTAGACTTTTCTGTTCTTTGGATTTTAATGATGGCTAGATACATATTAGACCAACCTAAGTTTTATGTCTTAATTTTCTTTCAGGGTTATCGAGTGATATCTATTGATGTTCCCCAAGTATGGAATCACCATGAATGGATTCATTCATTTGAAAAGTTTTTGGACTCCATGAATATCCATCATGTAAGACATCGTTTTCCCCCTTTTTATGAGGCTGTTAGCCTAGTAATGCGTCATAATCTCATTCTTTTCCACTATTTCTTAAAGTTGGGCGCCCGTATTGTCTATCCGATTCATTTTTCACTTCATGAGGGTTCCTGCTGCACCTATAACACTGAATTATTTTTGTAAATTTTCATAACTTTTTTATCGGTATATCTAGATAAACATTAGAATAATATAATGAGCTATGGACATGTGAAATTAATCTAATTGTGGCTCCTACTTGTTCTCAAAATATGCATGTTTTGATTAATTAAAAGTTGTACAATTTACCTACATGTTTTTGTATGATCCCCTTAAGAGATGGCTATAGCAGGACTGTTTTCATAATTTAATTGTTTATTCTATGAAAATTTACATCAGTTTATTTATTTTATTCCCTTAACTCCCGAGGGACTCTTTCTGAATTACAGTAGTACTCATGCATATTCAACCATCTTATGAAGCAGGTTCATATTTATGGTACATCTCTTGGTGGATTTCTCGCACAAATATTCGCTCAACAACGTCCAAGGAGAGTAAAATCCTTGGTGCTATCAAATACATTTCTTGAGACACACAAGTTTGCTGCTGCCATGCCATGGTCTCCAGTGTATGTATTCTTTCTGTTTAAAGAGGCTTTTGTAAGACCACACAATTGTTTTGTTATAAAACGGTCTATTTGATTATGTTTAAATGTCTACACACTTTTGTACATACATAAATTTTAGGCAATGCATATTAACACGCTGTATCGCAATAGCTGGAAATACATCTCAGAAGTAACATGTATAGTTTGTTTCTTAATTATTAGAATACGACAGACATGAGTTGCAAGGTTGATCCCATGCTCCAGTGATCCCTATTCTTAATTTTTTTAAACACATTTACAGGATTAACACACATGCATATCTGTGGAAGCGTTACAGATCTACACAATATAATTGATAAATGCTTTCATTTTATGCAGCCCACAAACTAAACTACATTAGCCTAAGTTCTACTGGTTCATTATTGTGTATTTAAAAATTTATACTTCATCAGTTTTGGAGTTTGTTGAAACTTATGTATTTTTTTTTGAAATTTAATATGAGGGTTGGTTCACTGGAGCTCAGTGTTAGGAATATGCAGCTTGCATCCCATGAGGCCGTAGGATGATATATATACACACACAAATGTGTTAAATATGCAGAAAACCCCTTACACAAAGTTGATAGTACACAACTAGGACATGGAACGTATATACAACTCTACTACCTCCTCGGGTACTAATAGTGGATCGACAACACTGAGTTTGGAGAGGTAAAAGTTGTGGTGTGCTTTAGTTTGGGCATCCGTGAAGAAATCTTGCAATTGAAGCGCGGAAGGTACACACTGAAGAGCAATCCTGCACCTGGGACCTCATGAAGGAAGCATCAAAACCAATATGCTTGATGAGCTCAGGCTTCATAGGGTCATGAACAATGATAATGGCATCTATATCGTCGGACAAAAGAGGAGCCGGTGTAGTAATAGAAACACCAGATCTGAAGCAATCACTGTAGCCAAGTAACCTCTGCCATCAAAAGCAACTTAACCTTGGCAGTAAAACAGGGAAATACAGAAAATGTATCCTGTTTCTTCATCTCTCTAGGCAACCGCCAAGAAAACACAATAAGCAGAAAACGACTGACGATCCAAGGGATCACTACTCTAGTCAGCATCCGAGTATGCACTGTAACAAACTAGAGCGTGGAAAAGAAAATACAGCGAGAGATAGTACCCAAAAGATATCAGAGAACCCGAAGGAATTGACTGCAGTGAACCTGAATGGGATTGGAGACAAAGTGACACAGAAGTGAATAAGATAACCTGAATGGGCATAAACTACTTAGTACAATTGATCATTAAGGAAAAACATCCATTCATCCATTTTTCGTGAGGCAATTATAAACTTCGCATAGCTTCACTTAAACCTGACAATATTGCACCAGTGTCTGCAAGATGACCAGATATGTGTATTAAATTACCTTAAGGCTTTTGAGTTGTGTATCTTTAATTTATTCTATATAATCAAGAACTAATTGAGAAGTCATTGACCATATTTTATTCTGTCGTGGAATATGTTATTTTGCAAAAACAGATATTTAGCTACAAAGAAAAGGAAGTTGCATATGGTAAATACACTTTTTTTTTTAAAGTTCAAAGAGAATTCAACTCCATTGTCCGGATTATGCTAGTTGGAAATACACATTGGCTGTTCATAACGGCTACAGGGAAGCTCATGTCGTCCAAATTAATATGGTTTTTCTGAAAATGCTTCTTTCTTGCAACATTAACTAATGTTTATGTTCATATTTTTGCCTGTAAAAATCATACTTTATTGCTGGATGTAGATAACATTCAATAATTTTATCTCAGTAACTCTTTTATGTTGCAGTCTCAATTGGACCCCTTCGTTTTTGCTGAAGAGGTACCTCTTGACAGGAATCCAAGATGGTCCACATGAACCGTTCATTGCTGATTCTGTCGATTTTGTTGTGGGTCAGGTTGTATCACGTTTGACATTTATGCATGTTATATTAAATATTAAGTAATCCGAGGAATCGATCTTGATGCCCTTCTATCTGTTCCTAGTTTCTCATTTTGTAATATTAAACTTCTGCATGTCAGGTAGAGACATTATCAAGAGAAGACCTTTCCTCAAGGTTGATGTTAAATGTTAATGTTGCATCAGTTGGACCATTGTCGCTACCTGATTCCTTCATCACTATAATGGATGTAAGTACCTAAGTTCAAGTAAACTGAACCTTACACAGTACAGCCTAAAGTTCTTCTTTATTATTTTACAACATTCCATCGATTTCCTGTAATAGTTTTGCTGTGGTCTTTGGTTTAAGTAAGATTGATAAATCAATTCTTAACCTCTGTGGCTATGTATGGCTGAGAGATAAACATGCTAAACTACCATACAGCAACCTATGCATTTGAAACCGTCAATCGATAAGGACTGCAAAGAGTGATTGTTTCTACAATCCATTAGTTTTGACACTCCAACACCCCTTGTATGATAACTATGTTCAGTGAACATCTATGCACAGACAAACGACTACTCTGCTGTTCCTCAGCAGTTGAAGGACCAAGTGAACGAAAGGTACCCTAGTGCAAGACGTGCAGTACTGAGGACTGGTGGTGATTTTCCCTTCTTGTCACGTCCAGATGAAGTTACTTTGTACCTTCAGGTATTGTCGATTATCTTCTATTCCTTTTAATTGTTAATGCGGACATTTGAAGAACAAATCGGAAAAAACTGGCAGCTACACATGAGGCGAGTTGGAGTGGAACCAAGACCAGATCTGGTCCAGGGTTTCACACGTGGTGGTAGCTCCGGCAGCTCAAACGATCACAAGGATGGAAACAGTTTTGATGACCGTCCCAGAGATGATGGGGATCGTAGTTCAGGCGGCGATGACCGTGAGGTGGAGCCTTCTGTATCAGGATCACATGATTCCGATGAACCGATACCAACAAGCATACTGCTTGCCAATACCGTGCTAGGTACGGATAACTCAGCCCGCCATGTTTCACTATTATGCTCATGATACGTCATTGCTATACATCCCCTTTGTATAGTTCTGTGCTCGTCTTGTAGAATATCAGCAGTCGTGACTCGCGTAGCTGCATTGGAACTGGTTCTGTCTTTGTCACAGCTGCTAGGAAATCGTACATCAATTGATGGAAGTCATTTATGTATGTTTGTATAATAGGCTCTTTTCTCTTCTTTGTGTATCCGGATATTTTGTTTGTTTGTTCATAGCCTGTATATTGATGCATTCGAGGTGCCTGAGATATGACTGGTTGTTTGCTTTTCTTTGAAGTATACCCTTGGTGATTTTGCGGTCTCTTCCTAATTTTAGATCTATGAACGTTTTCTTTGCGTATCTTTTTTCTCCAGTTGGACTGTTCAACCATAGGCTGATCACCAACAGTTCCGTGATGTTGTAATATGTTTTGGAAATTCTAAGTTTTATCAATTATCTTGTTTAAGTAGTCGTAATTTTTCCATTCTCACCATAAGTTGCATTCCCCGTCTGCTGGATGATGAGCACCAGGTGGCGCCACATCACCCCACTGTCTGTCTCCCTACTACACAGCTACCTCATTGTTGGATTCCGTACTCCCTTGTTCTTAAATAAGTGTACTTCTAGGTTTTGCTTTAAATCAAATCTTTTAAGTTTGACCAATTTCATGGAAATTATATCAATATTTATGACATGAAATTTGTATATCATGTAACTACCCAAAATGTATCTAGTGATACAAATTTAATGTTGTAAGTTTCTATAAAATTGGTCAAACTCAAACATAAAAGGTTTGACTTATGACACAACCTAGATGTACATATTTGAGGACACAGGACGGTGGGAGTGAACACATTGCTTTTGGACTCGACGTAAACACATCTTGATAGTGCGCTCCGAACGCTCGGAAGTACTGTATCCAAATTACTGTTTATCATGTTTTCCAATTCAGCCAAGTAAAGTATTCATCAGTGCATCCTTGTCCGGGTCGCCAAATCGATCCAGCCGACGCTATTCAAGCGGTGCCCTCCTTTGTATTGGCAGTATATTACAACCGTTAGAATAGTGATAGGGATAAATCTAGATCAATCTCTCGGCTGCAACAGGCTTATTATCGGTTTAGATTGTCTAGTAGTGTTGAAGACGATGAAGAACGGAGCCATAAGCAACGGAGTTGCAGCTGCGGTGGTCGATGACTGTTACCACATTGCATATGAGTTCATCAAAATTCCGATCGAACATATCCCAAGGGAAGTAAACGTAGTGGCACGTGAATTAGCAATATCAGCTAGGAATTCATCTCTGTCTGTTTGGATGGATGATCCTCCGGGCATTATTTTACAATCCCGGTTAAATGATGTAACTCTTGTGTGCAATGAATAAAGTGTGCTTAAGTTGTAAAAAAAGAGAGTGATATATAAATTCCCTTTGTTAGACAAGCTTTCTGAAGATTGCACACACTGGATGCTACGTATTCCACCAATCAGACTAACCACTCTTGGGACAGGGAAAAAGTGGAGGCAATAATCGTAGACCTAGCTCGAAGCATGCTTGGATTATTCAACCCAATCGCCTCACCAAGTCCCCTACTCATGCTTGCAGTAATGGAACAGGTGATGCACTAACTCCAGCTCATCTAAGCCCTCGCTAACTCTCCTACTCCATCACCACCTTAGCTATATATGCACACCTCAACATGCTACACCATGCACAACAAGAACCGCAAAGCAGTCAGCAGCCCAGCACACAAGTGAAGGCCTACCTTGCTACCCAGCCATGGAAGTCCTCCCTTGCATAGCCGCCCTCCTCCTTCTCTCCTGCTCCCTCGCAGTTCAGGCGACAGTGCCCACCGGCACGATAGAGCGCGTGTCCAAGCAGCAGATCCTGGCGAGCATCCCGCCAGGAGGGCACGCCAGCCCGCCGGTGCTATTCCTGACGTCTCCGTCCGGCAAGTACGCCGCCTACTTCGTACGCACCCACACCGTCCCAGGCGCCGGCGGGCTTGGCGCCGATTTCTGCTACGTCGAGGTGACGATGGCCGGTGGTGTCAAAGCCGGCCAGGGTGAAGGCAGCGGCGGGAGCGTGTGGGAGTCGGAGTGCCGGCCGGTGAGCACGGTGAACACGTGCACGCTGCTCTTCTCGTGGCACGGGCTTGAGGTGTTCGACGGGAGCGAGGAGGTATGGCACGGGGAGACCAACACCGACGGGACCAACTTCCTCCAGACTCTCGAGCTGGTCGACGACGGCGACATGCGCGTCCGCGACAAGGACGGCGAGCTCGCCTGGCGAGCCAGCGACGAGGGGCGCCACGGGCAGCACTGTGGCGCGCCGGGATCCCCAGGTCTCAATGCCGCGCTGCCGCCTTTCGCGGAGCCCATCGGTGCGCACAGCAGCAACCTCCCCTTCGGTCAGGTGCAGGGCGGCAATGGCCACGCGGCCGAGCTACCGCAGGCGGCAGAGCTTGGCGATGGAGTTGCTACAGGGGTCGGAGCAGGTGCCTTGGGCGAGGGCTACGGAATTGCACCGACGGCAGGGAATGCTGTCGCGGGAGCAGGACCATTGGGTGACGGGTACGGAATTCCACAGACGGCCGGACCGCTGGGAGACGGCTACAGCATTGCACCGGGTGCTGGTGTAGGAGCCTTTGGTGACGTGGCAGGACAGGGAGAGGCGGTGACGGCGGCGGGGGCTGGGGGAGGTGTGGCGGGAACGACAGGATTCGGCAGCCAGCCGCTGGTGGATAACAGCCCCTACGACAGTGCAGCCTGCAAGGACGGCCGTGGGGCCTATCTTGCAGCCATTGGAGCTGCGGTATTTGTTAGTGCCATGGCCTTAGGTTTCTGATCAGGGGCACGAATAAGGTGCTCTGTTTGGTAATATGTGTGCGTGTGCGTGTGAGTGTGTGTGTGTGGGTGTGTTTTCTCTTTTCCTGTATCTGTGCATCAGTTGTTGCTGCTAAGGGGTGACAAATCTGTAACTGTTTGTCTGTGATTTAAGTAAATTTCAAACTTCAATGAAAATACTTTTAATGTGCTCCACCAGATGTGAATTAGAAAGTTGTCTTCCTGTCCCTGTACTACAATTCAAATGTCATTACCTTTATTTACTAATAATTGGGTTCGATGGTGGAGGCGGCCCTCTTCTTCGCCGGAGATGGCCGGTCTGCGGATGGTGGTGCCGGGTCTTTTCGATCTGTCACCGCGTACCAGCGGTGTGGTGGAGAGGCATGGAAGCCGGCGACGAATTTTGCCGGTGGATGGCTGGCGTTCGGCCGCGGCGTTGACCATGGCGTGTGCGGTGTCTCCGGACAACACGGTCTGCGCTTGGTGTCTCCGGCGGCAGCTGTGGCCAGCCTGGGATGGTCGCCGGCGCGAGGGCCCAGCCTGAATAAAGGTGGCGGTCCTAGGGTCTCTCTTAGGCGAAGATGAAGACTGACCTGAGGTTTGCTCTTCTCGATATGGATGGAGTGTTGAGTTCCGGAAGGCTCCGCCGGCGAATGTAACCGTGCTTTTTTGCCTAGATTTTGCTGGATCGGTGGTATTCGGTCGTGCGCACCCATGCTTATATTCCGACCGTTTGGAGGGAGCGGCGCGAAGCTTTTTTTCTGTGTTGACATCAAGTGACTATGGATCCATGATGAAAGTCGGAAGAAGAGAATTTCATGAAGGCCAGATGGGAGGACTAGCTAAGGGAGGTTCAAGCCTCCGCGCTGATGAGGGACTTCCTTGGTGTTCCGGGCTTCACGACAGTATGAAAGTGGGGGCGACAACACATGTGAAATTCAGAGTCCTACGGTGAAAACCCAAGGTCTGGCCTTAATCGGTTGTGCTGACAATGACTTTGTTGGAGGCATTGTTTTGAGAGCGGGGACTATCTTCAGGGTGAAAACCTAAGATCTTTGATCGGGCGACGACGGTGTTAGAGCACTGTTCCCTTCTTGAAGGCATCATTTTTGGAGAATCGTATTGGTGTTGTCTTAGCGGTGGATGTATTGTCTGTTAGGCCCGAGATACTGTAGCGGGACCTTTGTTTCTTAGTTTTCTTTTCTCTTTTTGGTTGTGTGCATCTGTAGTGCCATTAGGGTGGTACGTTGTTGCAGAGGCTGGGTGTAATTTGTATCTTTTGATATTAATATATTCCCTTTATAAAAAAAAATTGGAGGCGAGGCCTCCATATTGGATACCACCTTTGTTTCATAAAACAAGGCATTTTAATTCTGAAATCAAACGGTGTGAAGTTTTACCAGGATTATAGAAAAGGGATTTCTATTTTTCAGCCCTTGGTTCCTTAGTTGTGCTCAGTTTTTCCCAGACTCTAAACTTTTTCTTACTTTTGCCCAACCTCTTGTCTGAAACTCCCACAAAGAGCTCGAACGGTAGTTGCCGTTAGGTTGACCGTTATGCTGACGTGTGGGGCCACGTCTTTAGGGCCACGTCATGTGGGGTCGCTCTGTGTTGGTCTGCATCGTGTGGGGCCGCGTAGGGCCGGGACGTGCACATGAGTGGGTTCTGTCTCTCTCGCCCAAATTGGTAGTTTTCAGTGCACCTTTTTTTTCCTCTCTCGCTAAAAAATTTTCTATCTCTCTCTCTCGCTCATGTCATTCATTCGTTTTTTTTTTCTTTCTGAATTGGTAGCAAATCTAGAGCATATTCTTTTTGAGTCTTTCTTACCCCATTCATTTCTTTTGGCCCTTGTTTTTTCCAATCTGGTAGCAAATCTAGAGCAACAAATCTAGATAAAAAATAGGATATCACAACAGCAACATACATTTAGAAAACAAAATAAATGAAGATAAGATGCTTACAGCAACCATCATAGCATAGATAGATTACCGATAGATTCAACAGTACTACATTTACAACCAACACAAACATACCCTGCCCGTTCACCATACGCTCCTTACAACAACCAACACACACACATGCTACATTTGTCGGGATTTAAGCTTCTTACATATGCAATAGTCGCAGACAAAGAGTTCAACAGGCCCCTTCAACGCATGGAGCTTGCCCAGGTGAATCCCAAGGGCCTTGTGGTGAGCCATGAACGAATACACGTTCACAATTGTTCCCACATTAGGGCGGGAGGAGCCAAGGGCTTTGGCATGGTTCATGATGCAGTTGAAGTTGGTGGCGCGGAGGTGCCTCTTGCAGAAGGGGCACTTGTAGACGCCTCAAACAAATTGGCCATCGTACTTGTCGGACTGCATCCTCCTGATGATGTGACGAGCCTTGGTGTGGAAGGCATCGTCGTCGCTGCTCTGCACCTGTTACATAGCAACACCAAATTATGAGTAAATTGCAATGACGATGGAACAAATAGTAACATGCATGATAATATGGACATGAAACAAGAGGCAACCCCAGTTATATTGGACACACTTATATCCAGGATTGGAGTCAGTAAACCAAAGATAATGCACACCAAATTTGTACACACCAATGGTTCACTGACCCACCCTGAACCAATTTGTGTCCAACAATTCATCATCGGCATAAATTAACCGAATGCGATTGATTACTTGCATAAATTAATGAGATTGATTACTTGCATAAATCAACTGAATGAGATTGATTGCTTGCATAAATTAACCGAGTGGGTTAAATTCCCCAATCCCCAAATCTTAAACAAAATCAAAAATTGATTCCAACTACAGATCCGACACTAATATTAACTAGGAAATCCCTTAACTACAACTCGAAGGACAAATAAAAGAGGATTGAATGAACATTCAGATTCATATGCAAACACAAGATCTAACACAAGAGGATTGAAATGAGAACAGCCAAACCCTAAGAATGCTAAATGTAACAGAAGAAAAGATGGAAATGGGAGAAGAACAAGGGAAGGGGAGCAAACCCTACTTACTTCTGGCTCCTCGTTGATGATGTTGGTGTCGTAGGGGTTCTCCGGCGGGACATACTCCTGCTGTTCGTAGGCATCCCAACCGACGGGTGCGTCCTCGCCGGCGGCCTTGGAGGAGACCACATCCTTCTTCTCCGTCGCTAGCGGATGGGGTTTTCTTTCATTTGCAGAAGGTGATGGGACAGGGAGCGGTTGTGTGAGTGTGTTAGTGAGAGTGGGGAGGCGGAGAGGGAGAGGGAGAGGGAGAGGGCTCTATAAAGGCACAGACACATGTGCACCGTGTACGCTACTGTGCCGTGCACCGCGGACACGCGTACGCTACTGCACGTGCAGGTGGACACGCGTACACCCTCGAGTCTAACCATGGCGCGTTATGTATACTCATCTATACCCTCGAGAATAACACTGGCGCGCGTTAGGTGTACTCACTTTTACCCTCGAGTATTAACCCTGACGCGTGCAATATATTCAGTTTTACTCTCAAGTGGTTGGTCAACACAAAAGTCAATGAATTGGTTTTAGTTGCTAATTCAGTCATTTTATGCACAATTAATTCAAAACAAAGATCAAAACATAGTGGCGCATACTCATGGAGTCTTCTTATGTGACCTGCCACCTAGGAAACTAGAAGAAACATAGACAAATCAAGTTTTACCGTAAACCATGGTCTTCTAGATCTAGCGCAAGCCACCAAAGATACCATGCTCCACAACCACTTCCGCCTACATCCACACCACCCGAGCACCCATAGAGAGAAGGGACAACATCAACATTAATCACCCACCGGAAAGGTCGATGTTGCACATCATGACATCAGTCTAGGGTTGTCGCCCCAGCTTTCAAACTCCCTCGCGCCACCACACCACAACGAACTAAGAGACCATCACCTTTAGCACCAAGATTCTAGTAACTGCCAACAAGTTCAATCCAAAGACAACAACACTCGCGAGCAATAAAATCACCCATATCTAGACCAAGGTACTCGATCAAGATTGAAGATTAAGCCTTACTGTCGGGGATGGAACAACGAGCACCTAGAAAGCATAGAAACCTGGTGATGAAGCCTTTATCATCCAACTCTGGGGGGGGGGGGACTAGCACGCCCTACGCCATCCCCTGAGAAGCAGCTCCTCACTCAAGATCCGCTATATCCGGATCCACACAGGGCATCTAGCTTTCTACAGGGCATCGTGTATGTTGGGAGCTTTTGGCCTGCCAGATCCGTAGTCCCTTATCGCCCAATCAATGGATGAGGATGCGCACCAGCTGACACCACGACATGCCATGCATGGAGACAACTATTGGAAATATGCCCTAGAGGAAATCATGGATGATGTATTTCCTGATGTATTCATAAAGATATTAATTTGTCCTTGTATGAACATATGCATGTATCATCAAATATGTGATCGATTCGTTGTGGAACTATATGTTAATATTGTTCATACTAGATCGTCCTTAATCACCGAGGTTTTGTTGAACATGCAACATGGACTAATGTGCAAGTTGGCTGATGACTCGGTCCCACTGGTCATAGGCACGGTGATGCTTATCAATCGAACTTCCGCTGACTTGCTTGACTAAAGTTTTTAGCGAGTCGGACAGACCCATATTGAGAAGTAATGAGAAATTAGCCATTTAGCTGCCTCAATCAATGAAATACTTAGACCTTGAGGTTATCACATGATCTAAGTTGTGGATCAGCCAACTTAGGTTCTACCAAACATTCTTTCATAATAGGGCAGTTATAAAAGAAGAGTTCGGGTTGGTTGTGAATCAAGCCGCGTGATGTGGATGACCAATATGGGTTTTTACCCTCCATCGAGGAGATATTTTCTACGCCCTCTCGAGTTATATGATTCAGAAAGCATGTCCATGCGCGATTTGGTTAATTGTTAATTAAGAGTTAGTCGGGTGGCTCACATATCACAGATCGAGAAGAGAGTTGAGCTATCTCATATAGCTTGAGAAGGTATATCATGAGACAAATGCGACTTGGATTAAAGTCACATTGGAAAGGTATGTTGCTATGACTTCACATCACTTGGAAGCTGACACGTTCTACTAGGAGCCGCTACTAGTTATCAACTTGAGGCTAAGTTTTCATGGAAGCAGGTGAGGCTTGGAGACATGACAAGATACTTGGATGAGTAACTCTAGTCGTGTCCAAATGATCGTGAAACTACAGGGTCACACAGTTAAGGATAGGAGCCTACCTCTGGATTGGATCCATGTGGACATTGGGAAAGTGGTCTGTTGAGCCTTAAGAGTTGAGCCAATCTAGAAACACTATGTAAGTGATATGGATGGTAAGAGTTCATAGACCTACCCGTCACTTTCAGTCTCACTCCTAAATCGGGCAAGATCGGATCTAGCAGTCCACTGTCTGAGCTCCTCCGTACATGTGGATACCGGTAGACGCATTGCACGTGTGACACTCAAGGCGAAGGAGTTGAAGGATTTGGAGAGCTATTTGTGGGATAAGATCGCACTACCCTGACGCGTTACATCGAGTTCCGTGTATGCACATCTAGTGCTAACATTCGTGGACTATCTCCTCGGATTGATCTTGGGTTATTGCATAAAAGTTTTTGTGGAAAGCGTTGCATCTCTACGTGGCCCAACAACTGACTTGCTGCCTCCATCCTCGTGAGCCTCACGGGCTTGCCCAGTGAATCACTCAGACAGTGATGCCATACAAAGAGGAGGATGTGCGGCATGTTGGTAGCTATGGTTAGCCACCCACCGTTTTTCCTTGGAAGGAGAGATGCGGCGTCTAAAGGGTACACAATAAGTCGAATATTGAGGATCTAGTAACTGACAATTGTGAACCAATCTTGACATATATGAATATGGTCTAATCATTAATATATTTAGTTGAGATGTAAATAATTACTCGGACCCATCCCTTTAACCAATTTCATGTGATAATTGAGGAAGTTCAACCGCGACAAAAGCATTTTGTTTTATCACATACATGAGTTCAGTTGAGTATCTATTTTTGTGTGTAGGTCTAGACTATGTTCAAAGACCAATTGGCGATAGGGTTTCCGTACACAAAGATGGACTAATTGTTTTGGGAGGTCCCATGGTTAGTTTTTACATGTACTTCCATTCACATCTTATATCAAATGTCGGAAACAAGTTCTGATCTCATTATTGAAATTACAGCTCATCAATATATATGCTACCATCGTTATCAGTCTGAAAAATATGTCATATTTTTATTTCGACGGGTCAAAAGACTATTTGTAGAACCTTCCACTTTTGCTTTCAACTTCTAACATTTGTCAGAACATTATGGAAGTGACATACGCAGCCCAGGCTGCAAAATTAAATGTTCTAAACTTCATATCAACCACTAATGAATTTATTATAAAATTTCTAAATGACAGATCTTCTTTCTATCACTAAAATACCTTATGGTGCCCAAATAGACGGGTGCAGCAACATGCCATCAACGATCTAGTATATAGTATGATCGACTTCATGAGAGTGTCCGATCCAGAGAATATGATACTTTCTTCGTCCCCAAATAATTGATGGTTTAGGTTTGTGCTAAGTCAAACATCTCTATATATATATATCTAGAACTCCAAATGTATTTACTATGCGAAGTTATTGTACGTTGAATGTGGTGTTTCGGAACTTCTTATAAGAAGAAGACAAAACCGGAAATAATATTAGAAAAAATGGTGGTATGTGGATTAACAAAATATACCCTCTTCTTCAAACGGTTGCTGCCAAATTGGGTAGTGGTCTTGCACGACTTTGTCATGTTGGTGAATCCTTTGTCATGTTGGTGAATCCTTGTGAATAGCAGCCTCACTTTTAGTCTTTCACACTCCATATAAATAGCAACAGACCTCAACAGTGTATAGTATGATTCTATAAACATGGTACTCCCTCCATTCGTAATTACCTCGTGTGTTATGGGTTTATTCAAAATCAAAATTTGTAAAGTTTGACCAAAAAATTAACATATAATGTTAAATGCATATAATTATAAAATATACTTTATGGCGTTTCTAATTCAACAAATTTTACAATGTAAATATATTTTTTCCTAGATATTTGGTCAAACTTTACAAAGTTGATCTTTGACTATTAAGGAAAGTTACCCTCTTCCTAAGGTGGTCCCTGCCTAGCTTGTCAATGGCCTTGGCCTTGCACTTCTTTTAAATTTTGGATGTCGGGACTGAATTCTACCGTTTGAAGGATTTGACCAACAAAATGAGGATTGTGTTCTAGAACTTTTTATTCATAAATGAACAAAGTATCCAATGGCATAGTTTTATCCAATAATTCTAATGTACTCATCCGTTCTAAAGAGTAAGAAGGTTTATCAATTTAGTCAAAAGTCAACATCCTCCAAATTTTATCAATTTTATAGATAAAAATATGAACACTTACAATACACAATCAATATTAGTAGAATCACCGTAAAATATATTTTCATAATCTATTTGTTTCATGTTCTAGATGTTTATATTTTCTTGTTTACGTTTGGTCAAACTTAGTAAGCTTTGACTTTCACGTAAATTTATAAGACTTATTTCATCGGAATGAAGGTAGTATTATTTGTCAAATTGATGGTCAAAGTTAGTGCATGCAAAGCAAAAATTCCATGTAAATGTGATGGAGGGAGTAGAGAAACATGGGCAAAATAAAGAGAAGTCACAATGAGAACAAGTAGAGATAAATGTTACACAAATTTTATGAATGGTATATGACCAAAAATATGCCCAAGACGGGAAAACAATATAAACAATTAAAAGTAAATAGACAATCCATTTTATGAACTTTTTTTCACCACTCCGAGTGATAAGGACGAAAGGCGATGGAACACAAAGACTAGTAATTAATATTTTGATTTATCTTGTGAAAATGTCTCAAAATATTAGTTACTAAAAGATATACACAATGGAGGATGGTGAAAAGTATAATATCAAAAACTACACACTAGATCAGTACAGAACTCTATGATATTACTTGGCGGGCCAAGTGCCTCCCGAGCATAATTTGTGACACGATCAAAAATTAAAAACCATTCAATTTGTTAGTAAAACAATTCATGTAGCATCATATTAAGTTGAAATTTACGTACGAGAGTGAATAAATGCCATATGGAGATCTAGCCAGGCAAATGGGCAGGTCACTCGCTAGCATTTAGTAACGTAATTCTTTGAACATGCACAAGCAAACTAAGATAACAAATTAAACCTCAACTTCAAATGTCAAGTTTGGTCAAAGTAGTTATTTAAATAGAAATAATACTAGTTACTCAAAATAAACTAGCCCATGCAAACTGCACTCGATTGACGACTAGTCAAATTAGCGTTCAATCTGAAATCACGTCGAAGGATGACACTATATGAATGGAGACAGTGAGAGTACATGGTACACCATAGTCCCATAATTCATTAAGAAAAGTGCACCATAATTCGAGAGCACCCGGAATGATGGTGGTCAAAACCTATTTTTTAGATGATTCATCATTGCTCACCAGGCCACACTTGTTAAATCAACAGTAGCTACTCACCAGGTAGTAGTATCCTACAAATGCTTAATTATAGAGCGGCAGCTAGTTTATGATCATTCAAAAAATATAAGCCTTTTCTCCTTCGAGATTTTCATTTTGGCGAACCAAGAAGTTCCGTCTCTTCTCCCATTGTGTATGCACGAAAACAAAATGCAATTTGCAGGAGGAGTGCTCGAATATTCTGCACAACACGAGTGGCTAGGTAGGCTCGAGGAACAACAAATTCTATGCATGAAAAGACTGGAACGGTAGCGGTGAGCGGGAAACAGTATGCGCGAGCCCCAGGGAAGGAATGTCCCCCGGCCAGGTACCCAGGCCCACGGCACGCTTGCCGGCCCCGAGGAAGCGATCATGCCTGTCGATGCCTCACTTGCACCTGGGCCCCATGCTACTCAACGGAGTCGGCCCATCGCTTTTATGCTAGTGAAAGCATCGGTCTAGGCTTACTGAGGAGTGAGGACCATGATTGTGTGTCTTGTCACTGGTCTCCCTCTCCCTCCATGCGTGTGCAAAGTGCCTTTGGGGTGCTCACTCTTTCTCTCTCTGAACTGCCGCATCGTTGGCAGTGCAACTTAGGGAGAGACAAAGAATGATAAACAAGCTGGAGAGAAGGCTAACACGGTCGCCCCAAACACAATGATGCGGTTCTCGGCTCTGCAGGGTGCGGCCCTTTAAAGTTTTTCTTCTTCTTTTCTTCCTTCTTATTTGGGTGCTTCATTGCCGTGGAAATAATAAAATAACCTTTTGTCGAAAACTTAGCACAAACTATTTTTTTTTATAAAAGTAACCTTTTTTGTGTGACACATTGCTGCAAAGGAGTCATGCTTGGCGTCGAATGTTGGGCCGGCCATCGCTAACCCTTTCAAACGTTTGGCCGCCAAGCTAGCTGCCACGACCAGGCATTTACTAATTAGAATGATCGGTTCATTGGCACCAGGAAGCAAATCCTGCTAGCCAATGAACTCATCCTACGGTTGGACGTGGCAATGAAGTTGAGGATCCTCTTGGTGGAGGGGAGGGGCTTTAGGAAACTCCTCAAGCGCAAGCTTTTGGGGCGAGCGCACGATTTCAAGGTAGCGATCTAGGATCACGTGGTTGGTTGAGGGTGCTGCATGTACTTTGTTCTTCCACCTTCATGCAAACCACCGGCAGCGCAATAACTTCATTGCACAACTTAAGGTGGACAGTGTGTTGGTTTTAGACCAAGAGAAAAAAAGTCAAGGTCGTGGACTCCTTCTACGGAGAGCTCTTGAGATCTTTTCCGGAGCGAGCATTCTCACTAGACCTAGATTACCTAGGGTGTAGTATCATGACCTCTCAGAGTTGAATGTCCCCTTTTCTGAGGAGGAGATATGTGCGGCCATTTGCTCCCAAGAGCTAGACAAGGCGCTCGGGCCGGATGGCTTCTCTGGCAGGTTCTACGTGGTGTGTTGGCCGGTCATGAAGGCTGACGTCATGGAGGCATTTCAGGCTTTGTGGAGTGGGGATTATATGGGCTTGCAGGCGACTTTAAGTTGGACTTTTGGTTTTGAGTGCATTCGATCTCGACTTGCACCGTAAATAACACGAAGACGACGGCAACCCGAATTCCAAGCGAGCCTTTGACACCATCCAAGCCGACAAAAGAGCTATGCAGACCAAAAGAGAAGGACATGGGAACCACAAGTAGGAGACATGGTATATCTTAAAGTTAGTCCGATGAAAGGTCTCCAGAGATTCGGAGTAAAGGGGAAGCTTAGCCCTAGATACATCGGACCTTTCAAGATACTGAGTCAAAACCGAGGGTTAGCCATTGAGTTGGATCTACCAGGAAGGTTAGCCCAAGTCCACAATGTATTCCATGTATCTCAACTCAGAAAGTGTTTGAAGACTCCAGATGAGCCAATATCTCATGACGAGCTAGAACTACAACCAGATTTGACCTATATCGAGAAGCCAGCCAAGATTCTCGAGGAAAATTGGAAACAACTCAGGAATCGAGCTATTAAGTACTGTAAGATTCAGTGGAAGCATCATCCTGAGAGAGAGGCCACTTGGGAGAAGGAAGAAGATCTAAGGGAATTATACCCAGAGCTGTTCAGGTATTACAACCACAACTTCGGGACGAAGTTTTGGAAAGCTGTAATATCCCAGGTTTAGAGACGATCGAGGGGTAGAAATTAGAAAGGATGTGCATTGCATCGTAAAACTGGGAAATTTCGCGCTTTTTAAGAAAAACTGCATCGAAGGGGACAAGTTTCTCTCTCGACACCTTACAGGGTTAGGGTTTCGAGAGTGCGATAAACTTGGATCTCAATTGAGTCAATTAGGGTTTTCGAGAAGAGAGGGGGATAACCTACCTCTCAACTTAAGTTGCATGATTGAATTCAAACAAGTTATGTTTGAATTTCAAATACAAACATCAATGGAATATTCATAATTCAAATTGAGACAATTCAATAAACAATTGAATAATTAAGAACATAAAAAATAATATAACACATATATATAAAGCTCAATAGAAAAACCTTGAGCTTTATTGATTAACACACAAATTACATTGTCAATTACAATATTCCAAATTGAATTATGAATATTACAACACTTTACAGAAATTGAAAATGAAAATGAAAGTGAAAAATTACAAAGATGATCACATGGCTAAGCTAGGAACTAGTTTCTTCATGAATTCTTGATCATCTTCATTATCTTCTTTATCACTGCAAAACAAAAACAACAAAAGAGAAAAGAGATTATGCCAAGTGGTAAAACCACTTGGCAGGTTAGCAAATAAATGAAGAAGAGAGGATATGACCAGGGATCAGCCGAGCTGATCCTCTCACCAGCCCAAGTCCGAAGCACACACACACAGGCAGCTCACAATGCATGTGTGCATGCTAAACAACACACCAGAAGTGGTGCATGCACTCCACACACACATAGCCAGGGGAAGAGCACCAGCATAGCATGGTTGTCGACCAGAGAGGTATGGAGAGGGCCAGTATAAAGCTTTTCAGAAACAAACCCTAGCCATTCCATCGACAGGCTCCAAAGGGTAAGCACCACAAGAACAGCAAGAACAGGATGAATAGCTAGAGTTGTTCAACCTTTCCCATAAACCACCAGAATCAAGTCAAGCAACACAAGCAGGAGGAGCAGGCCAAGCTTCACACATCCAGAAGCAAATCCTCTACACCAACAATATTTCTAGGAGCTGGAGTGAGGTATACACCCAACAGCCTGAGCAAGATCATGTCTTGCTCATAAATAAGCATGCCATGCATCACAGGAGCACAGAAGGGTAGAAACCCTGTTTGTGTCATCATCTGGCTACAAAGTCAGTTGGTGCAAGCAAATATGGGAGAAACCAATAGGAAATGACCCAAGGGAACACTGGTTATGCCAGATCAGTGGCATAACCAAGGAAATCCAGCAAGGATGCACACCTATCTAGCCAGCCCAAGTTATCTAGCACCTACAACCAGTACACCATCAGACAGATAGACCATAGGTGTCTATTTATGTTTGTCATCATCAAAAGTTACTGGAAATTCCCTCAGGAATCAAACAGATAGCATGAGAGAGCCACAACAAAGCCACAGAGGAGGGGAGCTACCCATGACAGCACCAAAGAGCTGTCAGGGCCACCTCAACCCACAACCAACACCTTAAGCCACCACATCATCACCCAAAAAGGGTTCAGAAGTGAGCTAGGGTATCCAACCAGTGGTTGGCATCCATCTAGCTCTAACAAATCCATTGAAATGATCATTACTGCAAGCAGTTCACATCATTTATTCATTTAATAAAGCAAAGTAACACAAATAAATGATATACACAAGCTAACCATGCAATAGAGCCTTGCATCTGATCCAGAGGATCACTGCAAGTATCATTAGAAGCTTTACCAAACAAAAGCTTGCATCAGTACCAGATATGGAGCCACACATACACAGAGATAAGCAACACTAAGGCACAGACAGCAAGTGAGCAAGCCACCAACTAGCAGCTGATGACCATTTGATCATCAGAGCTTAATAGAGCATGTCAGTGCATGCTAAGGCATCACTGAGCAGCAGAGCATGGACCAGTTAATGAAATAAGTCACAGTTAAGCAACAAATGTATCACAGATAATCCAATCAATCATATTCAGAAGCAAACCACCCAAGGATAGAGCTATCTGGTAGCAAGCATGCTCAACAGGGCAATTTTATGGATAATAGCACAAGGGATAGCACACCAGGAACACTGGCACTTGCTACAAGCAAGAATCATTCACAGTAATGAGCCAGGGGTGCCAGGACAGTAGCATAGCACATGTAAGCAAGCAATAGCAAGGGCTAGGGATGCTCAAGTGAGCATCTGGATAGATAGTAGCATGCACAGCCACAGGATTGAACAGAGACAGTAAGCAAAAGCATGAATATGCAACAGTAGGGTTAGCACACGCGCATAAGCTAGGAAGAGTAGAGCATCAGCACAAGCACTGCAGCAGCACAAGCACAGGCATGGCCACAGAAGCAATGTCCACGGCAAGCAGAGCGCAGCAGCAGCACGACACAGCATCTCCATGAGGAGAGGCAGCCGCAGCTCAGCCAGGAGGAGAAGGTAGAACAGGCAACAGAGAAGGGGGAGGAGCACTTACCCGGGGAGGAGATGGTCGACACGGCCATGGCGACCACAGCGGCGCACACCTGGGTACACGGCGGCACCAGGCCTGGCCAAGCCAAGCCACGACGACCACCACAGCACCCCAGCGTAGCACCACGATCCTAGGGGAGCACAAGGAGGAAGATCCACGATGTCTCCAGCGCGCGGCGGCGGCGAACGCCAAAGCCCTAGGCGCACGGGAGGGTCGGTGGCGTGCAAACGAGGCCGGGAGCGTCAGATCGACGCGGACCACCGTGTCCTCCGTCGAGAGGCGGTTGATACGTCTCCAACGTATCGATAATTTCTTATGTTCCATGCTACTTTATTGATGATACCTACATGTTTTATGCACATTATATGTCATATTTATGCATTTTCTGGAACTAACCTATTAACGAGATGCCGAAGAGCCGTTGCATTTCTGTTTTTGGTTTCAGAAATCCTAGTAAGGAAATATTCTCGGAATTGGACGAAACTTTCGCCCAGGGTCCTATTTTTGCACGAAGCTTCCGAAGACCGAAGAGATAACGAAGTGGGGCCACGAGGCAGCCAGGGGCTAGGGCGGCGCGGCCCAAGCCCCGGCCGCGCCTGCCCCCCTGGGCCCCTCGTGGCCCCCGCTTGACCTTCCGCCTACTTAAAGTCTCCGTCGCGAAACCCCGCACGAGAGCCACGACGGAAAACCTTCCAGAGACGCCACCGCCGCAATCCCATCTCTGGGATTCAGGAGATCGCCTCGGCACCCTGCCGGAGAGGGGATTCATCTCCCGAGGACTCTACACCGCCATGGTCGCCGGAGTGATGAGTGAGTAGTTCACCCCTGGACCATGGGTCCATAGCAGTAGCTAGATGGTCGTCTTCTCCTTGTTGTGCTTCATTGTTGGATCTTGTGAGCTGCCTAACATGATCAAGATCATCTATCCTGTAATACTATATGTTGTGTTTGTCGGGATCCGATGGATAGAGAATACTATGTTATGGTGATTATCAATCTATTGTTTATGTGTTGTTTATGATCTTGCATGCTCTCCGTTATTAGTAGAGGCTCGCCAAGTTTTTGCTCTTAACTCCAAGAGGGAGTATTTATGCTCGATAGTGGGTTCATGCCTCCATTAAATCTGGGACGACGAAAGTTCTAAGGTTGTGGATGTGTCGTTGCCACTAGGGATAAAACATTGATTCTATGTCTAAGGATGTAGTTGTTGATTACATTACGCACCATACTTAATGCAATTGTCTGTTGCTTAGCAACTTAATACTGAATGGGGTTCGGATGATAACCTGAAGGTGGACTTTTTAGGCATAGATGCAGTTGGATGGCGGTCTATGTACTTTGTCGTAATGCCCAATTAAATCTCACTATATTTATCATATCATGTATATGCATTGTTATGCCTTTCTCTATTTGTCAATTGCCCGACGTAATTTGTTCA
Organism: Lolium multiflorum; assembly: GCA_030979885.1. NCBI lineage: Eukaryota > Viridiplantae > Streptophyta > Magnoliopsida > Poales > Poaceae > Lolium > Lolium multiflorum. The sequence continues at coordinate 76,367,259 of CM061747.1, forward strand.
CCCAACATGCTTTTATCTTATGGGAGAGACACCTCTAGTGAACCTGTGGACCCCGGTCCTATTCTTTACATAGCATACAATCTACTGCAATTGTGTTTACGTTTTCTTTGCAAACATCTTCCACTCGATACGTTTAATCCTTTGTTACAGCAAGCCGTGAGATTGACAACCTCACTGCTTCGTTGGGGCAAAGTACTTTGGTTTTGTTGTGCATTCCACGTTGGCGCCGGAATCCCTGGTGGTGCGCCGCATCACATTTCGCGACCATCAACCTTCAACGTGCTTCTTGGCTCCTCCGGTTCGATTAAACCTTGGTTTCTTTCGAGGGAAAACTTGCCATGCGCAGATACCTTCCTCTGGGGTTCCCAACGGACGTGTACATTTACGCGCATCAAGCCTGTTTTCGGGCGCCGTTGCCGGGGAGATCAAGACACGCTGCAAGGGGAGTCTCCACTTCTCAATCTCTTTACTTTGTTTTTGTCTTGCTTTATTTTATTTACTACTTTGTTTGCTGCACCTAAACAAACACAAAAAAATTAGTTGCTAGTTTTACTTTATTTACCGTCTTGCTCTCTATATCAAAAACACAAAAAATTAGTTACTTGCATTTACTTTATCTAGTTTGTCTTATTTACCGTTGCTAAAATGAATACCCCTGAAAATACTAAGTTGTGTGACTTTACAAATGCAAATAATAATGATTTCCTATGCACACCTATTGCTCCACTGCTACTACAGCAGAATTCTTTGAAATTAAACCTGCTTTACTAAATCTTGTCATGAGAGATCAATTTTCTGGTGTTAGTTCTGATGATGCTGCTGCCCATCTCAATAATTTTGTTGAACTTTGTGAAATGCAAAAGTATAAAGATGTAGATGGTGATATTATTAAATTGAAAGTATTTCCTTTCTCATTAAGAGGAAGAGCTAAAGATTGGTTGCTATCTTTGCCTAAGAATAGTATTGATTCATGGACTAAATGCAAGGATGCTTTTATTGGTAGATATTATCCTCCCGCTAAAATTATATCTTTGAGAAGTAGCATAATGAATTTTAAGCAATTAGATACTGAACATGTTGCTCAAGCATGGGAGAGAATGAAAACTTTGGTAAAGAATTGCCCAACCCATGGACCGACTACTTGGATGATCATCCAAACCTTCTATGCAGACTAAATTTTTCTTCGAATTTATTGGATTCAGCTGGAGGTACCTTTATGTCCATCACATTGGGGCGGCTACTAAACTTCTTGATGATATGATGATAAATTACTCTGAATGGCACACGGAAAGAGCTCCACAAGGTAAGAAGGTAAATTCTGTTGAAGAAACCTCTTCCTTGAGTGATAAGATTGATGTGATTATGTCTATGCTTGTGAATGGTAGATCTAATGTTGATCCAAATAATGTTCCTTTAGCTTCATTGGTTGCTCAAGAAGAAAATGTTGATGTGAATTTCATTAAAAATAATAATTTCAACAACAATGCTTATAGGAACAACTCGGTAATAACTATAGGCCATATCCTTCTGCTAATGGTAATGGTTATGGTAATTCTTATGGGAATTCTTACAATAATAATAGGAGTGTACCCTCTGGTCTTGAAGCCATGCTTAAAGAATTTATTAGTACACAAACTGCTTTTAACAAATCTGTTGAGGAAAAGCTTGATAAAATTGATACTATTGCTTCTAGAGTTGATAGACTTTGCCTCGATGTTAATCTTTTAAAATTGAAAGTTATGCCTAATAATGATATTGATAATAAGATTACTACTACAGCAAATGCCATCCAAGTTAGAATTAATGAGAATATAAGATTAATGGCTGAACTGCGTGCTAGGTGGGATAGAGAAGAAAATGAAAAACTAGCTAAAGAGAATAATGTAGCTAAAGTTTGGACTATTACCACCACTAGTAATGCTAATTCTTCACATGTTGCTGCACCTCCTACTATCAATGGTAAAATAATTGGTGTTGGCAATGTTTCTACTCCTAGTGCGAAGCGTACAAAACTGCATGAAATTGCTAAAACTGCTGAAACTGCTTGTGATAAACCTGCTGAAATTTTTTCCAACCTTGGGAACAATGATCCCATTGCTGTAGCTCATAATGATTTAGATTTTGATGATTGCCACATCTCTGAAGTTATAAAGTTCTTACAAAAACTTGCTAAAAGTCCTAATGCTAGTGCTATGAATTTAGCCTTTACAAAACATATTACAAATGCTCTCATAAAAGCTAGAGAAGAGAAACTAAAACTTGAAACTTCTATTCCTAGAAAGTTAGAAGATGGTTGGGAGCCCATCATTAAAATGAAATTCAATGACTTTGAATGTAATGCTTTATGTGATCTTGGTGCAAGTATTTCTGTTATGCCTAAAAAGATTTATGATATGCTTGACTTGCCACCATTGAAGAATTGTTATTTGGATGTTAATCTTGCCGATAATGTTAAAAAGAAACCTTTGGGGAGGATTGATAATGTGCATATTACGGTTAACAATAACCTTGTCCCCGTTGATTTTGTTGTTTTGGATATCGAATGCAATGCATCTTGTCCTATTGTGTTGGGAAGACCTTTTCTTCGAACCGTTGGTGCTGTTATTGATATGAGGGAAGGTAATATTAAATATCAATTTCCTCTCAAGAAAGGTATGGAACACTTCCCTAGAAAGAGAATGAAGTTGCCTTTTGATTCTATTATTAGAACAAGCTATGATGTTGATGCTTCTACTCGATGTTACTTGATTTGCACTTTCTGCGCCTAGCTGAAAGGCGTTAAAGAAAAGCGCTTATGGGAGACAACCCATGTTTTTACCTACAGCAATTTTTTGTTTTGTTGAGTCTTGAAGTTGTTTACTACTGTAGCAACCTCTCCTTATCATGTTTTTGTGCCAAGTAAAGTTTCTATGTCAAAGTTGATGTTATATTTGGGATCGCTGCGCAGAAACAGCATTGCTGTCTGTCACGAATCTGGGCACAGTTCTCTGTAGAAAATTCGAAAAAATCTGCCAATTTACGAGCGTGATCCTCAGATATGTACGCAACTTTCATTAGTTTTGAGTTTTTCCATTTGAGCAAGTCTGGTGCCAGCTTTAAATTCGTCTTTACTGACTGTTCTGTTTTTGACAGATTCTGCCTTATTTCGCATTGCCTCTTTTGCTATGTTGGATTTATTTCTTTGATCCATTAATGTCCAGCATTATGCAATGTTCAGAAGTGAAAATAATGATTGTGTCACCTCTGAATGTATGAATTATTAATTGTGCACTAACCCTCTAATGAGTTTGCTTGAAGTTTGGTGTGAAGGAAGTTTTCAAGGGTCAAGAGAGGAGAATGATATACTATGATCAAGAGGAGTGAAAGCTAAGCTTGGGGATGCCCGTGGTTCACCCCTGAATATTTTAAGAAGACTCAAGCGTAAGCTTGGGGATGCCCAAGGCATCCCCTTCTTCATCGACAACATCATCGTTCCTCCCCTGAAACTATATTTTTATTCAATCACATCTTGTGTTCTTTACTTGGAGCCGGTTTGTTTTTGTTTTTGTTTTTGTTTGAATAAGATGGATCCTAGCATTCACTTTGTGGGAGAGAGACACGCTCCGCTGTTGCATATGGACACATGTGTCCTTAGGCTTTACTCATAATGTTCATGGCGAAGTTTCTTCTTCGTTAAATTGTTATATGGTTGGAATTGGAAAATGCTACATGTAGTAATTCTAAAATGTCTTGGATAATGTGATACTTGGCAATTGTTGTGCTCATGTTTAAGCTCTTGCATCATATGCTTTGCACCCATTAATGAAGAAATACATAGAGCTTGCTAAAATTTGATTTGCATATTTGGTCTCTCTAAGGTCTAGATAATATCTAGTATTGAGTTTTGAACAACAAGGAAGACGGTGTAGAGTCTTATAATGTTTACAATATGTCTTTTATGTGAGTTTTGCTGCACTTGTTCATCCTTGAGTTTGCTTCAAATAACCTTGCTAGCCTAAACCTTGTATCGAGAGGGAATACTTCTCATGCATCCAAAATCCTTGAGCCAACTACTATGCCATTTGTGTCCACCATACCTACCTACTACATGGTATTTCTCCGCCATTCCAAAGTAAATTGCTTGAGTGCTACCTTTAAAATTCCATCATTCGCTTTGCAATATATAGCTCATGGGACAAAATAGCCTTAAAAACTATCGTAGTATTGAATATGTACTTATGCACTTTATCTTTTATTAAGTTGCTTGTTGTGCGATAACCATGTTTCGGGGAACGCCATCAACTATTGTTGAATATCATGTGAGTTGCTATGCATGTCCGTCTTGTCTGAAGGATCTATCATTTTAGTGGTTGGAGCATGCAAAATTGTTAGAGAAGAACATTGGGCCGCTAACTAAAGCCATGAACCATGGTTGAAGTTTCAGTTTTGGACATATATCCTCAATCTCATATGAGAATAATAATCATTGCTACATGCTTATGCATTTAAGAGGAGTCCATTATCTGTTGTCCATGTTGTCCCGTATGGATGTCTAAGTTGAGAATAATCAAAAGCGAGAAATCCAAAATGCGAGCTTTCTCCTTAGACCTTTGTACAGGCGGCATGGAGGTACCCCTTTGTGACACTTGGTTGAAACATGGCATGCAAAGACCCGGTAGTCCAAGCTAAGTAGGACGAGGTGAGGACACTATTAGTATACTATGCATGAGGCTTGCAACTTGTAAGATATAATTTACATAACTCATATACTTTATTACTACCGTTGACAAAATTGTTTCATGTTTTCAAAATAAAAAGCTCTAGCACAAATACAGCAATCGATGCTTTCCTCTTTGAAGGACCTTTCTTTTACTTTTATTGTTGAGTCGTTTACCTATCTCCCTCCACCTTAAGAAGCAAACACTTGTGTGAACTGCATTGATTCCTACATACTTGCATATTGCACTTGTTATATTACTTTATGTTGACAATATCCATGAGATATACATGTTATAAGTTGAAAGCAACCGCTGAAACTTAATCTTCTTTTGTGTTGCTTCAATACCTTTACTTTGATTTATTGCTTTATGAGTTAACTCTTATGCAAGACTTATTGATGCTTGTCTTGAAGTACTATTCATGAAAAGTCTTTGCTATATGATTCACTTGTTTACTCATGTCATTACCTTTGCTTTGATCGCTGCATTCATTACATATGTTTACAAATAGTATGATCAAGATTATGATGGCATGTCACTTCGAAATTATCTTTGTTATCGTTTACCTGCTCGACGAGCAGAACTAAGTTGGGGATGCTGATACGTCTCCAACGTATCGATAATTTCTTATGTTCCATGCTACTTTATTGATGATACCTACATGTTTTATGCACATTATATGTCATATTTATGCATTTTCTCGAACTAACCTATTAACGAGATGCCGAAGAGCCTGTTTCCTGTTTTTGGTTTCAAATCCTAGTAAGGAAATATTCTCAATTGGACGAAACTTTCGCCCAGGGTCCTATTTTTGCACGAAGCTTCCGAAGACCGAAGAGATAACGAGTGGGGCCACGAGGCAGCCAGGGGCTAGGCGGCGCGCCCAAGCCCCGGCCGCGCCGGCCTGCCCCTGGGCACCTCGTGGCCCCCGCGTTGACCTTCCGCCTACTTAAAGTCTCCGTCGCGAAACCCCAGCACCGAGAGCCACGATACGGAAACCCTCCGCAGACGCGCCGTGAATCCCATCTCTGGGATTCAGAGATCGTCCGGCACTGCCGAGAGGGATTCATCTCCGAGGACTCTACACCGCCATGGTCGCCTCCCGAGTGATGAGTGAGTAGTTCACCCTGGACCATGGGTCCATAGCAGTAGCTAGATGGTCGTCTTCTCCTTGTTGTGCTTCATTGTTGGATCTTGTGAGCTGCCTAACATGATCAAGATCATCTATCTGTAATACTATATGTTGTGTTTGTCGGGATCCGATGGATAGAGAATACTATGTTATGGTGATTATCAATCTATTGTTTATGTGTTGTTTATGATCTTGCATGCTCTCCGTTATTAGTAGAGGCTCTGCCAAGTTTTTGCTCTTAACTCCAAGAGGGAGTATTTATGCTCGATAGTGGGTTCATGCCTCCATTAAATTGGGACAGTGACAAGTTCTAAGGTTGTGGATGTGCTGTTGCCACTAGGGATAAAACATTGATTCTATGTCTAAGGATGTAGTTGTTGATTACATTACGCACCATACTTAATGCAATTGTCTGCTGCTTAGCAACTTAATACCGAATGGGGTTCGGATGATAACCTGAAGGTGGACTTTTTAGGCATAGATGCAGTTGGATGGCGGTCTATGTACTTTGTCGTAATGCCCAATTAAATCTCACTATATTTATCATATCATGTATATGCATTGTTATGCCTTTCTCTATTTGTCAATTGCCCGACTGTAATTTGTTCACCCAACATGCTTTTATCTTATGGGAGAGACACCTCTAGTGAACTGTGGACCCCGGTCCTATTCTTTACATAGCATACAATCTACTGCAATTGTGTTTACTGTTTTCTTTGCAAACATCTTCCACTCGATACGTTTAATCCTTTGTTACAGCAAGCCGATGAGATTGACAACCTCACTGTTTCGTTGGGGCAAAGTACTTTGGTTTTGTTGTGCAGATTCCACGTTGGCGCCGGAATCCCTCGCATCACATTTCGCGACCATCAACCTTCAACGTGCTTCTTGGCTCCTCCCTGTTCGATTAAACCTTGGTTTCTTTCTAGGGAAAACTTGCCACTGTGCGCATCATACCTTCCTCTTGGGGTTCCCAACGGACGTGTACATTTACGCGCATCAGCGGTTCAGATGCGCACCATCTCGTCGCCGGCGACGGCCGGATTTAATCGGCGACGGCAGAGGCGATTTCAGTGTCGCGGGAGCCAAAGAGGGGTTAGGGTTAGGACGAGGCGAGGAAGTCGACGCGACTGGGCCGGTTGGACCGAGCCCAACAGGCTGGTCCAACCTAACCAGTTCGGCCGCCTGACAGGTGGGCCCGGGGGCAAAATTGTCTTTTCCCAATTTTGTTAACAACACAAACTTTAAGGAAAATTAGAAAATAGATAAGAACTCTAGAAAAATAATTAAAAATATGTAAACCACTCAACATAAAATTCTCTATCATAATAAAATATGAAATAGAATTTTTGAGACAAATAAAAATTGGACCATAATTTAAGGCAAAGAATAAATATTAAAGCATCATTAAAAATAACACATATATTTTTAATGATAAAATTAGTCCATAAAATTATCTTGGACTTTAAAAACACCTTGGCAACATTCCAATGCAGTATTTTATTTTAAAAAGAGTATCCCTAAATTATTCTTAGTAATTACCTCCGACATGAAATAATAAAGCACCGGGAAGGGGGAACCAAACCCTAAAATCCAAAAGCATGCATAATTGCTTCTTTAACCATTGCCCTTATCGGACAATGATGCTTCTTTCAGAAACAGAGGATCAGGGTCAATCCAAAGCATCCAACTGCATTACATCGCAGTTGCTAGGCAAGTTCATCGCTTGTTCATGTCATTTGAGTATTTTTACCAAATTACTTGCAAAGTACTATGTTTATCACTCTTGCATGAAAATCAAAAGACTATTTTCATAACTATGAATATGACTAAGTGGTGGGCAATGGAACCATGGTATGTGTTGATATGGTGGAGGTTCCATTGCAAGGGTTTATATCCATCTAGGATTAACAACAAATGTCGTCCAGTGATTCTTGTGCTGTAATACCCGTGTTAACCATAAGATCTGGAGTGGGACAGTATAGTCAGAAGTGTTTCCACCTCTCGTTCATCAACGGATGCGCTTACCGTAGACACTTGAATCCCGAGGGACAAGCGGTGGGTGGGGGTCCCATGAAGTCCCCACGGTAATGCGGTCTATGATGGGTTGCAACGATCGGCGAAGGTATCAGGTCGTGATACCCGATATTAGTCGAGGTCGGATGGTATCCTTTGGATACGCTGGCCGGCGAGGACCCAAGGTCGGAATTGCAACAAAGGGTGGGTGTTCGAGGTAGGAGGAACATGTATGGCTAGACCTTATACCGGGCCTCACACCATTGGAAGTGTGGACGGAAAGCTGCCCGGTTGGCACCAAGGTTAAGATCTCTTATGGGTAAAGCAACACACCTCTCAGAGTGTAATGACTGTGACCAGCCACTGTCGGTTTTGAACGCAACGTAAAGGAACTCCATGGAGTTCTAGTAAACCGGTGAAGACGGACATAGCTCTTATTAATAAAAGCAACCTTTTGAAGAAATGGTTATCAAAACCTGCAAGGTATCAGACTTTCTGGTCTGGTGTCGTAGATAGTGCATTAAAAACCTCTTTCTAATATGAACTTGTTGAGTACGCTCGTACTCATACCACTCTTAAATCCGCTAGATTGTCGCACGTCTTGAGGAGGACAACAACAACCCAGAAGGAGCAGATGGGATCTGCTATGAAGAACCAGACCTCTCCGGAGGTGTAGAAGGAGTAGACTACCTCATAGTCTACGGAGGCGGAGACAACACCGAGGGGGAACAAACCTAGAATAGAGTAGTAGTTACGAGAACCGAGCAGTACGAACACGCTAGTACTTAACTGCTCGTTGAGGATAAATGTATAACCTGCTGAGACTTTTATATTGTAAACTAAGTTGGGTTCACCTGGAACCCAGGAGTATTCCTCTCCAGACCCAGGAGGAACTCCGTGATGATGTATATATATGGTTTGTAATAATAAATGATTGAGTTATGAACCAGCTATGTTTTGTACTACTCGAGGGATGTAATATTTGCGGATTGGTACTTCGTGAATGTTATATCAACGACCGCATACTACAACATGCTGGTATGCGGGGTCACCACACCATATCACGGTTGCGCGCAAGAGACATGCTAGAACCACTGTACTTGCAGAGATTCGGACTTCTTTGTGTTAGACACATTGGAGACCGGCTTGCTAGGCGGAGTAGAGTAAGGTGCAAGCGTGTTGATGGCGCCGGCGCCGCAGTGGGGCGCGCGAGGCGTGAAGCGCCCAGCTCCCGTAGCACGTCCCTTGACCTTTGCTTCATCAACCAAGTGTGATTCAGCTTCTCTTGCATGATGTAACAATTGATTCATATTGGTGTAGCTGTAATGACGAACAATGCCTTTGACATCATACTTCAATCCATTGAGAAAACGCTGCATTGTCATCTCTAGCGACTCATGGACACGGCCACGCTGCATAAGCATCTCCATATCCATGTAGTATTCATCCACAGTCTTCACACCTTGCCTCAATAGGGTCAACTTATTAAATATTGTACGCAAATAATTAGTGGGCACAAACCGAGAATTCGTCGCCTCGTTCATAGCACGCCATGTGATAATAGGCTGCTCACCATCTGCTTGGCGATTACGAACAAGTGCATCCCACCAACGCAATGCATAACCATCAAATTCGGAAGAAGCAAGCTTGATCTTCCTATCTTCAGTGTAATTCGTATGTAAGCTCCATAACTTCTCAATCTTGAGCTCCCAAGTGAGGTATTCTTCCACGTCAGCTCCTCCTTCAAACTTGGATATGGAAACCTTGGGCTTACCCAATCCATCTTCCTTATCTTGTCCACGACCATGGCGGCCAAGTGGAGCCCAACCACGGGGACGATTACCACAACCAGGTACTTCATCAGGGTCTTCATCTTGTTGTTGCTGTTGGTTTGTAAGATTTTCAACAGCCAATTGCAAAGCTTGAAGAGTGCGCTGAATATCTGTCATTTGATCAGCCATTGCAGTAACGGTCTCATTAGTAGCATCCAGCTTTTGGTTGATCTCTTGGACTTCTCCCCTAAGTCCATCGCCTTCAATGCGGAATTCACGTCGCATCTCATTACAAAGAGCCTCATAATCCCTCCATGTTATCAGATCTGCAGCATCCTTGTCTTTCTGGTTAACAAGTTCAGCATCACTAGAAGACATGGTTAGTAGGTTAGTGCACTAAATCAAAATATATATGTGGTGGTACTCTCACAACTCACTCAAAATTGATAAGAAAAGGAAATCTTACCGCTCCAAAGTGAATTAGTATTGCTTACCACTTGTAGTAACAACTAGTGCACGGATGTAGCGAAGCGAATATCAAGGGTATAAGAACAATCACACGACAAAGCAGGGTATATGTGGGGCTGTAGGTAGGCTACCTATTTGCACCAATAACAAGCTCTAGCACGATCGTAGACAACCAAAGATACTCACACAAGGCGATAAATGTGGCAATGCAACTATATGGATGAAAGGTTGCAATGCACTCGAGAGACGCTAGCAAAGCTCAACGGGACAGGCACAAGATTGCTCAACTACGGGTGCAGTTAAAGAAAACTTAGGCCTTCACTTGATTCTACTAGCACTTCACTTTTCTTTTTTTGTATTTTTCTTTTTGTAACGCAGCTATGTAGCTCTTTTTGCTTCTTTTCAAAAAAAAAATTATATGACTCAACTCCTTGATAACACGGCCAGCAAGATATGCAAAGCACCAAAACCCTAATGAGCAGCCTGTCGAGCGGTAAAACTAGTCTCTTCTAGGGAAGTTCCTAGTCACGTATATCGAAAGGCTGTGGCTATGGTTTGGACAAACACACTGCATGCTATGTGGACTCGGAGTAAACAAAAATTGACTCTAGATGAAAAACTAGATGAAATAGAAACACAAACCCTAACAATTCTACTATATGAAAGATAAAGATACGCAAAAACAACTACGATTAGCAACTAAAACTCGAAATTAGTGCAAGCTATGGCGATGGCAAACCCTAACCCTAATATTTTTGGCTTTTTCCGGATAGGAAAACACTCACAACTCAACTATAGGGTGGATTGTGGATGGCTTACCGAGGGAACACTGATACCAAGATGATAAGGGGTGGCCCGATCTTCTCTAGCGAGGTGGAAGTGATGAACACGCGATGAACACAAAGGAGATAACTTGATGATAACTTGTATGACGCAACGAGATCTCTCGATTGGTCCCTGTCGATGCAACAGCTCTCAACCCCGCAAGATATTCGCAACTCCACACACTTGCGCACGTAGCCGCCACCATGAAGCGGTAAGTTGCAACCGTCTAATTCCCAATGGAACAGCAGATCACACAAGACTTTCAGGGATTCAACACCAAATCAAAGCAATAAGGTGTAGAGATTCAATAGAGTTGCAAGGCAAACGACTATGAACTAGGGTTTATCTTAAACGTGGTCTAAAACTACTTTGGGGCGTCCCGGGCACTTATATAGGGGTTCGTGACGACCTCGGGTCGAAACAAGACGAAATAATCGACCTGTAATAGATCCGGTCGAGATAGACTCGACTGCCCACTGGGGCCGACCAGGTCTGGACCGGCCGGTCCGGTTCAAACCGGACTTGGCACCGGGTGAGGCGAGGCTTCCGGGCCCCGGATAGCGCCCGGTTGGCACAAGCGCCACGCCGGTTTGTACCGGGCGTACGCAGATCCGGTCCGATCGGCCCGGGACCGGATGGTCCGGCGGCACGGCCGGTCGGGCCGGATCTGCACCGCCGGACAGCATCTTCCTCTCGCGCATGCCTCCCGCTCCTCCTCGCGCGTCCATGGATGTCTTCATGTCCAGCTCCATGTCCAGCTTCACGTCCATCTTCTCGTCCAGCCGCTCCTCTACTCCTCGTGCGATGCTTGGTTCCTCTTCATACCTGATCATACATAAGTAATATGACTTAGGCAGTATAAAGTTCTCATTGATCAAAGTATCATTTAGGAACAAGTTCACTTGTTGTTTAAGTAGCTTCGCACGAGCTCGTGTCATTGGTCCAATCCTAACTTCATTGGACTTGAGCTTCCCACGGATCATCTTCAGCTTGTAATGACGGAGGTAGTAGTGAGGTAGGGATGTCCTCATCAAGCAGCTTCCTCAACGTTTCAAAGGCGACATGAGATCAAAAGAAAAGGCAAGTGTCCAAATACCAGGAGCCAAAAATAATCCAAGAAAATAAATTTTATTGTACATAGAGGGTGACATTTTGGTCCCAGCGGTCTCAACGTTTCAAATGCGGCTTGAGATCAAAAGAAAAAGAAAGTAGAAATTAGGGGTAAAAAAACTCCAAGAAAATAAAGTCGATTGTACATAAAGGATGACATGCGGGTCCCATGAGTCAGCAGCTTACTCAACGTTTCCAAGGGGCGGGATCAAAAAAAAAGGAAATGGCCAAAAATCAGAGGGTGAAAAAAATCCATGAAAAAAACTTTTATAGTACATAGAAGATGACATGCGGGTCCCATGAGCCAGCAAGTTCCTCAATGTTTCAAAGGTGGCATGAGATCGAAAGAAAAATGCAAGTGACCAAATATCGAGCCAAAAATAATCCAGAAAAGAGACTTTTATTGTACATAGAGGATGACATGCGTGTCCCATTTTGCAACATCGGTCTCAACGTTTCAAAGGCGGCATGAGATCAAGAAAAAGGCAAGTGACCAAATATCAGGAGCCAAAAATAATCCAGGAAAAGAAATTTTATTGTACAGAGGATGACACGGGTCCCATTTGCAGCGGTCTCAACGCTTCAAACGCTAATGGATCGAAAGAAAAGGCAAGTGAGCAAATATCAGGTGCCAAAAATAACTCCAAGAAAAGAAACTTGATTGTACATAGAGGATGACATGCGGGTCCCATTTTGCAGCAGCGGTCTCAACGTTTCAGACGCAGCACGTGATTCGAAAGAAAAAGGCAAGTGACCAAATATCAGGTGCCAAAAATAATTCCAAGAAAATAAACTTTATTGTACATAGAGGATGACATGCGGGTCCCATTTTGCAGGAGCGGTCTCAACGTTTCAAAGGCGGCATGAGATCAAAATAAAAAGGAAAGTGGCCTAATATCAGGAGCCAAAAATAATCGAAGAAATGAAACTTTTATTGTACATAGAGGATGACATGCGGATCCCATTTTGCAGCAGCTTACTCAACGTTAGAGAGGTGGCATGAGATCGAAAGAAAAAGGAAGTGACCAAATATAAGGAGCCAAAAATAATCCAAGAAAAGAAACTTTTATTGTACATTGAGGATGACATGCGGGTCCCATTTTGCAGCAGCGGTCTCAACGTTTCAACGGCAGCATGAGATCGAAAGAAAAAAGGCAAGTGACCAAATATCAGGAGCCAAAAATAATCCAAGAAAAAAAACTTTTATTGTACATAGAGGATGACATGTGGGTCCCATTTTGCAGAAGCGGTATGAACGTTTCAGAGGCGGCACGGATCGAAAGAAAAAGGAAAGTGACCAAATATCAGGTGCCAAAAATAACTCCAAGAAAAGAAACTTGATTGCACATAGAGGAGGACATGCAGGTCCCATTTTGCAGCAGCGGTCTCAATGTTTCCAAGGCGGCACGAGATCAAAATAAAAAGAAAGTAGCCAGAAATCAGGGGGTCAAAAAATCCAAGAAAAGAAAGAATTTTCGTTCATAGAGCATGACATACGGGACCGATGATCCTGCATCGTAAACGGATCAATCGGAGAACGTTGAACGAGATGACGCAATCGAGAAAAACCAATGCTAGAGAGGCTGCCATCTAGGCCCTACATCCCTGGGCGGTGCGGATTTGCGTTGACTCGGGCGGCGCACCCGGGAATTCATCATGCACCACGTCCCGGGCCACCATACGCGATGTTTTCCATGTTTTCGTCGGGCTAGATGGCCTCAAAAACGAAACAAAAAGTTTTGACATGCACCACAGAGAGAGCAAAAATCGTCGGGCAGGGTGCATCAGCAACCACGGCGCGACTTTTAATTCGTCGGCTATGGAAACTTTTCTTGTAGTGTAACCTAGTTTAAGTTGCCCATGTTAACAACTCATTAATACCTAGTTAGTGTTTACTTATTTAATCTAGTAGTAGTGTTATTCTACTTATGCATATTCTTGACTCATATAGCTGCAGATGATACTTAACTAGACAACTCAAATTAAATCATCAAACACACCAAAGTATAACTAAGGTATACAACTCAATATAACTAATACACCTTTACTTCTTGATTAAAGAAAGCCTCCATACAGTGGTATATAAAGTTTAATGAGACAACTAAGAGTAGAAAGTATTGAGGACAACTATGTTTATGCAAATTTTAAAAGTGGGAAATATATTTTCCTAATCTTGTATGTGGATGATATTCTACTTGCCAGCAATGATGTTAGTCTACTGCAAGAGACAAAGAAGTTCTTATCCTAAAATTTTGATATGAAAGATCTTGGTGAAACATCATATGTTTTGGGCATAGAAATTCATCGACATAGGAAAAATTGAGTACTAGGACTATCGCAAAAGGCTTATTTAGAAAATATTCTGACTAGTACAATATGCATAAGAGCAATGCCACACCTTCCCCTATAGTCAAGGGTGAAAGTTTTAGTAGATTTCAATGTCCTCAGAATCAATACGAGCTCGATCAAATGAAAGCGGTTACATATGCTTCGGCCATTGGAAGCCTACAGTATGCACAAGTGTGCACACACCCTGACTTAGCTTTTATCACCGGAGTGCTCGGTAGATATCAAGAAAATCCAGGTATAGAACACTGGAAAATGGTAAAGAAGGCATTGCGTTATGTGGAAGGCACAAAGAACTACATGGTAATATACAGAAGATCTGATTTCCTAGAAATAAGAGGGTATTCAGATGCAGATTTTGCGGGAGATAAAGATGATAAAAAATCCACATCTGGATATGTATTCACTCGCAAAGGGAGCTATTTCATGGAGAAGCTCCAAACAGACAATAGTTGCATCATCCACGATGTATACAGAATTTGCAGCATGTTATGAAGCTACGGGGCAGGCATTATGGTTATAGAAATTTATACCCGATTTGAAAGTGGTAGATTGCATTAACAAACCATTAAAGTTATATTGCGACAATCAGCCCGCAGTATTTTATGCTCACAACAACAAGTCGAGTAATGCTACGAAACCGATTGAGGTTAAGTATGATGTTGTGAAACACAAGGTCCAGGATCAAACTATAAGTCTCGAGCATATAAGGATAAAAGATATGCTTGCGGATCCGCTAACTAAAGGCTTACTACCCAGCGTGTTCAAGGAACACGTAGCCAGCATGGAGGTGATTATTACAACTTGTTGGAATATTTGGCTTATCAGGAATGGAAGAATTTTTCGTCAGGAGAATGTGTCATTATCGTCATGGTGGAACGGCAGATGCCATGGATGGCTTAAGTTGGGGCCGAATGTGCGCTAGAGGATTCAGGGGAGGGTTTTGGTAACAAGGGGAAGGATTGGGAAGAAATTCTGGTATAGATTGATGTACTTGGCCCTTGGCCAGAGGTTGAAGAACGTACGGTTTACAAGGTGAGCACCTCTCTTCTAATGTTGTTTTTCTAAGCAAGCTCCGTCTCTCCGCGCAGGGGTGCCCTTCCTCTCCTTATATAGGGAAGATGGTGGCTTACAAGGGAAGGAACCCTAATGGAATCTAGTATGAGCTAAGCTACTTTATAAAGCTTCTTTGGCCTTGATGACACCGGTCTTGTCTTTAATCAGGGAACGATGACCTCGTCCGGTACCTTTTACGTCACCTTCTGCTTTGGCTTCAGGGCTTCGATTAAAGCTGATATGCTTCGCTCATCCTTGTCCTCTAGTCCTTGGTGGAATCTTAGACCAGAGTGCCGACATGCTACAGTTGAATCCATGCCGGTACTCCGGCCTCTCTTTTGTTTACCGCATTCCGGTATACCCCTCCTGGGATACCAATATACTTTAACTTGGCACGATCCTCTCTAACTTGGTCACCCGAATCAACCTTTAATCTGGTATCTTGATAGCCTAACAGGGCAAGTTTGCCCGGCCTTTGGCCTACCGGGGCCATCCCCCCGACAGTCATTCTCTAGGTGGAAGTCAAAGTTTGTACATGACATGTCTTGGCTGCAGTATAGAATTAAGGCCAAGCATAAGGATAGCTTAGTTAGCTAGATTATGTCCTTACCTTAGTGGCTTTTTTTATTTTCTTGTTCTAGTTTTTTAGCTGCTAGTCTTGTTTTATTTCTCTGTACATAAGACTTTTTTTCATAAAATAATAAATTTTTCCGTGGGGCTTTTTGCCTCACAATCATGCTTAAAAAAACAGAGAAGTGTATTGTGGTTGTCTGATTCTATCGGCAATAGAGCTGTGACAATGAAACATGCCTTATGTACTGATCCAAAATGAAACAAATAAAGTAAAAGTATAAAGTTAAAAGTAAAGTTGAGATCAAGGGGGAGAATGTTAGAGTGATCTCTTCCCGAGTGGGCACAACAGCCCACCGGGCCCCTTGTGACCTGCGCCATGATCGGGGGCGCCCAACCCATTATGGTTGGTGGGCCCCTGTCACCAGCGCTATAAAGACAGGTGGGCCGGCGACACGCAGTACAAGGTTCGCCGTGTTGCCGTACGCCCCACCGACACAACCAATTGGATCTAGGGTTCTAGCGTTGTGCCGACGGGAAGCTCCGCCGCCACGACCTCACCCACGCCAACGCCGTCGCCACCATGTCGACTCCATCCGGTTCCTTCTCGCAGGGAGAAGGTAACCCTCTCGACCTCTCTCTTTCTCTCGCAGTATTCTCACACAATAGTACCTACCCTCACATATGCTACACTAGTCGATCTATAGAACATAACAGAATCTACAGTGGAACTCGAAGATGGAGGAGTCAACTACTACCAGAGACATAACTCAATTAGCGAAGTAAATGAAGTCAACTTATACATCAATCTTTAGCAAGCCAAGTATCTCTATCGGTAGAGCTAGTGATAAGTCTAGTCTAGGAGCTGTCATTCTCGAGTTTTATTTGCAATTTTACCTCATTGTAATTAGGAGGTGGTGATGATCTTTTGTAAAGAGAGTTGTGATTCTATAAACATACCCTTCGTTGCCTATACGACGGTCAACGGTGCCTCGGAGGAGGGATCCTCACGAGGGGGAGAAGAAGTAGAGGCCATAGGGCGGAGAGTCCTCGGGACGGTGGTACGCGATTTACCAGCTTCGGAACACCTGCTCGCAGACAGGCCTACCGCTGCTTGTCTGAAATTATCTGGGCGCGCGTTGTTACAATGAGTTGTGGTCATCTCGTCTCTCCTTCGAGATCTGCCCTAAGGGCCCCCAGGATCTAGCTTATATAGGCGCCCGGATCTAGGGTTTCTATGGAGAGTCCTACCCGGAATACAAGTTGCCTAACTACGGAACAATATCTTGCCATGTACGTCAAGGATCCGCCTTCCCTTGTATTGTACAGATCCGGCTACCCCTAATGGGTCGAGCCGGATCCGACTTCCAACGTCGTCCGGTGGATCCGACTCTTGTTCCCCGGGTGGACTTCATCCATCTTCATCTACATCAACTGGGCCGCCCGATGGGCCTCATGCCACCATCACCGTCTGTGGGCCACCCGGGCTTGCCGGATCCAGGCACTGTCGATGGTACACCCATGAAGTATACCCACAACAATACCTTTGACCCGCAATGTTTCTATTGTACCACTCTAAAAATTGTAATACTACTAAAACAGTGTTTTATTGGTGTTACGTCAACCACTTGCGTACTATAACATGAAGTGGTATGCTGGGTCACCGCATAAATGTCAGCGTTGCCATGCCAGATCGAGCTGACGTCAACGATGTGGGATTTGATGTCATTGTATATAGTTTACAAACCGGTAAGAAAGGTGACATCACCGGTAAATAGGATGATGTTATCATCATCGAGATGACGGTATTGCCAACTGGTTGACGACGTTTGCCACGTGTCAGTTGACATGATGTTAGCGATCAACGATGTCCCGAAATCAATTTACCATGACAAAAATGTTTGTGGCTGATGACCGTTTATCTGACACAGACCAAAAAATCCTGGTAGATCTTTACTAATGCGAAAACATCCACGAGTACCGTTTCGTCCCAAATGACTCTTTAACCACAAAAACGCCTCTTTAACCAAGGATCTGCGGCATTTCTAATAACAATTTTTTTGTAGTGACATACATATTAGTTTAAAAATCATAAATATTGTATTTGATAATAAATGAATAGTTCATAGACTTACAATGCCACATATCACGAAGAAATAAAGTGTTCCAGTGTAATGGCTATGAAGATGCTTGGAATGGCTATGGAGAAGGAGGTGATGGCGGCAGTAGTGCTTCGGCGTCGAGGAATGGATAGTGCGTCTCCCAGTAGCTTATCCCCTCTTCTTTATACGGGTTAGTGGTCCAACGTAGAGGTGTTCTGATGCGATTATGATGGTGGATCCGTCATGAAAGATGTTTGGTTTGATCTAGCGAAGCCGCCCATGTATAGTATGGCGGTATGGTACGACTGCTTGTCACATCTCTTGTAATTGGCTTCGGCGGCCCATTGACTTGTGCAACTTCCCGTCACTTAATTTCCCATGATTGCTTGGTTTTCATCATTAAAGCATCCATTTCTCCACAAAAAAAAAGATGACCAAACGATTTTCATATCCACGCAATTATTTGTCAGTAGTGGCGGTTAGGAGGAATAATCTCAACAAAATATTGAGAATCATCCTGTTTCAACAAGGATAAAAATGAGTGCAAAATACACCCATCAACACTCAAGTGCCTCTCCAATTGTGAACGGCCTGACATTGCATTTGCTATCAATTTGCTGCTAGCTACAGTTTTGAGCCTGCCAAGAGTGACACTGGAAAAACATCAAGGATGCCTTCCAAGAATTGTTTGGACCAACGGTATTGGAAAGTTTTGTAGAAGGAATTAGGTCCTATCATTGATAGGATATGCTAATGCAGGGGTGTATGTCAAATGCACGCACTTCCAAATCATGGACTCGGTTTTTTTGTGTGGTGGAACCGAAATTTCCTGAAAATAGTCACAACAGTCTTTCATCGATTTTGACGAACCACTCGGAAATGATCACACGTATAAAGCATCACGAGAGCTTGTATGGCTTCGACGGATGAATCATCACATTCAGCACACATGTGAGGTGAACATCCTACAAATGCCCACCATTTTGTACCAGGATAATGCATCTTGTCTTTCCGAAGAGCAATCAAATTATGTGAAGAATAATTTCAGAAAGAATATCAACCTAAGTTCTTCTATGCGCATGAGTTGCAGGGTATAAGTCCCCAGAAATATCGCTGATTTTTTCACTAAATCCTCACCGATATTATCATTTGCGAGGTGTGTTCGTGGAATCAGTGTGATGAGACTTAGAGAAATGCAAGATTCTGGGGAGATTATTTGCACACCCACTTGTAGTCTCAATCTAAATGATCGAACACTCAACCTGATGTTGGGCGGGTGTACTCTCATTTTTGTACGGGAGTTTTGCCGTCGTTTCCCAGAACGAAGTTTTTGATGGGGAAATTCGTGCAACACGAGGGAGACGCATATGCTATGAGCTATTTCTCCGTATATTTTTTGACTGTGTTTTCTGAAGTTTTTAAGGCAGAGACAATACAGGATGTTATACAAGGGAAAGAGTTGGAGCGGTCTCACCTTTTCTTGGGCGAGGAAAATTTCCCTGCGTTTGGCCATTATTATCTACCTAACCCCTTTTATCTAGTATGTATGTATATATAGAGAGAGGAAATGTGGTTGTAAAAGTACTGCGGAGAGATCAATAAACAAAGCTCATCCATATGTGTCCCGTATCAATTAACTTTTGCGCATGTGTGATTGATCTGTCTATACGGTTACTTTAACCGTGTGGTCTTGCTCTATGCCATTGCATCGGACTCGCCAGGAAAGGCTGTGGGGTTTATTTTTGCTTATGCCTGAGCGAGCTGCTGGAGTGCGGCCTCCTCTGCATATATACACATGACCTCTCCCTTCGGCCCGCACACTCCAGCCTCACTCTGCTATAAACCAAAGGGTAGCTAAAGGTACCTCCTCTGTAAGCTAGAGAAGCTCATCAAGATCAGTACCAAGCAACACGTACCGAACTAGAGCAAATCAAGGATGGCGTCCGAGACGGTGGCCGGGAGCGTATTAGCCGACGAGAAGGGGCCATCCGGACTGAGGCGTTACCAGGCGGGCGCCGAGGAGGAGGAGGAGCACGCCGGCGAGGGCGGCGGCAAGTCCCGGCTGTCGGGGCTGCTCTGGCACGGCGGGTCGGCGTACGACGCCTGGTTCAGCTGCGCTTCGAACCAGGTGGCCCAGGTGCTCCTGACGCTCCCCTACTCCTTCGCGCAGCTGGGCATGGTGAGCGGCATCCTGTTCCAGCTCTTCTACGGCCTCCTCGGCAGCTGGACCGCCTACCTCATCAGCATCCTCTACCTGGAGTACCGCACCCGCAGGGAGAAGGACAAGGTGGACTTCCGCAACCACGTCATCCAGGTATGCCCATATCCTCCATTGATGCATGCATTCATTCCATACAGTAGCTTCCATCTCTCTGACGACGACTGACGATGATGCATCGATCGTTGCTGCAGTGGTTCGAGGTGCTGGACGGGCTGCTGGGCAGGCACTGGAGGAACGTGGGTCTGGCCTTCAACTGCACCTTCCTGCTCTTCGGCTCCGTGATCCAGCTCATCGGCTGCGCCAGCAACATCTACTACGTGAACGACCACCTGGACAAGCGGACGTGGACCTACATCTTCGGCGCCTGCTGCGCCACCACCGTCTTCATCCCCTCCTTCCACAACTACCGCGTCTGGTCCTTCCTCGGCCTCCTCATGACCACCTACACCGCCTGGTACATCGCCGTCGCCTCGCTCATGCACGGCCAGGTCGAGGGCGTCAAGCACTCCGGCCCCACCACCATCATGCTCTACTTCACCGGGGCTACCAACATTCTATACACCTTCGGGGGCCACGCTGTCACCGTGTAAGCCGACACCACTCCACTCCATCCGTCGTCTACCTGCTTACTTTTTCCTACTTATAAACTAATAATCTGTTTTTTTTCTTAAAAAATCTTCCTTTTTTTTATCCAATAAATCTGGTTGATTAGCTCTAGTGTATAGACAAGGGTCGGTACAGTGCAACGGTAACTGGTCACGGGGCGTGCACGCTGTCCAGCTTTGGGTAAAAAGAGGCCATCTCACGTGCAACGGGAATGTCCCAGTGTCGTAGTGCACCCTGAATTAGAAATGTGCCCAACTGCATACATACATATCCCAAGAACGCACACGTGCTACCCATCATACACTACATCGATCCAGCACAAATGCTCATCAGCCCAAGCATTGTAGAGCTAGGATTCATCTGGTGGTGTACGTGGTAGCTTGTAGATTTAGCAGAGGATTAGTCGTCCGCAATTATTTTTTTCCAAAGCGTGTGTACCCTTTGGGACAGGGCATCAGTCATCAGCAAAGAGACATACTATACTGTTTCAGAGTCCAGTGCAAAGCAGAATATTAAAACTGGTGGTACTGCAAAGTGCTCAACCTTTGATGCCTTATTTTCCACATCTACATGCATCCACACCTCTTTCTGCCTTTTCCTTCCAACAAAGAAAAGACCGTTGCATGCATCACGCACCGCCTAGGCGTAGGCGCACTGCAGGTGGGGCCGTACGTGGGCCGCCCATGGCCCATCGATACCTTGGTCCTGCGACCCGTTTCCATGCGCATGCCACCTTGTCATGCCAAAGCCCAACAACGTCCATCTCCATCGATCTTGCTTTGTTGTTCCTGTCGCGGAACACCGACGACAAAGCATGCGTCGGCAGTGCAAGTTTTATTTTCCTCCGGATAATCTCTAGTGGAAGTTGCGCAAATCTTAGAGCAAAAAACGTGACCCGATCCAATTGACGTATGTGTCTGTGTAATCGCAGGGAGGTGATGCACGCGATGTGGCGGCCGCAGAAGTTCAAGGCCATCTACCTGCTGGCCACCCTGTACGTGCTCACTCTGACGCTGCCGTCGGCGTCGGCGGCGTACTGGGCCTTCGGCGACCAGCTGCTCACGCACTCCAACGCGCTCTCCCTGCTGCCGCGGGACGCCTGGCGCGACGCCGCCGTGGTGCTCATGCTCATCCACCAGTTCATCACCTTCGGCTTCGCATGCACCCCGCTCTACTTCGTCTGGGAGAAGCTCATCGGACTCCACGATTGCCGCAGCCTCTGCAAGCGCGCCGCCGCAAGGCTCCCCGTCGTCGTCCCCATCTGGTTCCTCGCCATCATCTTCCCCTTCTTCGGGCCCATTAACTCCGCCGTGGGATCGCTCCTCGTCAGCTTCACCGTCTACATCATCCCCGCCATGGCGCACATGTGCACTTTCAGATCACCACAGTCCCGAGAGGTACGCACCTTCAGATAATCTGCCTCAGGGCTTGATCTACCTCTACACAACACCTACATTGATCGACCAAGCAAATGACATTGTGATCCACATGCATGCATGGGTTGTTTTTGTTTGTGCATGCTGCAAAGTAATTGGGGTCCATGAATAGTAGAGCTGCAACAAAAGCAGCACTGTTCAGGCAGCTAGCTAGCTAATCGTCATTCTCGCAGATGATGTTGCCAGCTAACACTGGTGAATCTGGTTGCGCACAGTGCAAACACTAGAGGTCCATGACCGATCAGTCGATCACTCATGGAAACCTGCCAGTTCTTTCACAAGGCGGCAGATGCATGCATCTCTGAAGTTTGTGTCTCATATGTTCCACAGAAACATTCGATAGAAAGAACACATATATTGATTTAAGAGAAACTCTCCAATTTAGTCTATGAAGTTGCTCCGGATGTACGTTTTGGTCACGAACTTGCAAATCTTGAATTGTGGGTCAAGAAGTTGCCCCGCATGAGAGTTTTGGTCATTCCGTCACGGTCAATGTTAGTTTGCTGATGTGGCCAACTATTTTTTTTGCAAATTGCCCCTCCCCCAAAAAGTCTAACCGGTGACTAAAAAATTAGAAAACACAATTTTAGGGGACAATTTGAAAAAAAAAACAATTGACCACGTCAGCAAACTAACGGTCACTGTGACCAAAAAACTCTCGCGGGGCAACT
The DNA here is from genome assembly GCA_030979885.1 of Lolium multiflorum. Classification (NCBI taxonomy): domain Eukaryota; kingdom Viridiplantae; phylum Streptophyta; class Magnoliopsida; order Poales; family Poaceae; genus Lolium; species Lolium multiflorum. Next base: position 76,390,287 of record CM061747.1, read on the forward strand.
CCGTGATCCATAATTCACGATTTGCAAGTTCGTGTCCAAAATACACATGCGGGGCAACTTCATAGATCAAATTGGTGTTTTTCTCTTGATTTAAACACCGTACAACTCACTCCACTCATCCACTGTACACATGTACTCCTGCTGCTGCACGTTATGTCTCGCTGAATGCAAGACAAACCATGCATCCAGCTAGCTAGCAGTAAAGTGACCGAGTGTCAGGCAATTCCTTTCAAGACAAGCGGCCCTAATAAAAAAGTGCAGACACTACTCACTAGTTGTACCACAAAGTTTGAAAAGAAAAGCTGTGGCCTTTGGGAGGAGGTCGTGCTATTGTATCATCTGCTGTCTCGGAGCCATTGGCATCGATCGATGGAGCAGCAGCATGCGCTAGCTTTGCCGATCCGGACATGATTCTGTCCGGAAACCAATCCTGCCATGTCTCTACAAAGCAACAAACGCAGCAGTAGTAGCAGACTAGAGTAGAGTAGTACACCACTTGAGCACCATAGTAGCAGTACCGTTTATGTCGTCAATATTTTTCCTGAAACGTATTTTGTCTCTTCTTCTTTCTCTGACGACGAATGCAAATGCAGAACGCGGTGGAGCGGCCGCCGAGATTTGCCGGTGGCTGGACCGGGGCGTATGTGATCAACTCCTTCGTGGTCGCCTGGGTGCTCGTGGTGGGCTTCGGGTTCGGCGGATGGGCCAGCATCACCAACTTCGTGCAGCAGGTCAACACCTTCGGCCTCTTCGCCAAGTGCTACCAGTGCCCGCCTCACCCCGCCGTCGCGTCGCCACTCCTACCACCGTCATCCATGGCACCGAGCCCGTCTATGCCCTTCATTTTCAACATGACCGGAATGCTGGCCCCGATGTCTGCCCCGTCTCCAGCTCCGGCTCCGCTGCATTTTGCTTTCCCCCACCATCATCACCGGCACCACCGCCACGGTCTGTAATCTGACAGACCACCCAATAATTCTATCGGTCGGACCGTCAGAGTTCCGTTTCTAGTTAGCTAGTTAATGAGGAATGTTACTTTAATTAGCTCTAGTTCAATCCATGTTTTTTTTATCGTTGTGTGTCTTCCTCTACCCCTAGCTACTTCTTCAAGACAAGATTACTACTAGTACTATTAGCAGCTAGCCTTAGCTACCGCAGGAAGGGAAAACAATGTACTAGAATGAGAGATCTTCGTGCTTGTGCAAGCTTTCTCTCAATGAATGCACGTTTTTAAACTGCTTATTGCTTCGTGAAGGACTGAAGTGCTCTTTGCGGCCAGAAAGCGCATGAAACAGTTTGAAAACGTTTGACCGGTGCGGCAGAATGCCACATTGAATGTAGCATAATCTTTAGCACCACCTGTATCTACAGGTGACGTTTCTCTTCAATTTACTAACTTCGTGATGGGTTTGGATCATTGCATGTAACAAATGTTGCCTACATGATGCATCTCATTATATACATGTTGGAGAACTCTCTCTTTTGTGTTGTATAAGACGGAGAAACTAATCTTGAGTTTACAGTGCTGAAGAGAGTAACCACTTGTGAGATAGTTTTTCCTTAAGAATTTGCAATGCTCCAACTAAATTTGTGATCCACTGAACTATAGTTGGATGGATATCATGTTTTTTATATGTCAGAACCCGAGATCAGAGTTGTGCAAATTCATCTAAATGATCAACGATAAATCAAGATTCCCGATGGCACTTTTAAACTGCAGCCACCTGGACCGGTCACAGCAGAATATACTCTCCGAGAGAGCTCGGAACACTCACTCTAATTATCAAGTAGACTATTTGCATTTATTTCCAGCTAATGTATTATTTCTTCAGGACCTTCTGGTGCCTCTGCTTCGTTCTGCTTCATCATTGGGTTATGCCTGCATTTGCTAGAGCCTCCTACATTGCATATTTCTTGTTTTATGGGATTGCTGTCTCAGCCTCGGGGAAGCAGGAAACAAAGTTTTGCAGCTGCTCATAGTTCTTCTTTTAATGTTGTTGTCGAGGTGTTCATCCTTTTGGCTATGAAAAACATATCAGTTATGTTGAGTATCTTTTCTCCTGGCAAGGGCATCTATGAAGTTTGTTTTAGTTCGAACCAAATTTCTTTCCTACATGAGCGTGACTACTTCAGTAAAAAGAGCCAATACTGATGCCCTTGTCATTTCCCAAATGTATACAATTACCCAAATGTTTTAAAAAAAAACAATTGATGAATGCCAATTGTCAGTATCAATGCCAAGTACGTAGTAATTTCTTAAGTTTGATCAAGTTTATATCAACATCCAGAATACCAACCCCATATATTTCGTATTATAGATATCAAAATTTATTTTCATAACCTTCGTCAAACTTCAGAAAAGGTTTGACTTTCGAGAAAAAAAATATGACTCACGTTTTGGACAACAAAAGATGATGTCACTGCCAGAGTTGCTCAACAAGGAAGAGAGGGAGAGAGCCTAGCCCGATCAGTGGCTCTTATACTACTGTGTCAGGACCAAATGGTCCGATGAGAAGAAGCTCAACTCCGATACAGATCTAGAATAAAATTCAGTAAAGGAATTGCAAGGGAGTAGGTGAAAGATCAAAGCGAAGAATAAAACCTAGGGTTTTTGTTAGCTTGGTCTCCCTAGCACCCAGTGGCGATTCTACCAGCTAGTCTTCAACAAGCTCTAGCCTACCCTCCGTTTTTTCATCTAAATCATCAGGTATATATTTCTCAGCCATAGATTGGATCGCAGCTAGAGTTCTCTTCCGCCAGGAAGAACAGGAAGAAGCTGCATGAACGGTACGCGGCAGCCCTGGGCAAGGCAGTGCTGTTGTCGTGGCACAGTTAAGCAGTGGTAAAAGTTCATAGTAATTTAGTGCTAAAAAATTAGCATATCAGTTGACTGTTTTGTAGCATTCGTTGTCCAACTGAAGGCCTATAAATTTCCTAATGATGTAGCTCACGTAGTGTATCTTTGGAAAAATCTGCAAATGGGAAAACCCAATTAAAAGACGATCGTGCCATAACCTTTTCTCTCAATTCTACTAAGCGCAACCTACCCACTGATGAGAACACACATTAATGCAAGATACTTCGACTAAAATTAACTCAAATGATCTCTTTTTAGTGGTACAAAATTTCAAATGTAGATACTACTCACAGCATAGATGGCCGTGTGACACATAAATGGGCATTCCAGATATTTTTCACTTTCTAAGAATATCATGCTTATGAACCCAAGGGATTATAATTGTTATCATGGTATCAGTTTATATTCGTGACTTAGCGTTTGAGCCCACCCTGCATTTGCATCCTACAATCGCCACTGCACCCACGCATGTCTCTTTGCACCGAAGAGTGTGCCCAAGCTTTAGTGACAGCATTTAATCATCTGCTATAGTTTTAAGGCATCACTAACTGATGTTTATTGAAAACTAAAGCTATTTAAGAAAACTAGCTCTCACAGGTGTTGGATCTGGTCAAACCGTTATCGCTCCATCCTGACCTTGCCTCTTGTCGGTGCTCTCCCAGTAGAACTTCTAGCTAACCACAGCAGGTGCAAAAGGGCTAAGAGATGTCTTGTCACAAACCTGGGATGTTCACTAACTCCCTAATCTGTAATAAAATGTGTAAACCTCTTAGGAGGTGTGCAACAAACTCTACCTTTTCAATGAAATGAAATGCAAAGATTCCTTTGCGTTTTCTCGAAGAACTAGTTAACTCAAGACGTAGTGTAGCAGCAACAGGTTCAGAGAGTCAGACTAGGGGCCTGACATAGTATTCAAGCCACTCTGTCTAAAATTCTGTCCAGGCACATAGTTAGGGCCTAAAAAACTCTATCAAATTATCAAGCTTGTTGCATTTGCATTGCATGCAAAGAAAGGTTACGAGAACACGCACCCTAGAATCAGCTCATGAGCATTGCATTCCCATGGTTCCCAGAAATACCAAATTCCCAGCTAGGCCAAACAAGCCAAACTGACTAGCATCATCATGCACTATAAATGTAATAGCATGGCACATCAGAGTCGCACTAAGAATAAAAACACACAACAGAAGCACAAAGGTACTCCACCAAGAAATCCCAGCTTACCCGTAATGGTTTGGCTGCAATGATGCTCCTTCTCCTTGGTGCTGCCGTGGCGGCTGCCACCGCAGCTATGGCCAGTTCAGGCTGGCAAGAAGACACTCGCGTGCTGAACACCACATGCTATGAATAGGTGAAGAAGAATGCGCTGATAGTGTTGCCGTGAAGGGCACGGACGTGCTCTGCATCTGTAGGTACCTGGGCACCCAGGCATTAAGGACAATATGAGCATGGAGAAGATATTTCTACCTCGCCCAGCAGTGCGGCGTCAGCATCCATAGGAACTTCTGAGATGAAAAACTTGAATTGGTTAATAACCTGCACATGAATTGAGACTGCATGCTGATGGCTGACCCCATCAAATTGCGTGTATGCTCTTCATACGGTGGCAATGCCCTTGTTACTTTGATGGCGAAAGAAGTTATGTTCAGCAACTAGTACTACAAAGACAGCATGTAGACAAAATGCGCATGAAAGAAACAGAGTGCTAGTTCATTTAAACCTCCGGAAACTACATGTGCTACTAGGTTTATTTCTCATAAATGCCATTGTTCATTACTTGAATTAACGAAAGTCAAAAACTATCAACTGAACTGATTAGGTATTCGCTTTAGGACATGAAAGCAGGTCTGACACAAGAACAGGCTGAATGGTAAGGTTGGCTAACATCACCAGTGCAGTTAGCACTGCTAAAACAAATAAGACATCCTGGTCAACTTCTAGTTGGGTGATGTTGGACTACACAAATGTATTACCATTAAAGTGCTGAAATTAATAATAAGTTTATGTTGCAACTCGCAAGAGTATGATATATTGACCAGCTTATGGCTTGTTTGTTTATCTATCATGCTCCTTCGTTGAGCGAAATGACAAAAAGGAGACAACATTGCTACAAAAGTATGTGAACCAATTCCTTTGCCATGATTTATAAGATAAGAGTGTAATAGTTGAAGAGATTGTCTTCGATATTATCTCAATTGACTAGTAAAGATATTTTGGATGACTGAAACCAATCACATATGCAGATTGAACAAAATAATTTAGCCTACTTGTGCAAAACAAGAAACAAGCTCAAATGCAATTTATAGGAGCGCTTTGATATGCATGCACTATCTGCACATCTCACGTCCTACTGAACTGTAGTTTTTATTAGGTTTGCATGCTTCTGGATGTTTTAGTTGAATTATGAGCAATCACAATTTCTTAAGACAAAAAAGGTAAAATTGCATTACACTGAGCACTGTTAAGTACCAAATGGGAAGGCTGATTGCCCCATTTGCTTGCAATTTGACATCATGTATATAACCATAAATCAAATGAAACAATCATGAGTACAAAAAAATCGATATTTGCAATTGTACAGGTACACAAATAATCTGTTTGCCTCATGATATATATAATTCAATAACACAACCAATCTCTCTGAGACAAATTGATCGCTGATATGCACAACCTACAGAGTGATATTCCCCACTAGCACAATCATGAATGATGGAAATACTTCTACAATGATTACAAATTGCGGCAAAAAATTACTAACCAACGCCAAGTGATCCTGCTGCCAACATCACCTGGAGGCTCTGGACTGGAAAAGCTCGAGCCTCGCCCTAGCTTCTGGCAGTAGTGCCTCAACGCGAACATCCTGCACCATGTAGGTCTGTTTTGATGCCCACAGAAGCACAGCAAGAACCCCCGCCTGCGCAAGCTCCTCACTCTCCGGAACGTGTGAAGCGATGTAACATAGCAGTATGAGCGCCTCGATCTGAACCTCGTCGCCAAGGTAGACAAGCTGAACAAGGTGGCGTGCACCACCTTCATCGACAACGGCCTTGCAGTGGCTCACATGTAGGTGGTTGGCCTTACATGCAAACTTGGTGAGTGCAAGCACAGCTTCCTTTATAACCGGTGGCTCACGCTCGTCGAGCAACTGCACAAGTGGCGCGATCATCCGGGTCTCGCTCGCTGTGAACGTCCGCGCAAGGCAACCAAGAGCTGTGATGCACGGAATGAGGAGTTCATCATAGTCACCCTTGCAGACAATGTGTAGCAGCTGGTCAACAACAGCCTTGGCGGCTGGAGAACTGGGTTTGAAGGCCGACTGCCGCAGTGGAAGGCTGTGCTCAGCAACACGCGAAATTTCCATAATAGCCATGGCTGAGAAGACCTGCATGTCTGTGCCCATACCACCATCGCCTTTCTCAAGGAGCGCGGCGAAGCAAAGCAGCGCACGCGACTCTGTAATGCTCTTGCAGACTCCAAGATGACCTCGCGCGAGCTTCCAGAGAGCTTTAGCCGCCATGGCCTTCAAGTGCGCCTTGAGCTCAGGGTCTTCCACTTCACGAGCACCACGGCCACTAGAGCCACTGGTGCCCAGCTGTGGTCTGAAGGGTGGAATCAATGCCCCATTGGTCTTTGTCTTGGCAGCCATGGCAGACTGCACAACCGACTGCATTTGGTTCCTTTTAGTAGTGTCTGCCTCATCCTTAGTAGAGACATTGGATACTCTGGGTGGCTCTTCAGGGACAGATACCATGAAGTCGCCGCTGTGGCGTGTGCTGAGCGTCTTGGCAAGAACAACCGAGTGTAGCGATGTCATGGGCGTTGGCGCTGCAGCAGTATTCTTAGAGCTGCTGGAGCCAACGGCGTACCTGCTGTGCTCCTGGATGGTCCCGGACGCGAGGTGGCCGACGAGATACCGGACGGCATTGTTCTGTGTGAAGAGCTCCTGGCAGGCTTGGCTCCGGTCGGCGAGTGTGGCAATAGCCTCGGCAACAGCGGCCTGCACGCGCATCTGCGGCTCTTTGAGTGCGGCGGTGAAGGCGGAGCAAATCCCGGCCTGCACGAGTTTATCAACGCTCTCAGCATCGCAGCCGAGCAGGCCGAGCGCGCGCACGGCAGCCTCCTGCCCCTCGTCGGTGCCCTCCTTGAGCAGCCTGAGCAGCGGCAGTATGCCGTCCTCCTCGATGATGAGCTTGGCGAAGTGCTGGCTGTCCCGGGCGAGCGAGGCGAGGTTGGCGGCGGAGTCGGCCCGCGCGGCGAGGCCCCCGGTGTGCAGCCGCGCGACGTGGTCCCAGATGAGGAAGAGTATGGGCTCGTTCTGCGCGATGTTGGGGAGCCCCCGCAGGTCCCCGTCGCCGTCGCCGTCGGCGCCGCCGTGGGGCGAGGAGATGCGGAGCAGCCAGGCGACGTCCTCGAGCGCGGTGTCGAGGAGCGCGGCGGTGCGCGGGAACCCGGCGGCCGGGCTGAGCGTGAAGAGCCTGCGGAGCCGCGGGTGGCCGTGCGCGCAGCGGGCGGCCAGCGCGGAGGCCTTGGCGAGGGCCTGCCCGGCCCCGGCCATGATCCGGGCGGCGGGGCGGTCGTAGAGGTCGGCGCGCGCCGCCTGGCGGAGCAGCGCGGCGAGCTTGTCGGCGCGTGACTTGAGGTCGGTGCACTCGGCCCGGAAGCAGCGCGCGGCGCCGCACTGCTTGGCGACCTCGTCGGCCAGCTGGATGGGCCGCGCGAGCATCGCCTGCACGCCCTCCCCCATCCTCCTCCCTTCCTCTTGGTCCCGAGAACGAAGCCCCGTCCCTTGGCTTGGAACCGCTTCCTCCTCGTCGGCGGTTACGGGTAGAATCGCCGGGAAGCAAGCGGCGGTGGGTCGATCTCCGCCTTGTCGCCGAGAATTTGGGGAAAAATTTTGAGAGGTGGGGTTTTGCTTGATTTTTGTGGTGGTGCGGGGCGGGTGGGTAGGTTTTGGTGCTCCGACTGGTCGCACTCGCACCATAGCACTGGCCACTGGGGGAGGGGAAGGCTGCGGTTGGACCGTGTGGTCAACGCGTGAGGCCTGCTCTGCTCACCCGCTGTAGGTGGGCCCTCGCTGCCAGCGATAGATTTGTCTTGGCGTTCGCGTCCCGTTCCGCTCCGCCGTGCTTTCGCCAGATGCCCAATCGGCCCGTTCAGGGTAAGAGCATCTTCAATCCCCATCAAATCCCTCGTTTGGGGACGCCGTTTCTCCTTTTCCACCGTCCCCAAATCCACCTCCAAAACAGCTACTATCCCTAGTCCGATTTAATCGACGCAGAGTATATGATAAGGGGTGGTCCGATCTTCTCAGTAATCAATGGTGGTGATGATAATCACGGGATAAACACAGCGGAGATACACAATGATGAAGCGGATGATAACTTGTATGACGTTGTCGAGTATCTCGATCGATCCATGTCGTCAATGCAACAGCTCTCAACCCTGCAAGATATTCGCAACTCCACACACTTGCGTACGTAGCACGAACCTGTAAGTTGCAACCGTCTAATTTCCAATGAAACAACAGATCACACAAGACTTTCAGGGTTCAACACCAAATCGATGCAATATGGTGTAGAGATTCAATAGAGTTGCAAAGCAATCAACTATAAACTAGGTTTATCTTAAACGTGGTCTAAACCTAATTTGGGGCGTCCAGCACTTATATAGGTTCAAGACGACTCAGTCAAAGGTACAAGAATAACCGACCAATAGATTTGGTCGGAGACTGACTCTGGCCATGGTCGACCGGGCTTGGGACCGGGTCATCCGGTCGAACCGAGTGTGGCGCCGGTGGTGACCGGACGATGGTGCCGGCTTATGGATAGTCACCCTTGGCACAAGCGTGGAACCCGGTTTGGACCGGCTGGTCCGACAGCCGGTCGAACCGGGGCTAGGACCGGACGTCCCGGCGTCACGGCCGGTCTGACCGGGCCTGGCGCCGGCCTGAGCTGGATCTCCTCCTCTCGCGCATTTCTCCCGCTCCTCCCTCGCGCGTCCATGTGATGTCTTGCTTGGGCTCACTCTCCCTTACATTACTCCACACACTCTCTACTCAAATCAACACAAACATAGTTCAAATCGAAATAAGTTGTACATGAAAAAGATATGTGTCGATGATAGGAATCAAATCCCACAATCGGTTTCGAGTTTCGTCAGTCGTAAATCGTCAATTTCGTGTATGAAGTTTTAAGCGAGTTTTGCCAAATTCGTCGCACACGCTAAACCGTTCGAAATTTCCTTTGAGGGGTGGGTTTACCTCAGCATTACGCATGACTTTCATTTTGAAAGGTTTTCGTTTCGGTGGACATAGATGGATAAATAAATGACTCGCTAGTATACTCTAATGTGTATAGTTTAGAGTACTTTTTCTCAACTTATTGCTTGCCATCTTCATAGACGGCGACGTGGTGATGATATGTGAGAAGTGAGAGGTGATAATCCATGGTGGTGGCGGCATGGTGATGTTCATCTTTGTGGTCGACGACGTGGTGATGCTTGTGACCGGCGTGACCGACGATCTCATGGTGGTATTCAGCTTCGTCATCGGTGACATGGTTATACTTCTGACGGGTGTGAACGGTGGTGTCATGGTGGTGTTTGTCTTCGTGGTCGGCAATATGGTGATGCTTGTGACCGGCGTGACCATCGGTGTCATGGTGGTCTCATCATCTTCGTGGTCGACGACATGGTGATGCTTGTGACCGGCGTGACCGGATGCGTCATGGTTGTCTTTATCCTCGTGGTTGGTGATGCTTGTGATCGGGGTGAACGACGGTGCCATGGTGGTCTTCATCTTCGTGGTCAGCGACGTGCCCATGCTTGTGACCGGCGTGACCGCCAATGTCATGGTGGTCTTCATCTTCGTGGTCGACGACGTGCTCATGCTTGTGACCGACGGTGTCATGGTGCTCTTCGTCTTCGTGGTCGGCGACGTGGTGATGGTTTTGACTGGCGTGACCGGTAGTGCCATGGTTGTGTCTGCCTTCGCGATCGTCGACGTGCCGAACCTTATGAACGGTGGCGTGAGGTGAGAGGTAAGGTCACCATGTTGATAAGTGGTGAGGCTAGAATTGGGCTCGTATGTAACCAAACATACTGAGCACTACGTTTCTGCTGGGCAAAAAAGTCGGCCCAGGCCACCAAATAACAAACCAAACCTACACCGTGGCCCATCCGGAACGAGATGGTGAGTTGTTCCTACTGCGCCAGTGATGCAAAAATCCGGTACAAGTAACCAAACGCGCTCATACTTTTTATACGCTGATGTTACGTTAGCTTCGTGTGGATCTTTTCGGGCCGGAGTAAGTATTTGTAACGAACAAAATCAATAATGATCGTCACGTTTAAATGAAGTAGTTTATAGTTCCTACCATGGTCGTCGCGTACAATGTTACAAACGAAGACAAAAATAAATTCTAGAAGAACGAGTTGTCTTGAGTCGTCGATGGCGGCTCCAACTCGTCCAGAACTACAACGTTGGCCTGCTCTATCGGCATCGAATTTGTTGTCGACGTCGACGCTATCGATGGAGTACTCGCCGAAGCCAACACTGATGTCCTTGTGGACATAGTTGTTGGCCATTTTCGGTGATGATGATGATGCGGCCATTCGACCACGATCTCTTGCAAGATCATGGTCGCGGTAAAACATGTGCACCGCCTTCACTTGAGGAACCGTTCCTGGCATGTAGACGATCAAGATCATGAAGTCATCTATCTATTTATTCACGGAAACTCTCTACTTCACGATGACGATCTTCTCTTCTTGCTTCAACAACAAGGTGTTCAACTTCGCGTCGCTCTTCGAGCCGCGAATGGGGAGGTTTTTCGAGACATCGGCGAGACACTTGTCAATCGACGACTAGACCCTATCAGATGACGTTGCTTCAATCACGGCTTACTTGGCCCCATGTTACCAATAGGACGCCCCGTTGAGGTTGACATCGGCGCTTCAACATCAATGACACCTCGGTAATTGAATTTATGTCAAGCTCCGCTTCTCAGCATCTTTGAGCTTGGTGTAGCAATGCAACAAGCCGGATTGTCGCCTCTGTGTTTTGACCGGCACAAGGCTAGAGAACGGTCCAACAAATCAAAAAAGTGCAAGGATATCAATTCATAGATGATTAGAAACACAATCACAAAAGGGAAGGAGGCGCGCTTAAGTCGTTGACCGCATTTGTACCGTTCTCTGGCCTTTGTTCAATGTTCGAATGATAGCCTTGGAATGTGGTCACCGTCGCTTTTATGATGCTCCACGAGGCTGGCATAGCCTTTTGGCTCCTCTTAATTACCATTTTGGTATGCTGGAACATGCAACATGCAGTGGTATGTTGTGTCACCACATTGTTCCTTATCGGATTCCTTGTCGATGCCGCTCCTGACCGGTGACTCGTCGTTTGCCCTCTTCGTAGCCCCGAGGTCTCCTGACCCGGGGAGGAAACATCACTATTTTACGTATCCTTTTCAAGGAACATGGTCTTGACGCGTCCGTGGCATCCCTTTGTGGTATTTCTCCCCTATCCACCTCTTGGGTCCCGAGACACACATACGACCTACACGGGTGGGATCCTAGGTACCCTAGTTCCCGCTGATATCACAACCGATGCTGCATTTTGTCACCCTCCTTCATCACACAATCTCGTGAGGCTGCTGATGCCCACAAGTATAGGTGATCACTGAAATGTTCGATGGAAAGTATTACCCAAATTTATAGTTCGACTCAAGGGAAACACAAGAATATCAATAAGACTTTAGCAATTGAGACGTCACTCTCAACCACACATGTATATCAATAAACTCACAAAGAAAGTGGCGATTTTATAGTAGTTGATTCAAAGCAACAGAAGAAGAAGTAAATAATAGCAGCATATTTCTAGTATTCACCGGAAGTAGTGATGTGTAACTTTCAATGGCTAAAGTGTAGGGATGAGGTGATAGAGGGGCGTTGTATGAATGATATTGATCATATAATGTAATCCTAATAGCATAGCATGCATCTCTAATTCAGTTGTGTGTAGGTGTGTGATCCTATTATAGTTATGCATACTAACCAAGAGAATTTGCATAACATCTTTTGTCCTGCCTTCCCATTTTACCGGGGCCAACTTGGAACTATAAAGAATTAAGGTCTATCCTTTCGAATAGCCAGGAACAAAGAATTAACACTTCATAAACGCACAATATCCTCAAACTATCACATATTCCCGTTGTTTTTTCCTAACTGCCATTTTAGGGTTCGCAGGTTCAACATAATAATAAGCAATACACCTTGCAGATAAATATCAAACTCATATATATGATGGGGCAATAAAATTTTAGTACTGAAATCATGTCACTCGGGCCCTAGCAACAAGCATTAAACATAGCAAAGGTGTACCAACACACACATGAATATCCTCAAGACAAATACCTCAAATCTCAATACATATGGATGAATACATGATCAATCCCATCCCATCCAATCCCCATCCACCTCACATGCCTACAATGAACTACTCACGCATGATGATGGAGAGTGAGAACATGGTTTTTGGTGATGACGTTGGTGGCGGTGATGGTGAAGAAGACCTCAAAATCCCCCTCTCCAGCGTGGAGAGCAGGATCAAGCTGACCCTCGACACGAAAATAGTGGATGGGTCGGTACTCTGTTTTGCGAAAAGCTTCATCCTCCTGGCCAGGTAAGTTTTTAGGGTATATAAGGGGGTACGCGAAAGGAGGAGGTGAGGCGACGCTCGAGGGCTGAGATGGCCCAGGTGGCGCGCCCTATGAAGGGGGTCGCACCACTGGTCCTCATTTGGGCTTCGTGGCCCCTCTCGTGTGATTCCAAAGCTCCAGTTCTCATGTTTTGCTGAAAAACTTCTGTGGTATTTTTTCTCGATTTTATTTCCTGCGAAAATAGATAGAAAGAAGACTTCTGCTAAGATAACAGCGTCAGATTCAGCAGTTTTACCCAAGTTCGGTGAGATTCCGAAGCAAATCATTGAGCAAAGTGCTTGGAAAAGTATATACATTTGAGATGTATTAGCTCCTCCAGGTTTAGCTCGTTGCTTGTCCTCAAACAACTCAAACGCAGTGTAGAAGTGATAAAAGACTTTGACAAGAACTTTTATCTATGCATGCATAGCAGTTTAACATAGCAAGTATTTGGTACATAGCGTTATCAATGAATAGCAAAGTGTTAATAAAAGTTCACTATGTTGGTGTTCCACTGTTTATACATGGTGCAGATGAGATAATATATGGAAACACTACTTAGGCTTGATTAATTGATAGTAGCAACGAACAAAGTTCTCACATCGCGTTTGATTGAATCATGAGTAAGGTTTTTGAGACCTTTGATTCCTTCAATTGTGGACTAATATATAATTCGTCATGTTTGCATTGCAAACTAAATACTTAGGTGATGTCATATCCTTCTAGTCTTTCAACCTTTAAACTCTCATAGGAGGCCCATACATGAGTAAGGGGCTAGTATCTTTAGTTGACCAAATGGTGGACTGAAAGTAGGATAGGTGATTTAAAGTTCAAAGATGGTAAACCTAGAAGGGGTGAAAAGGTTTCTACAAATTTTCTTTGATTTCTTTTGCAAGTTTAGGCTTTGCGAAATATAAAGTGAGCCTAATGCAAACTAGGTGAGGCAACCTATATGATGAAACAAGATACTCAAGCATGAAGGCTATCACGCAGGTAAATAACACAAGTAAAGAGATTGGTTAGAAATAACCGAGGCACGCGGAGACGAAGATGTATTCCCGTGTTCCCTTCCTTTGCAAGAAGGTACGTCACGTTTGGAGAGGTGTGGGTCCCACGAAGGACTTCCCAAACGCCATGAAGGCTCACCTTCTTCTCTGGAGCCTATCCCACGAAGGAATAGCTCACTCACTTGTGGTAGACTTTAATGGTAGCCTCCAAACCCTCACAAACTTCTTCTTGGAGCAAATCCACAACCCGGATGCTTCCGAGTGACACTAGCCACCTAGGGTTTCCACAAAACCCAAGGGTAACAAGCTAGCTCGATGAACTCAAGGGGCAATGATATTTGGCTTGGTGGAATCATAGATCAAGGTCTCCTCAAGCTTTTCCCAAAATGGATTTGAGTTTGGTTGGAGGAGGAGAGAGATCTGAAGGTTTTGGAGCTCAACAATGGAGTATGAGAGAGGGAGAAATATCTTGATCTTTTGCACTGGTCACCTTACCTCTTCAAGGAAGAAGGGGCTTATATAGTCCTCCCGAGAAAAAGAGTCGTTTGAGAAGTCAGAGTCGAGGCACCCGGCATAGGACCCGGCAGATACCGGAAATTTCGGTGTACCACCTGGCATGCCGGGCTACATACCGGACTGCCCGGCAGCAGCACCCGGTATGCCGGGTTGTGTGTCAGGTTACCCGACAGCAGCACTCGGCATGCCGAGATGTGTGCCGAGTTGCCTGGAGCTGCAGTTCCTCCTCCCGAACCCTATGCCATGGCTTCCAATTTTGCTCAAACGGAAAGTTTCTCGGAACAACTATACCTCTCAGCATTTTGGTGTGAAGATTATGTGGTAGGATGCGTATATGTGACTTTGGCAACATCCCCTTTAAGCTCATCGAGACCGCCCCTCTTAGTAGAGTGGTGGTTCCTATAGACTCAAATATAACCAATAGAGAAAAGAGCCAAAACACCGTCACTTCTTAAAAACATCAATTGGGTGGTCTCTCACCACCTTGTAACCTCGTATGCATACTAAAATCCTTTCTCACCACCTTGCAACCTCATATGTGGACTAAAACCTGTGTATACACTTATAGAAACCATTAGTCCACGCAATTGCTCCGGTATCATTGTTAACCAAAATAACGGTTAAGGGTAAAATACCCTTACAATCTCCCCCTTGTTGGTTAACGATGACAAACCGAACTAGAGTCATACAGAGATATTATGATGAACTTTAAACAAAAGTTTCCATAGAAGATATTAGGCAAGCTCCCCATAATGTATGCACTTGGAGAATTTGCATTTGAATGCAAAGTGCAACAATAGAGTATATGAGAAGCTCCCCCAATATCTTTAGGGAACAAGCATGGCATAGACAAGATAAAGCTAGGATATCAAAGTCATCTTTACTACTCCGTATTAAACGACAATGCAACCGTGGTACGTCTCAGAACATATTCGCTCGCTTGCTCGTACAGAAACAACCTTTACATTTGGGCCTTTGGGCCGCGCCAACCCTCACGGAACAAACAAATAAGGTAAGTCCATCTCAGGCAGAAATTTGGACGACCACAACTATGATACGTATTCTGCTACAATACGGTTACATTAGGATTTCAGACAGAAAGTTTTTTTTTTGAACAGGAAGGGTCCCCAAGGACCTAGGGCTTCATTTCTTGAGCGGTGGGGTTACATTTTACAGATAAGGCCAGAAGGAAATAGAAAATTACAAGCCAACCCTTACAAATTGCATTGAGGGCCTCAAGATAAAACTGAAAAAAGCGATCAGGTCCAGCTCCATCTTCACCGCATCGAAGCTCGCCGGAGTCAACCTCTGCGCCGTCGGGGACGAGACCACTTGGGGCGCAGAAGTGGGAGCCAACTCCAACAAGCCTGTAGATCCTCCGAGTCGGCAAGAACGCTTGACGGAGGTAGTTATTGCCCTGAGGAGGGCTTGTGGCCGTCACACGAGGGTGAGATACGGCGATAGTGGCGCCGTGGAGATCCTCCAGAAGATCTGCGGGCGGCCATGATTTGTCGCCGCCACGCAAAGATGGAGGGGCTGCCTTTCAGCCATGGGGTACGGCGACAGTAGCGCCGTGGAGATCCTCCGAGAAGAAGCCATCGAGCTTCGCTGCTGCAGATGCGCCGATCATATGGAGACAGCAAGCAGCAACTTCTCCCTCTCGTCACCGCAACGAGGAAGAAGAAAGAGCCTGCCTCTGCACCTCTGGCCACCAGATCCGCCAAGAACGGCCTTATTTATGGAGATCTTCGCCTCCCTCCACCACCACATCTCCGTCTCCGACCACCGAAGCTCGACGAGGCAGAGAAGGGGAGCAAGGCAGTGCCAGATCTGGCCGATGAGATCTGCCACTTCCCTCCCGGCATGAGTGCCATACGCCATAGAGGACCATAAACTAAACCTAAAACTACATCTAGCTACTCCGGCGCCATCTCCCCTCCAACTCCAGCCGGCTACTCCGGCGGATAGGAGAAGGGAGAGGCCCGGTGAGAGAGAAGTGGGGCTCAGGTACTGTAGAGGGAGGAGAAAGTTGGACGACCTAAAAAGAACCATACTACCTCCACCGGAGATACAATTTTGACCAGAAAAACACTTTTATGTCGCTACCAGTTTCGAAAACGACGACTTAGCGGAATTCTGTATGACGATCTCACACCTCGCCAAAAATTTGTTGCTGCCGTCTCTGTCGATGTCGTCTCGCCAGAACTCTGACGTCTACCCGTGCTACAACCAAGGTAGGTTGTCGCTGCCGTCTCGTCGGAGAGTCCACCCATGTTACAACCAAGGTAAGCAAAACGAGAATTAATTACTTAAACACGGCAAAGCATGATCTTCATGTAAAAAAGTTCACAGCAAGAAAAACGTCAAACCAAAAATTTTACTTTCAGGATCAGGTTGAGTTTATCGTAAAAAATACTCTAATGACAGTTCATCGCTGAAATTACTAAAGTTAAATCCAAATGTGGCCATGAAGTACCTTCTGTCATTAGTTTCAACCTGATTTTAGTTGAACGCATATGTTGATTTTGAAAACTCTGCAGCGGGGAGTCTCGTCTTGCTGGTCTGGTGTCCATTCACTGCATCCTTGCATATGTCCGGCCGTTATTCTTAGCATGTAATCCTAAAGCTCATGTAATCATTGAACATCACCACCAGGGCACCAGCCGCTGCTTGCCTCGCAAATCAATGGCACACAGGTGCCTGGTAATCAAAGTATTGCAAAGGTAGCACAGTTTACAGGCAGGTCACTGTGCTGCATTCTGGAGAAAAGTTGAAGAATTTCATCAATACATCTGTCTGCACTGTATTTAATCTGACATTAACATTGCATATCGGTTTGTCTTTCTAAAATGTACTGCCCAACGTGTGTACACGAGCTGAGGCTCCTGGCCTTCAAAGCACCTCACTTGTCCGGTTTGAAGAATCTAACACCGTATTATAGACAATGGCTGGAGTATAGAAGCTCATGTAGGGAAAGAGCTTCAATGTTTGACCTGGTCGGAGTTCACACATTCTTGCCGGATAGGGCAACGTCTCGGTATTGCCCGACTTGAGCTCAATCGAGAACACACCAGAATTAAGCCTCACGAAAATGATGTTGACACCTTCCGCAAAGCCAATGACATGAGGTGTGATCTTGGGGCCAGTCAGGAGCAATGCCTTGAGCTCAATGACTTTGTGTAGTGCCCATGCCACGATTCCATGGGGATCAACCTCCCGTGACCACAGGTGGAGCCTCGACTCACTTATGCCAGCAAATCCGAGCGTTCCTGCCTCCGTCGTGATAAGGATAGAGCCCCACTGGTTCCAGTGCAGCAATGGGGTATCGATCATAGATAGTTCCCCCTTGGCCATATCATATTGCAAGATTCCAGTCATAACAGATGTGTTGCAAATGAAGTAGACCGAATTCCCCAAGAGAAGGCTGGGCTGCCTGTCAACAATGGCTGGCTCTTCAATGTGAATTTGTTCGCTCCACTCACCAGTCTCCGATGAGTAGAGACGGGCAAACGTGTGGTCAAGTTCGTTAGCGGCGACAACGGCCACGCAGAACGGGCCACCGTGACAGTCAAGGTGATCGCATCCGGCGGACGCACGAGCACAGAACACCGCCGCGTTGAAGTAGTTCGTGTTGAGCAACGGCAGCACCGGGTTCGGCACCCAGCACTGCTGGTCCGTCACCGGATCCCAGACGACTAGGCGCTTGTTGTCGCTTATCGTGTGGAAGAGGACGCGACCGTGGGCGACTGCGATCACGTGGCGGTAGATACGGTCGTCGGGAGCAGCCGGACGGAACGAGGAGGTGGAGACGAACCTGGCTGCTGGACGGAAGAGATTTTTCACGTTGCAGAGGAAACCCAACATGGGAGGCGTTCGATGGAGCGCCCGGTAACGGTGGAGGAAGCCGGGGCTTGTGAGCAACCGGCGCCATGGCACGCAGGCGAGGGAGGCGCGCACGAGGCACGCGGGATCGTCCGGCGGGACGCGGACGAGGATTTCTAGAATCAGATCTTCGATAAGCTCCGGCGGATCCATGTTTGATTCGCTTGGTGAGTGGGAGGGGCGATCCAGCAAGGCCGGAGATGGGCGTGACGGCGCCGGCGGAAGCGGCATGGGTGTATGCTCCTCGTGGCGGCTAGGGTTGGGGGCAGTTCGTCCAGATTGTGTATGTGGGGGAGTTTCCCTGAAGCAGGGCCTTCTTTTTAGATCATATATATACTCCCTTTGTCCACAAATAAATGGACATTTAGCTTAAAACTTTATCCACAAAAGAGTGTACTTCTATGTTCCCAATGCATATTAAAGTAGCAAAACTTGCTTCTCTCTCATCGCATGGAAATCAAACCCAATAACAGTCATCACATGTTTTCCTTAATTTCTACATGCACTTAGCTTATTGGAGGTGAAATAATTAAAGAGAAGAGTGATATTGATTTGCATCTTCCCAATGTACTTTTTTACTCTATCCCATAATTTATCTTGAAAACCCCACGTGTACACTTATTTGTGGACGGAGGGAGTACATACGATATCTCTATCTCTATCTCTACTTATCTCTATCTATCTATACCAGTGGCGAAGGACCAAAAAAATCTAAGGTAGGGCAAACTTTGAATGATGCAAATATCAAATAGTGCTAAAAAGTAGTAATATCTCAATACAATAAAAATAAAAAATATTTAATTATAAGTATAACCTAAAACACATACCAATAATGCTAACTCAACAGCAAACCTTTACATCTTCTTAAAAATTATGATGTAATTCAAATAATCAAGACATTTGATTATCCCTCGTTCGATGCGCAACTCGATTTTGATTATTTTTGTTGCTAGAAAATTCTTTTCAATTGTTGATGTCGTCACGGGTAAACCCTATGTCATCTTAATGGAGTAATAACGCGGTCGGAGAAAGTATTACTTGTCTTTAAAATATCTAAAAATCTTCAATTCTATAAGTATGTATAATGAATAACTCGAGCTTATCTTGTATATACTAGGGTACATTCAATGATAAATCTCTGTAATACAAGCAATATTATTCACATTGAATCTAGAATACGAGTTTATATTTGGAGGTAAAAATAGTCTATGTTTTTAGCCTGTAATCGATTTTGCGCAGTGTTTTTACTAAAACACGCATAACTTTTTCATACAGAGTCCGTTTTCGATGTATGACCACTCAAAATTTTCAGAAAAAACACACGCATCTGTGTGTATTCACCAAAAATCAAGGTAGGGCGGCTGCCCTACCTTGCCCTACTGGGAGCTCCGCCCCTGATCTATACATCTAAAGGTATAATTGCTGCACCCCCATGGGGCTCTATGAGGCTATCCACGGCAGGCACCTCGCACGCGCGGGTTGGGCGACTCACGACTCCACCGATACGGCCACGTGTCAGCATATGATTGGCTCATATGAGAGTACATAAGCAAAAGAATCAGGAAGAGGAAAGAGGCCACGACCAAGCAAACCCTATACGCTCGTGTCTCGCAGTCGCCGCGCACCTCCCATCCCCGTCGCCGCCTCTCCCTTCGCCTCGCCCGTCCTCCTCCTCTCTCCCATCGCCGCCATATCTCGTCCCTACCACTCTCCATTGCGCCTGGGTCCGGTGAGGATCTCCTCCTGCACCGAGAAGCAGAAGGGGCGAGTTTGTGGGAGGAACGCCGCCGTCTTCAGCACAAGCCGTCAAAGAGAGGAGGAGGAGGTGTTGTGGCAGCGCTTGGACTCGCCGGAGGCCGCCAAAGATCGAGGCGCCGCAAAGGAGATCGAGGTCGTCGGCGACGCAGGTCAAGTGCGGGGAGTGACCTGGTGTGGAAACCCCAGCCGCCATGGTCTCGTGCCCCCTCGAGCTCGTGCCGGTGCATGTCCTGCGGCGCCTGGTCGAGCTTGTTGTCGTCTTGCGAGCCCAGGTGAGCCGCCGCCAAAGCTCATCCTTGGTCTCCCCTATTGTTCTGCTTCCATTCTTCCCTCTTTCTAGGTGGTGAAAGGTTACGTCATTTTGATTTGATCCCCACAGCTGCTCACATCAGATCTCCAGAAAATGATAATCAGATCTCCTGAAAATGTTAATGGCCAAAAATTGTTCGCCCACACCGATATTTATGAGATACTATTACAAGAGGAAGCTGAATGTGACTAGATGTTGACCACATGGAATAGTTTAAATAGGTAGTTTCCAAGATTGTAACCGACATGAAAAGCCACTTCTTATAACTTGCAGTCTTGAGCTCAGATATGATGCGTATTGGCTCAGTTATCTGTGTGCTTTTCTGCATCTTTGAAGTTTTATTTATAGCCTGAAGGTTTTATCTGTTGTAGTTGGTTGGCGATTTTATGTAAACAGTTGCAGGCCATTTTAATCCACTTCTCTTCATTCTCTTGGCAATGCCCACTTTTCCTTGTTTAATTTGGTGCTCTTTTTTTATGTACAGGTTGCTGCTGAATTGCTTCAGAATCAATTACATACGTATGCTTCCAGATGATTGATGATGTGCCCACAGGAGAGGTGTTAAAAAAATTTAACGGTCGTATTTCTATCTACAGATTACTAAGTTCACCGTGCAATATAAATATTCTGTATCTAAACTGAGTAACCTGTTTTACTTCATGATGACAGGCTCAGAAAGTTGATGGTGGAAGGGCTGCTTGAATCAGATGCTAGATAGTTGCAGTCTTCTAAGGAAAACGGTTCCTACTGTAAAATGAAATTCTTGAGTGATATGTATATATTGTTTCTTAAGACTGGATTTTGTAGTTGTTTTGTCCATGAAGTTAATTGGTTGAATTATATATAGAACTTGCCTAAAATTTGCACTGTTTGCATTTTTCCAATATGAAGTAGCTACTCATGTACAATTCTATCGCTCATCTAAGAAGAAAAAGATCTATGATTCAAAAAAAAGAAGAAGAAAAAGATCTAAACCTTCTATTTGTTAGGACTGATTTGAAAACTCGGATAAGATGTCTACCTTACAATATATATACAAAGAAAAAATTATGCTACATGGAAACTCTAATTACCCTGCAACATCTTAGTATACTTTTGTCGAGATTTGATTCCTATCTGCGATTTATTGGGTAAGAATCTATAAGTGGTCTGGTATGGATAACTGAATACGTCCTAGACCATCCAATGAAGTTTTCTTATTCAGAAAAAGAGGTCCTTTTGTGTTGCGCACTATTTTTGCCCCTACTTGTGATGGCTTCAGTTTGCCTTGCGTTTGTTTTGCAGGTTGTAGTCGTGTTTGCTGTTATTCCTTTACCGTGTGCGGGAGGTGCTGCAATATATCAAGTAGTTATCCGAGTTTCTTTTTTCTTTCACACTTCTCTATTTCTTTAACAAAATTGTTCTATATTTTTCTCTTGCTGACATGAATTTATCAATTAAAGGGTGCAGCTGTTCCATGATCCCCAGTTCGACGGCGAGCTTGAATAGCCGGCCCAGCACTATGCACTGGTAATATTGCTGAGAAACAATTGTTGATTAGAGATTCAATATGGTTTTTGGATCTTTGTTCCGTCGGAATACTGAGCATACACAGTGATGATTCATTGCTTGCTGTTTAAATCATACTTTATTATTCCCCTTTTGACTATTACAGTGTGTACAAGCAAGATATGGATTGAAGCAAAAGTCCCTAAACAAGCAACAAGTGATGACATGATCTCAACTTGCACTACAGGCTGGTCACCTTCTCCAAATTCTTCAAATGTTGTGCGCTTAAGTGAAAATGAGGTGGGAATATCTCAACAAGCCATTCTGATGTGTATTCCATTGGTACTTTGTTCTATGCATCTCCACCAAATAAATCTATTTAGTTGTGTCCAGCTGTTGTAGGTGATATCTAATATCGCTCTTCGCCATTCCGCTCTACATAATTATATATCGTGAAGCACTTCAAGAGGTTTAGTTTTTATTTCTTGGGGTGTTATTCTTTCCTAAATTTAGTGTATATTTTTTATCTCCTTAAATGTTGGTTAATATCAGGAAATATGGATCCTCTGAATACAGTTGTGGTTGATTCTTCGGGAATTCACAAACATATTGTTTATACTTTGTCCTACATGTTATAGGATGTAGGTTGGTGTTTCATGAAACTCATAATCAGACATGGTGATTAAAACTAATGGTGCATTAGTATCTTGTTAGTATCTTGGGAATAGTGTTATATCATATCAATCACTTGCATCCAATGGTTTGAGGAGATCAGAATAAGGGTCTAAATAATGTGCTTGCTTACTATCCACTTGTACGTATACTAAAATTGGAGTATGCGGCTCTGTTCAGCGATGGTCTTGATGGAGCTTTTCTGATGGTCTTGCTGGATATCTGAATTACTACTGAGTGATGAGTGATAAGTTTTTGTCCTTTCTGCAAAAAGAATAAATTGTAAATTACTTGATATCATGACTTTTGTTTAGTACAGACTTAGTTCCAGAACGATGATTTGTTGTGTTCAACTGTTGTTACCCTCCAAAACCCACCGACGGGCGTTGGTTAAGCAACACGAAGAGCCGGGAAGCTCCCAGGGCCGCTTAGTGGATCCCTGGCACCTCGCGTCGTCCCGCAAATCTTCTGGCCAACGTCCCGGCGGTTGCTAGGCGTGCCACCTGACCTAGACCCGATCAGGAAGGTGTTAGTGCTTCGATTGTTCCTGCATGGCAGTACGTAAACATTAAATACGAGCCCTATCGGCTCTCGGTTTCCCTGTGGACCGGCTCAAAGAGCCGATCGCCCCATGTTTCACGTTGGATTTACAATGGCATGGGGATCCTGCTTGATCAGGACAAAGCTAAAACGATCCACGACAGTTTAGGGTTTTCACCGCATAATCGGAACGTCCTACGTGCGATCGGGCCTAGCAGCTACGAGAGATGATGCAAACTACCCCTACGAGAGGCCTAAAAACCAACATAACGTTGATTCCCGGAACATCCCTCAGGGACGGTAAACAACGCCTAACGCATCGCGGATCGTCCACCCAGCATAAGGCCTAACTATGGATATTAAACTAATCCATGCGAGCAAGGAGCAACTATAACGGATCGGATCTACTAAGTAACGAACAAGCAAGATGCTGCCCTTACCTGGATAGACGTAAGGGCAGCTAGGTGTCGAGGGACGGCATTGCCACGCAGATATGCACGTGAAAGCATCAATGCAAGCCCCTAAACACCTAAATAGTACCGCTCGCCATCAACAAGGCTTCAACACGAGCAGTACAAGGTTAACGAATAAACTACTGCCTAGATCGCTAGATGCGATCTAGGCAGCATGGTGCTTACCCGGGAGAAACCCTCGAAGAAAGGGGTGGCGATGCGCCTGATTTGTGTTGGTTGAACGATGATTGTCCTCCTTTTCCGATAACCCTAGATACATATTTATAGTCCAAGGGACTTTCTAATTGAGGCGTGCACCTAACCGTGCACGGGCCAGACTCTATCTCTTAATTCTAAATTACGATATGATCTACTAAATTTACATGCAACTTGGGCAACTTAGCGCAAGGCCGCTTCGAAGATGCTCCACGTGTACGTCCTTCAAGCCCATCTTCACTTACGGCCCATCTCCTGATTTGGCCAAAATCGGGTGGTAACACATGCCCCCTGGTTTTGATAATGATAATTGCAAAACCATCTGTCTCCTTCGAAAGGTCATGTCATGGCAGAACCGTCGCGTTTTCTTCATGATGACGTCTCGCCTTTTCAACTTCTCTGCACGACTTGACGGTTCTGGCACCACGTCCTCGGGAACTGCTTAGGCATTAAACCATATATTCCCCTTTTATTTGGCCACATCGAACAGTTCTCCTCCCTCCATCCCTCCAAAAACCCTCCTCCGCCGCCATGTCTTTCTCTTCTTCTTCCTCCACCTCATCGGGTCTTTCCTACGTGTCCTCTCCCATCCGGGAGTCAACACCAGAGTGGGGTACGCAGGCGGCGTACGATATCCTTGCCCCAACAGCGTGGGACAAGGAGGACCATGACTCTCCTGGTCCGAGGATGACAGGTCCTCAACCGACGGGAGAGTGACCTCCGCTTCCTCGCCAATGAGGAAGCGGTGGAGGCAAGCGACGATGACCGTTTTCCTGGACGGGGCCACCTCTTCCGAGGAGGTGAAGGAGGAGGAGGAGGACGAGCGGCTCCTCCGACGGCCGCAACGCCATTGCCCCTAGCCGGGCACCTCGGCGACCTCGACGAGGACGACGATGCTGACAAGGAGGATGAGGACAACGAGGGCCCTGCCGGTGGCCGCTACAGCAGCGACGACGAGCCGGTCGGGAGCAGCGCCGACGACGGTGATGGCGACGACGACGATGATGAGGGCAGCAATGGCCCTTAAATAGGAGCTCAGCTTAGGGCCAGCAGTAGTAGATAGGGCCCTGCACTCCCAACTCTTCCTTTTGAGAGCAATCAGCTCTTTATGTAAGAAATCTTATTGGTCAATGAAGAGTTTCCCCAACTTGATTTTGCCGATTTCTTGCCCAATGATTTAGCCGATTCTTCCTTATATGGATTTTGCCGATTGTTGGCCTGATCAATGCTCGATGAACCGATGGCAACGCACCGGTCTCTTATGATAAATTTCGAGATAGATCGTTCGATCCTCAAATTCCGAACAGACCAAGCCGGAATCGTGCACACCTTGAATTTTGGAAATCCGAATCCCGAGCTTAATGTCACTTAACCGGCAAGACCTAATTGATGCCTTCAGAGAACTCTAGGACCATCGCTGAAAATCTCGATCGCCTACAATTTTCGCAGCGAGGCTTTGTCCCTTCGCGGCAACAAACTGGCCTAAAGCCTATCAATTATGATGGCTCCTTCTTCAAACTCCTCTTGCAAACCTGGTAATTTTCCTCTGCAAGAGTCCTCCACCCTTCAACGCGGTTACGATGCGGGGACAGCCGATTTCAACACCATCGGCTTTTCAGAGCGAAGAATCTTCAGGGGTAGCTGCCCCCCGAGCCTTGGCCAAGGTGAGAATGAAAGTGCGCCAGCCGCATTGGGCCACTATCAGCTCCTCAACTGTGGTGCAGCACCAGCCGATTCTAACCAGATCGGCTTTCAAAAGTAGAGAACCTTCCAGGTGAGCTGCCCTCCGAGCCGTGATGCGCGTAAATGTACACGTCCGTTGGGAACCCCAAGAGGAAGGTATGATGCGCACAGTGGCAAGTTTTCCCTCAGAAAGAAACCAAGTTGATCGAACAGGAGGAGCCAAGAAGCACGTTGAAGGTTGATGGTCGCGAAATGTGATGCGGCGCAACACGATTCCTGCGCCAACGTGAATCTGCACAACAAAACCAAAGTACTTTGCCCCAACGAAACAGAGGTTGTCAATCTCACCGGCTTGCTGTAACAAAGGATTAAACGTATCGAGTGGAAGATGTTTGCAAAGAAAACAGTAAACACAATTGCAGATTGTATGCTATGTAAAGAATAGGACCGGGGTCCACAGTTCACTAGAGGTGTCTCTCCCATAAGATAAAGCATGTTGGGTAAACAAATTACAGTCGGGCAATTGACAAATAGAGAAAGGCATAACAATGCATATACATGATATGATAAATATAGTGAGATTTAATTGGGCATTACGACAAAGTACATAGACCGCCATCCAACTGCATCTATGCCTAAAAAGTCCACCTTCAAAGTTATCATCCGAACCCTCCAGTATTAAGTTGCAAAGCAACAGACAATTGCATTAAGTATGGTGCGTAATGTAATCGACAACTACATCCTTAGACATAGAATCAATGTTTTATCCCTAGTGGCAATAGCACATCCACAACCTTAGAACTTTCTGTCACTGTCCCAGATTCAATGGAGGCATGAACCCACTATCGAGCATAAATACTCCCTCTTGGAGTTAAGAGTAAAAACTTGGCCAGAGCCTCTACTAGTAACGGAGAGCATGCAAGATCATAAACAACACATAAACAATAGATTGATAATCACCATAATCATAGTACTCTCTATCCATCGGATCCCGACAAACACAACATATAGAATTACATATAGATGATCTTGATC
Source organism: Lolium multiflorum (assembly GCA_030979885.1). Classification (NCBI taxonomy): domain Eukaryota; kingdom Viridiplantae; phylum Streptophyta; class Magnoliopsida; order Poales; family Poaceae; genus Lolium; species Lolium multiflorum. Next base: position 76,416,401 of record CM061747.1, read on the forward strand.
ATGTTAGGCAGCTCACAAGATCCAACAATGAAGCACAACAAGGAGAAGACGACCATCTAGCTACTGCTATGGACCCATGGTCCAGGGGTGAACTACTCACTCATCACTCCGGAGGCGACCATGGCGGCGTAGAGTCCTCCGGAGATGAATCCCCTCTCCGGCAGGGTGCCGGAGGCGATCTCCCGAATCCCCCGAGATGGGACGCGGCGGCGGCTCTGGAAGGTTTTCCGTATCGTGGCTCTCGGGGGGGTTTCGCGACGGAGGCTTTAAGTAGGCGGAAGGTCAACGCGGGGGCCACACGAGGTGCCCGGGGGTAGGGCCGCGCGGCCAGGCCGGGGCCGCCGCCCTGTCCCTGGCTGCCTCGTGGCCCCACTTCGTTATCTCTTCGGTCTCTGGAAGCTTCGTGCAAAAATAGGACCCTGGGCGAAAGTTTCGTCCAATTCCGAGAATATTTCCTTACTAGGATTTCTGAAACCAAAAACAGCAGAAAACAGCAACTGGCTCTTCGGCATCTTGTTAATAGGTTAGTTCCGGAAAATGCATAAATATGACATATAATGTGCATAAAACATGTAGGTATCATCAATAAGGTAGCATGGAACATAAGAAATTATCGATACGTTGGAGACGTATCAGCATCCCCAAGCTTAGTTCTGCTCGTCCCGAGCAGGTAAAACGATAACAAAGATAATTTCTGAAGTGACATGCCATCATAATCTTGATCATACTATTTGTAAACATATGTAATGAATGCAGCGATCAAAACAAAGGTAATGACATGAGTAAACAAGTGAATCATATGACAAAGACTTTTCATGAATAGTACTTCAAGACAAGCATCAATAAGTCTTGCATAAGAGTTAACTCATAAAGCAATAAATCAAAGTAAAGGTGTTGAAGCAACACAAAGGAAGATTAAGTTTCAGCGGTTGCTTTCAACTTATAACATGTATATCTCATGGATATTGTCAACATAAAGTAATATAACAAGTGCAATATGCAAATATGTAGGAATCAATGCACAGTTCACACAAGTGTTTGCTTCTTAAGGTGGAAGGAGATAGGTAAACTGACTCAACAATAAAAGTAAAAGAAAGGTCCTTCAAGAGGAAAGCATCGATTGCTGTATTTGTGCTAGAGCTTTTATTTTGAAAACATGAAACAATTTTGTCAACGGTAGTAATAAAGCATATGAGTTATGTAAATTATATCTTACAAGTTGCAAGCCTCATGCATAGTATACTAATAGTGTCCGCACCTTCGTCCTACTTAGCTTGGACTACCGGATCTTTGCATGCCATGTTTCAACCAAGTGTCACAAAGGGGTACCTCCATGCCGCCTGTACAAAGGTCTAAGGAGAATGCTCGCATTTTGGATTTCTCGCTTTTGATTATTCTCAACTTAGACATCCATACCGGGACAACATGGACAACAGATAATGGACTCCTCTTAAATGCATAAGCATGTAGCAACGATTATTATTCTCATATGAGATTGAGGATATATGTCCAAAACTGAAACTTCAACCATGATTCATGGCTTTAGTTAGCGGCCCAATGTTCTTCTCTAACAATTTTGCATGCTCCAACCACTAAAATGATAGATCCTTCAGACAAGACGGACATGCATAGCAACTCACATGATATTCAACAATAGTTGATGGCGTTCCCCAGAAGCATGGTTATCGCACAACAAGCAACTTAATAAAATATAAAGTGCATAAGTACATATTCAATACTACGATAGTTTTTAAGGCTATTTTGTCCCATGAGCTATATATTGCAAAGGTGAATGATGGAATTTTAAAGGTAGCACTCAAGCAATTTACTTTGGAATGGCGGAGAAATACCATGTAGTAGGTAGGTATGGTGGACACAAATGGCATAGTGGTTGGCTCAAGGATTTTGGATGCATGAGAAGTATTCCCTCTCGATACAAGGTTTAGGCTAGCAAGGTTATTTGAAGCAAACTCAAGGATGAACCGGTGCAGCAAAACTCACATAAAAGACATATTGTAAACATTATAAGACTCTACACCGTCTTCCTTGTTGTTCAAAACTCAATACTAGATATTATCTAGACCTTAGAGAAACCAAATATGCAAATCAAATTTTAGCAAGCTCTATGTATTTCTTCATTAATGGGTGCAAAGCATATGATGCAAGAGCTTAAACATGAGCACAACAATTGCCAAGTATCACATTATCCAAGACATTTTAGAATTACTACATGTAGCATTTTCCAATTCCAACCATATAACAATTTAACGAAGAAGAAACTTCGCCTTGAACATTATGAGTAAAGCCTAAGGACACATGTGTCCATATGCAACAGCGGAGCGTGTCTCTCTCCCACAAAGTGAATGCTAGGATCCATTTTATTCAAACAAAAACAAAAACAAAAACAAACCGACGCTCCAAGTAAAGAACACAAGATGTGATTGAATAAAAATATAGTTTCAGGGGAGGAACCTGATGATGTTGTCGATGAAGAAGGGGATGCCTTGGGCATCCCCAAGCTTAGACGCTTGAGTCTTCTTAAAATATGCAGGGGTGAACCACGGGGGCATCCCCAAGCTTAGAGCTTTCACTCCTCTTGATCATAGTATATCATACTCCTCTCTTGACCCTTGAAAACTTCCTTCACACCAAACTTCAAGCAAACTCATTAGAGGGTTAGTGCACAATTAATAATTCACACATTCAGAGGTGACACAATCATTATTTTCACTTCTGGACATTGCATAATGCTACTGGACATTAATGGATCAAAGAAATAAATCCAACATAGCAAAAGAGGCAATGCGAAATAAAAGGCAGAATCTGTCAAAAACAGAACAGTCCGTAAAGACGAATTTAAAGATGGCACCAGACTTGCTCAAATGGAAAAACTCAAAACTAATTAAAGTTGCGTACATATCTGAGGATCACGCTCGTAAATTGGCAGATTTTTTCGAATTTTCTACAGAGAACTGTGCCTAGATTCGTGACAGACAGCAATGCTGTTTCTGCGCAGCGATCCCAAATATAACATCAACTTTGACATAGAAACTTTACTTGGCACAAAAACATGATAAGGAGAGGTTGCTACAGTAGTAAACAACTTCCAAGACTCAACAAAACAAAAAATTGCTGTAGGTAAAAACATGGGTTGTCTCCCATAAGCGCTTTTCTTTAACGCCTTTCAGCTAGGCGCAGAAAGTGCAAATCAAGTAACATCGAGAGTAGAAGCATCAACATCATAACTTGTTCTAATAATAGAATCAAAAGGCAACTTCATTCTCTTTCTAGGGAAGTGTTCCATACCTTTCTTGAGAGGAAATTGATATTTAATATTACCTTTCCTCATATCAATAACAGCACCAACGGTTCGAAGAAAAGGTCTTCCCAACACAATAGGACAAGATGCATTGCATTCGATATCCAAAACAACAAAATCAACGGGGACAAGGTTATTGTTAACCGTAATGTGCACATTATCAATCCTCCCCAAAGGTTTCTTTTTAACATTATCGGCAAGATTAACATCCAAATAACAATTCTTCAATGGTGGCAAGTCAAGCATATCATAAATCTTTTTAGGCATAACAGAAATACTTGCACCAAGATCACATAAAGCATTACATTCAAAGTCATTGAATTTCATTTTAATGATGGGCTCCCAACCATCCTCTAACTTCCTAGGAATAGAAGTTTCAAGTTTTAGTTTCTCTTCTCTAGCTTTTATGAGAGCATTTGTAATATGTTTTGTAAAGGCTAAATTTATAGCACTAGCATTAGGACTTTTAGCAAGTTTTTGTAAGAACTTTATAACTTCAGAGATGTGGCAATCATCAAAATCTAAATCATTATGATCTACAGCAATGGGATCATTGTTCCCAAGGTTGGAAAAAATTTCAGCAGTTTTATCACAAGTAGTTTCAGCAGTTTTAGCAATTTCAGGCAGTTTTGTACGCTTTGCACTAGGAGTAGAAACATTGCCAACACCAATTATTTTACCATTGATAGTAGGAGGTGCAGCAACATGTGAAGAATTAGCATTACTAGTGGTGGTAATAGTCCAAACTTTAGCTACATTATTCTCTTTAGCTAGTTTTTCATTTTCTTCTCTATCCCACCTAGCACGCAATTCAGCCATTAATCTTATATTCTCATTAATTCTAACTTGGATGGCATTTGCTGTAGTAGTAATCTTATTATCAATATCATTATTAGGCATAACTTTCAATTTTAAAAGATTTACATCAGAGGCAAGTCTATCAACTCTAGAAGCGATAGTATCAATTTTATCAAGCTTTTCCTCAACAGATTTGTTAAAAGCAGTTTGTGTACTAATAAATTCTTTAAGCATAGCTTCAAGACCAGAGGGTACATTCCTATTATTGTTGTAAGAATTCCCATAAGAATTACCATAACCATTACCATTAGCAGAAGGATATGGCCTATAGTTATTACCAGAGTTGTTCCTATAAGCATTGTTGTTGAAATTATTATTTTTAATGAAATTCACATCAACATTTTCTTCTTGAGCAACCAATGAGGCTAAAGGAACATTATTTGGATCAACATTAGATCTACCATTCACAAGCATAGACATAATCACATCAATCTTATCACTCAAGGAAGAGGTTTCTTCAACAGAATTTACCTTCTTACCTTGTGGAGCTCTTTCCGTGTGCCATTCAGAGTAATTTATCATCATATCATCAAGAAGTTTTGTAGCCGCCCCCAATGTGATGGACATAAAGGTACCTCCAGCAGCTGAATCCAATAAATTCCGCGAAGAAAAATTTAGTCCTGCATAGAAGGTTTGGATGATCATCCAAGTAGTCAGTCCATGGGTTGGGCAATTCTTTACCAAAGTTTTCATTCTCTCCCATGCTTGAGCAACATGTTCAGTATCTAATTGCTTAAAATTCATTATGCTACTTCTCAAAGATATAATTTTAGCGGGAGGATAATATCTACCAATAAAAGCATCCTTGCATTTAGTCCATGAATCAATACTATTCTTAGGCAAAGATAGCAACCAATCTTTAGCTCTTCCTCTTAATGAGAAAGGAAACACTTTCAATTTAATAATATCACCATCTACATCCTTATACTTTTGCATTTCACAAAGTTCAACAAAATTATTGAGATGGGCAGCAGCATCATCAGAACTAGCACCAGAAAATTGATCTCTCATAACAAGATTTAGTAAAGCAGGTTTAATTTCAAAGAATTCTGCTGTAGTAGCAGGTGGAGCAATAGGTGTGCATAGGAAATCATTATTATTTGCATTTGTGAAGTCACACAACTTAGTATTTTCAGGGGTATTCATTTTAGCAACGGTAAATAAAACAAACTAGATAAAGTAAATGCAAGTAACTAATTTTTTGTGTTTTTGATATAGAGAGCAAGACAATAAATAAAGTAAAACTAGCAACTAATTTTTTTGTGTTTTGTTTAGGTGCAGCAAACAAAGTAGTAAATAAAATAAAGCAAGACAAAAACAAAGTAAAGAGATTGAGAAGTGGAGACTCCCCTTGCAGCGTGTCTTGATCTCCCCGGCAACGGCGCCAGAAAACAGTGCTTGATGCGCGTAAATGTACACGTCCGTTGGGAACCCCAAGAGGAAGGTATGATGCGCACAGTGGCAAGTTTTCCCTCAGAAAGAAACCAAGGTTGATCGAACCAGGAGGAGCCAAGAAGCACGTTGAAGGTTGATGGTCGCGAAATGTGATGCGGCGCAACACCAGGGATTCCGGCGCCAACGTGGAATCTGCACAACAAAACCAAAGTACTTTGCCCCAACGAAACAGTGAGGTTGTCAATCTCACCGGCTTGCTGTAACAAAGGATTAAACGTATCGAGTGGAAGATGTTTGCAAAGAAAACAGTAAAACACAATTGCAGTAGATTGTATGCTATGTAAAGAATAGGACCGGGGTCCACAGTTCACTAGAGGTGTCTCTCCCATAAGATAAAGCATGTTGGGTGAACAAATTACAGTCGGGCAATTGACAAATAGAGAAAGGCATAACAATGCATATACATGATATGATAAATATAGTGAGATTTAATTGGGCATTACGACAAAGTACATAGACCGCCATCCAACTGCATCTATGCCTAAAAAGTCCACCTTCAGGTTATCATCCGAACCCCTCCAGTATTAAGTTGCAAAGCAACAGACAATTGCATTAAGTATGGTGCGTAATGTAATCGACAACTACATCCTTAGACATAGAATCAATGTTTTATCCCTAGTGGCAACAGCACATCCACAACCTTAGAACTTTCTGTCACTGTCCCAGATTCAATGGAGGCATGAACCCACTATCGAGCATAAATACTCCCTCTTGGAGTTAAGAGTAAAAACTTGGCCAGAGCCTCTACTAGTAACGGAGAGCATGCAAGATCATAAACAACACATAAACAATAGATTGATAATCACCATAATCATAGTACTCTCTATCCATCGGATCCCGACAAACACAACATATAGAATTACATATAGATGATCTTGATCATGTTAGGCAGCTCACAAGATCCAACAATGAAGCACAACAAGGAGAAGACGACCATCTAGCTACTGCTATGGACCCATGGTCCAGGGGTGAACTACTCACTCATCACTCCGGAGGCGACCATGGCGGCGTAGAGTCCTCCGGGAGATGAATCCCCTCTCCGGCAGGGTGCCGGAGGCGATCTCCTGAATCCCCCGAGATGGGATTCGCGGCGGCGGCGTCTCTGGAAGGTTTTCCGTATCGTGGCTCTCGTACTGGGGGTTTCGCGACGGAGGCTTTAAGTAGGCGGAAGGTCAACGCGGGGGGCCACGAGGGGGGGTAGCGGCCGGGGGCCGCGCGCCCTGTCCCCTGGCTGCCTCGTGGCCCCACTTCATCTCTTCGGTCTTCGGAAGCTTCGTGCAAAAATAGGACCCTGGGCGAAAGTTTCGTCCAATTCCGAGAATATTTCTTACTAGGATTTCTGAAACCAAAAACAGCAGAAAACAGCAACTGGCTCTTCGGCATCTTGTTAATAGGTTAGTTCCAGAAAATGCATAAATATGACATATAATGTGCATAAAACATGTAGGTATCATCAATAAAGTAGCATGGAACATAAGAAATTATCGATACGTTGGAGACGTATCAGCATCCCCAAGCTTAGTTCTGCTCGTCCCGAGCAGGTAAAACGATAACAAAGATAATTTCTGAAGTGACATGCCATCATAATCTTGATCATACTATTTGTAAACATATGTAATGAATGCAGCGATCAAAACAAAGGTAATGACATGAGTAAACAAGTGAATCATATGCAAAGACTTTTCATGAATAGTACTTCAAGACAAGCATCAATAAGTCTTGCATAAGAGTTAACTCATAAAGCAATAAATCAAAGTAAAGGTGTTGAAGCAACACAAAGGAAGATTAAGTTTCAGCGGTTGCTTTCAACTTATAACATGTATATCTCATGGATATTGTCAACATAAAGTAATATAACAAGTGCAATATGCAAGTATGTAGGAATCAATGCACAGTTCACACAAGTGTTTGCTTCTTAAGGTGGAAGGAGATAGGTAAACTGACTCAACAATAAAAGTAAAAGAAAGGTCCTTCAAAGAGGAAAGCATCGATTGCTGTATTTGTGCTAGAGCTTTTATTTTGAAAACATGAAACAATTTTGTCAACGGTAGTAATAAAGCATATGAGTTATGTAAATTATATCTTACAAGTTGCAAGCCTCATGCATAGTATACTAATAGTGTCCGCACCTCGTCCTACTTAGCTTGGACTACCGGATCTTTGCATGCCATGTTTCAACCAAGTGTCACAAAGGGGTATGCCGCCTGTACAAAGGTCTAAGGAGAATGCTCGCATTTTGGATTTCTCGCTTTTGATTATTCTCAACTTAGACATCCATACCGGGACAACATGGACAACAGATAATGGACTCCTCTTAAATGCATAAGCATGTAGCAACGATTATTATTCTCATATGAGATTGAGGATATATGTCCAAAACTGAAACTTCAACCATGATTCATGGCTTTAGTTAGCGGCCCAATGTTCTTCTCTAACAATTTTGCATGCTCCAACCACTAAAATGATAGATCCTTCAGACAAGACGGACATGCATAGCAACTCACATGATATTCAACAATAGTTGATGGCGTTCCCCAGAAGCATGGTTATCGCACAACAAGCAACTTAATAAAATATAAAGTGCATAAGTACATATTCAATACTACGATAGTTTTTAAGGCTATTTTGTCCCATGAGCTATATATTGCAAAGGTGAATGATGGAATTTTAAAGGTAGCACTCAAGCAATTTACTTTGGAATGGCGGAGAAATACCATGTAGTAGGTAGGTATGGTGGACACAAATGGCATAGTGGTTGGCTCAAGGATTTTGGATGCATGAGAAGTATTCCCTCTCGATACAAGGTTTAGGCTAGCAAGGTTATTTGAAGCAAACTCAAGGATGAAACGGTGCAGCAAAACTCACATAAAAGACATATTGTAAACATTATAAGACTCTACACCGTCTTCCTTGTTGTTCAAAACTCAATACTAGATATTATCTAGACCTTAGAGAAACCAAATATGCAAATCAAATTTTAGCAAGCTCTATGTATTTCTTCATTAATGGGTGCAAAGCATATGATGCAAGAGCTTAAACATGAGCACAACAATTGCCAAGTATCACATTATCCAAGACATTTTAGAATTACTACATGTAGCATTTTCCAATTCCAACCATATAACAATTTAACGAAGAAGAAACTTCGCCTTGAACATTATGAGTAAAGCCTAAGGACACATGTGTCCATATGCAACAGCGGAGCGTGTCTCTCTCCCACAAAGTGAATGCTAGGATCCATTTTATTCAAACAAAAACAAAAACAAAAACAAACCGACGCTCCAAGTAAAGAACACAAGATGTGATTGAATAAAAATATAGTTTCAGGGGAGGAACCTGATGATGTTGTCGATGAAGAAGGGGATGCCTTGGGCATCCCCAAGCTTAGACGCTTGAGTCTTCTTAAAATATGCAGGGGTGAACCACGGGGGCATCCCCAAGCTTAGAGCTTTCACTCCTCTTGATCATAGTATATCATTCTCCTCTCTTGACCCTTGAAAACTTCCTTCACACCAAACTTCAAGCAAACTCATTAGAGGGTTAGTGCACAATTAATAATTCACACATTCAGAGGTGACACAATCATTATTTTCACTTCTGGACATTGCATAATGCTACTGGACATTAATGGATCAAAGAAATAAATCCAACATAGCAAAAGAGGCAATGCGAAATAAAAGGCAGAATCTGTCAAAAACAGAACAGTCCGTAAAGACGAATTTAAAGCTGGCACCAGACTTGCTCAAATGGAAAAACTCAAAACTAATGAAAGTTGCGTACATATCTGAGGATCACGCTCGTAAATTGGCAGATTTTTTCGAATTTTCTACAGAGAACTGTGCCCAGATTCGTGACAGACAGCAATGCTGTTTCTGCGCAGCGATCCCAAATATAACATCAACTTTGACATAGAAACTTTACTTGGCACAAAAACATGATAAGGAGAGGTTGCTACAGTAGTAAACAACTTCCAAGACTCAACAAACAAAAAATTGCTGTAGGTAAAAACATGGGTTGTCTCCCATAAGCGCTTTTCTTTAACGCCTTTCAGCTAGGCGCAGAAAGTGCAAATCAAGTAACATCGAGAGTAGAAGCATCAACATCATAACTTGTTCTAATAATAGAATCAAAAGGCAACTTCATTCTCTTTCTAGGGAAGTGTTCCATACCTTTCTTGAGAGGAAATTGATATTTAATATTACCTTCCCTCATATCAATAACAGCACCAACGGTTCGAAGAAAAGGTCTTCCCAACACAATAGGACAAGATGCATTGCATTCGATATCCAAAACAACAAAATCAACGGGGACAAGGTTATTGTTAACCGTAATGTGCACATTATCAATCCTCCCCAAAGGTTTCTTTTTAACATTATCGGCAAGATTAACATCCAAATAACAATTCTTCAATGGTGGCAAGTCAAGCATATCATAAATCTTTTTAGGCATAACAGAAATACTTGCACCAAGATCACATAAAGCATTACATTCAAAGTCATTGAATTTCATTTTAATGATGGGCTCCCAACCATCCTCTAACTTTCTAGGAATAGAAGTTTCAAGTTTTAGTTTCTCTTCTCTAGCTTTTATGAGAGCATTTGTAATATGTTTTGTAAAGGCTAAATTTATAGCACTAGCATTAGGACTTTTAGCAAGTTTTTGTAAGAACTTTATAACTTCAGAGATGTGGCAATCATCAAAATCTAAATCATTATGAGCTACAGCAATGGGATCATTGTTCCCAAGGTTGGAAAAAATTTCAGCAGTTTTATCACAAGCAGTTTCAGCAGTTTTAGCAATTTCAGGCAGTTTTGTACGCTTTGCACTAGGAGTAGAAACATTGCCAACACCAATTATTTTACCATTGATAGTAGGAGGTGCAGCAACATGTGAAGAATTAGCATTACTAGTGGTGGTAATAGTCCAAACTTTAGCTACATTATTCTCTTTAGCTAGTTTTTCATTTTCTTCTCTATCCCACCTAGCACGCAATTCAGCCATTAATCTTATATTCTCATTAATTCTAACTTGGATGGCATTTGCTGTAGTAGTAATCTTATTATCAATATCATTATTAGGCATAACTTTCAATTTTAAAAGATTTACATCAGAGGCAAGTCTATCAACTCTAGAAGCATAGTATCAATTTTATCAAGCTTTTCCTCAACAGATTTGTTAAAAGCAGTTTGTGTACTAATAAATTCTTTAAGCATAGCTTCAAGACCAGAGGGTACACTCCTATTATTATTGTAAGAATTCCCATAAGAATTACCATAACCATTACCATTAGCAGAAGGATATGGCCTATAGTTATTACCAGAGTTGTTCCTATAAGCATTGTTGTTGAAATTATTATTTTTAATGAAATTCACATCAACATTTTCTTCTTGAGCAACCAATGAGGCTAAAGGAACATTATTTGGATCAACATTAGATCTACCATTCACAAGCATAGACATAATCACATCAATCTTATCACTCAAGGAAGAGGTTTCTTCAACAGAATTTACCTTCTTACCTTGTGGAGCTCTTTCCGTGTGCCATTCAGAGTAATTTATCATCATATCATCAAGAAGTTTTGTAGCCGCCCCCAATGTGATGGACATAAAGGTACCTCCAGCAGCTGAATCCAATAAATTCCGCGAAGAAAAATTTAGTCCTGCATAGAAGGTTTGGATGATCATCCAAGTAGTCAGTCCATGGGTTGGGCAATTCTTTACCAAAGTTTTCATTCTCTCCCATGCTTGAGCAACATGTTCAGTATCTAATTGCTTAAAATTCATTATGCTACTTCTCAAAGATATAATTTTAGCGGGAGGATAATATCTACCAATAAAAGCATCCTTGCATTTAGTCCATGAATCAATACTATTCTTAGGCAAAGATAGCAACCAATCTTTAGCTCTTCCTCTTAATGAGAAAGGAAACACTTTCAATTTAATAATATCACCATCTACATCCTTATACTTTTGCATTTCACAAAGTTCAACAAAATTATTGAGATGGGGCAGCATCATCAGAACTAGCACCAGAAAATTGATCTCTCATAACAAGATTTAGTAAAGCAGGTTTAATTTCAAAGAATTCTGCTGTGGTAGCAGGTGGAGCAATAGGTGTGCATAGGAAATCATTATTATTTGCATTTGTGAAGTCACACAATTTAGTAGTATTCATTTTAGCAACGGTAAATAAAACAAACTAGATAAAGTAAATGCAAGTAACTAATTTTTTTGTGTTTTTGATATAGAGAGCAAGACAATAAATAAAGTAAAACTAGGAACTAATTTTTTTGTGTTTTGTTTAGGTGCAGCAAACAAAGTAGTAAATAAAATAAAGCAAGACAAAAACAAAGTAAAGAGATTGAGAAGTGGAGACTCCCCTTGCAGCGTGTCTTGATCTCCCCGGCAACGGCGCCAGAAAAAGTGCTTGATGCGCGTAAATGTACACGTCCGTTGGGAACCCCAAGAGGAAGGTATGATGCGCACAGTGGCAAGTTTTCCCTCAGAAAGAAACCAAGGTTGATCGAACCAGGAGGAGCCAAGAAGCACGTTGAAGGTTGATGGTCGCGAAATGTGATGCGGCGCAACACCAGGGATTCCGGCGCCAACGTGGAATCTGCACAACAAAACCAAAGTACTTTGCCCCAACGAAACAGTGAGGTTGTCAATCTCACCGGCTTGCTGTAACAAAGGATTAAACGTATCGAGTGGAAGATGTTTGCAAAGAAAACAGTAAACACAATTGCAGTAGATTGTATGCTATGTAAAGAATAGGACCGGGGTCCACAGTTCACTAGAGGTGTCTCTCCCATAAGATAAAGCATGTTGGGTAAACAAATTACAGTCGGGCAATTGACAAATAGAGAAAGGCATAACAATGCATATACATGATATGATAAATATAGTGAGATTTAATTGGGCATTACGACAAAGTACATAGACCGCCATCCAACTGCATCTATGCCTAAAAAGTCCACCTTCAGGTTATCATCCGAACCCCCTCCAGTATTAAGTTGCAAAGCAACAGACAATTGCATTAAGTATGGTGCGTAATGTAATCGACAACTACATCCTTAGACATAGAATCAATGTTTTATCCCTAGTGGCAACAGCACATCCACAACCTTAGAACTTTCTGTCACTGTCCCAGATTCAATGGAGGCATGAACCCACTATCGAGCATAAATACTCCCTCTTGGAGTTAAGAGTAAAAACTTGGCAGAGCCTCTACTAGTAACGGAGAGCATGCAAGATCATAAACAACACATAAACAATAGATTGATAATCACCATAATCATAGTACTCTCTATCCATCGGATCCCGACAAACACAACATATAGAATTACATATAGATGATCTTGATCATGTTAGGCAGCTCACAAGATCCAACAATGAAGCACAACAAGGAGAAGACGACCATCTAGCTACTGCTATGGACCCATGGTCCAGGGTGAACTACTCACTCATCACTCCGGAGGCGACCATGGCGGTGTAGAGTCCTCCGGGAGATGAATCCCCTCTCCGGCAGGGTGCCGGAGGCGATCTCCTGAATCCCCCGAGATGGGATGGCGGCGGCGTCTCTGGAAGGTTTTCCGTATCGTGGCTCTCGGTACGGGGGGTTTCGCGACGGAGGCTTTAAGTAGGCGGAAGGTCAACGCGGGGGGCACACGAGGTGCCCAGGGGGTAGGGCCGCGGCCAGGGCCTGGCCGCGCCGCCCTAGGGCTGCCTCGTTGCCCCACTTCGTTATCTCTTCGGTCTTCTGGAAGCTTCGTGCAAAAATAGGACCCTGGGCGAAGTTTCGTCCAATTCCGAGAATATTTCCTTACTAGGATTTCTGAAACCAAAAACAGCAGAAAACAGCAACTGGCTCTTCGGCATCTTGTTAATAGGTTAGTTCCAGAAAATGCATAAATATGACATATAATGTGCATAAAACATGTAGGTATCATCAATAAGGTAGCATGGAACATAAGAAATTATCGATACGTTGGAGACGTATCAAGCCGCTCCATCTCTTTATCAAAACAGGGCAAGAAAGCTCGCGCCCAAGGAGACAGCGCACTAGAACGGTTCTGGAAGGATCAGCAGCTCCTTTGAACTAAGCAGCTTCATTCTTACGCCTCACTGCTCAGATTGGTCCATCACCTCGGGCAGACTGATGCAGCTTCTGGCGAAGATGTTTGATGAAGTTGTCACCTTGGTCAAGCCCCAGGAGGGAATGTGACAGCCGATTGAATGTTCATTGGCTGTTCTCATGATCCTAACCTGATCTGCATGCTTACGCAGGTGCTGCTGACCTTGAAGATTTGCTAATGGAGCCACCAACCATTCCACTGAGGGACTCCTTCAGTAGAGCCTCGCTGCGTACCTTGATAACTGCTCCATTAGGCTCCTGTTTGTAACAGTCCCTTGAGTCGATGGCCGTGCATCGGCTTTGAATTCTTAAGTCGATGTCTCCGCATCGGCTGTGCTGAAAAATTTCTGTATTTTCGATTTTTTATGGCCGATTTGCTTATGTATCGGCCCCCATGCTTGAGCTGCTCTGCTGGACATTTGACATCCGTTCCCAGCTCTGTATCCTCGTATCTCATCCATCTATGTGCCCCCTGACACGTCTCCAACGTATCGATAATTTCTTATGTTCCATGCTACTTTATTGATGATACCTACATGTTTTATGCACATTATATGTCATATTTATGCATTTTCCGGAACTAACCTATTAACAAGATGCCGAAGAGCCAGTTGCTGTTTTCTGTTTTTGGTTTCAGAAATCCTAGTAAGGAAATATTTTCGGAATTGGACGAAACTTTCGCCCAGGGTCCTATTTTTGCACGAAGCTTCCGTAAGACCGAAGAGATAACGAAGTGGGGCCACGAGGCAGCCAGGGGACAGGGCGGCGCGGCCCAGGCCGCGCGGCCCTACCCCCTGGGCACCTCGTGTGGCCCCTGACCTACCCTTCCGCCTACTTAAAGCCTCCGTCGCAAACCCCGGTACCGAGAGCCACGATACGGGAAAACCTTCCAGAGCGCCGCCGCGAATCCCATCTCGGGGATTCAGGAGATCGCCTCCGCCCTGCCGGAGAGGGGATTCATCTCCCAGGAGGACTCTACACCGCCATGGTCGCCTCTGGAGTGATGAGTGAGTAGTCCACCCCTGGACCATGGGTCCATAGCAGTAGCTAGATGGTCGTCTTCTCCTTGTTGTGCTTCATTGTTGGATCTTGTGAGCTGCCTAACATGATCAAGATCATCTATCTGTAATACTATATGTTGTGTTTGTCGGGATCCGATGGATAGAGAGTACTATGATTATGGTGATTATCAATCTATTGTTTATGTGTTGTTTATGATCTTGCATGCTCTCCGTTATTAGTAGAGGCTCTGGCCAAGTTTTTACTCTTAACTCCAAGAGGGAGTATTTATGCTCGATAGTGGGTTCATGCCTCCATTGAATCTGGGACAGTGACAGAAAGTTCTAAGGTTGTGGATGTGCTGTTGCCACTAGGGATAAAACATTGATTCTATGTCTAAGGATGTAGTTGTCGATTACATTACGCACCATACTTAATGCAATTGTCTGTTGCTTAGCAACTTAATACTGAATGGGGTTCGGATGATAACCTGAAGGTGGACTTTTTAGGCATAGATGCAGTTGGATGGCGGTCTATGTACTTTGTCGTAATGCCCAATTAAATCTCACTATATTTATCATATCATGTATATGCATTGTTATGCCTTTCTCTATTTGTCAATTGCCCGACTGTAATTTGTTTACCCAACATGCTTTTATCTTATGGGAGAGACACCTCTAGTGAACTGTGGACCCCGGTCCTATTCTTTACATAGCATTCAATCTACTGCAATTGTGTTTACTGTTTTCTTTGCAAACATCTTCCACTCGATACGTTTAATCCTTTGTTACAAGAAGCCGGTGAGATTGACAACCTCACCTGCTTCGTTGGGGCAAAGTACTTGGGTTGTGTGTGCAGGTTCCACGTTGGCGCCCGAATCCCTGGTGTTGCGCCGCATCACATTTCGCGACCATCAACCTTCAACGTGCTTCTGGCTCCTACTGGTTCGATTAAACCTTGGTTTCTTTCTGAGGGAAAACTTGCCACTGTGCGCATCATACCTTCCTCTTGGGGTTCCCAACGGACGTGTACATCTACGCGCATCAAGCACTTTTTCTGGCGCCGTTGCCGGGGAGATCAAGACACGCTGCAAGGGGAGTCTCCACTTCTCAATCTCTTTACTTTGTTTTTGTCTTGCTTTATTTTATTTACTACTTTGTTTGCTGCACTAAATCAAAACACAAAAAAATTAATTGCTAGTTTTACTTTATTTATTGTCTTGCTCTCTATATCAAAAACACAAAAAAATTAGTTACTTGCATTTACTTTATCTAGTTTGTTTTATTTACCGTTGCTAAAATGAATACCCCTGAAAATACTAAGTTGTGTGACTTCACAAATGCAAATAATAATGATTTCCTATGCACACCTATTGCTCCACCTGCTACTACAGCAGAATTCTTTGAAATTAAACCTGCTTTACTAAATCTGGTCATGAGAGATCAATTTTCTGGTGCTAGTTCTGATGATGCTGCTGCCCATCTCAATAATTTTGTTGAACTTTGTGAAATGCAAAAGTATAAAGATGTAGATGGTGATATTATTAAATTGTGTTTCCTTTCTCATTAAGAGGAAGAGCTAAAGATTGGTTGCTATCTTTGCCTAAGAATAGTATTGATTCATGGACTAAATGCAAGGATGCTTTTATTGGTAGATATTATCCTCCCGCTAAAATTATATCTTTGAGAAGTAGCATAATGAATTTTAAGCAATTAGATACTGAACATGTTGCTCAAGCATGGGAGAGAATGAAAACTTTGGTAAAGAATTGCCCAACCCATGGACTGACTACTTGGATGATCATCCAAACCTTCTATGCAGGACTAAATTTTTCTTCGCGGAATTTATTGGATTCAGCTGCTGGAGGTACCTTTATGTCCATCACATTGGGGGCGGCTACAAAACTTCTTGATGATATGATGATAAATTACTCTGAATGGCACACGGGAAGAGCTCCACAAGGTAAGAAGGTAAATTCTGTTGAAGAAACCTCTTCCTTGAGTGATAAGATTGATGTGATTATGTCTATGCTTGTGAATGGTAGATCTAATGTTGATCCAAATAATGTTCCTTTAGCTTCATTGGTTGCTCAAGAAGAAAATGTTGATGTGAATTTCATTAAAAATAATAATTTCAACAACAATGCTTATAGGAACAACTCTGGTAATAACTATAGGCCATATCCTTCTGCTAATGGTAATGGTTATGGTAATTCTTATGGGAATTCTTACAACAATAATAGGAGTGTACCCTCTGGTCTTGAAGCCATGCTTAAAGAATTTATTAGTACACAAACTGCTTTTAACAAATCTGTTGAGGAAAAGCTTGATAAAATTGATACTATTGCTTCTAGAGTTGATAGACTTGCCTCTGATGTTAATCTTTTAAAATTGAAAGTTATGCCTAATAATGATATTGATAATAAGATTACTACTACAGAAAATGCCATCCAAGTTAGAATTAATGAGAATATAAGATTAATGGCTGAATTGCGTGCTAGGTGGGATAGAGAAGAAAATGAAAAACTAGCTAAAGAGAATAATGTAGCTAAAGTTTGGACTATTACCACCACTAGTAATGCTAATTCTTCACATGTTGCTGCACCTCCTACTATCAATGGTAAAATAATTGGTGTTGGCAATGTTTCTACTCCTAGTGCAAAGCGTACAAAACTGCCTGAAATTGCTAAAACTGCTGAAACTGCTTGATAAAACTGCTGAAATTTTTTCCAACCTTGGGAACAATGATCCCATTGTTGTAGCTCATAATGATTTAGATTTTGATGATTGCCACATCTCTGAAGTTATAAAGTTCTTACAAAAACTTGCTAAAAGTCCTAATGCTAGTGCTATAAATTTAGCCTTTACAAAACATATTACAAATGCTCTCATAAAAGCTAGAGAAGAGAAACTAAAACTTGAAACTTCTATTCCTAGAAAGTTAGAAGATGGTTGGGAGCCCATCATTAAAATGAAATTCAATGACTTTGAATGTAATGCTTTATGTGATCTTGGTGCAAGTATTTCTGTTATGCCTAAAAAGATTTATGATATGCTTGACTTGCCACCATTGAAGAATTGTTATTTGGATGTTAATCTTGCCGATAATGTTAAAAAGAAACCTTTGGGGAGGATTGATAATGTGCATATTATGGTTAACAATAACCTTGTCCCCATTGATTTTGTTGTCTTGGATATCGAATGCAATGCATCTTGTCCTATTGTGTTGGGAAGACCTTTTCTTCGAACTGTTGGTGCTGTTATTGATATGAGGGAAGGTAATATTAAATATCAATTTCCTCTTAAGAAAGGTATGGAACACTTCCCTAGAAAGAGAATGAAGTTGCCTTTTGATTCTATTATTAGAACAAGTTATGATGTTGATGCTTCTACTCTGATGTTACTTGATTTGCACTTTCTGCGCCTAGCTGAAAGGCGTTAAAGAAAAGCGCTTATGGGAGACAACCCATGTTTTTACCTACAGCAATTTTTTGTTTTGTTGAGTCTTGGAAGTTGTTTACTACTGTAGCAACCTCTCCTTATCATGTTTTTGTGCCAAGTAAAGTTTCTATGTCAAAGTTGATGTTATATTTGGGATCGCTGCGCAGAAACAGCATTGCTGTCTGTCACGAATCTGGGCACAGTTCTCTGTAGAAAATTCGAAAAATCTGCCAATTTACGAGCGTGATCCCCAGATATGTACGCAACTTTCATTAGTTTTGAGTTTTTCCATTTGAGCAAGTCTGGTGCCAGCTTTAAAATTCGTCTTTACGGACTGTTCTGTTTTTGACAGATTCTGCCTTTTATTTCGCATTGCCTCTTTTGCTATGTTGGATTTATTTCTTTGATCCATTAATGTCCAGTAGCATTATGCAATGTCCAGAAGTGAAAATAATGATTGTGTCACCTCTGAATGAGTGAATTATTAATTGTGCACTAACCTCTAATGAGTTTGCTTGAAGTTTGGTGTGAAGGAAGTTTTCAAGGGTCAAGAGAGGAGAATGATATACTATGATCAAGAGGAGTGAAAGCTCTAAGCTTGGGGATGCCCCCGTGGTTCACCCTGCATATTCTAAGAAGACTCAAGCGTCTAAGCTTGGGGATGCCCAAGGCATCCCCTTCTTCATCGAAAAATCATCTTCCTCCCCCGAAACTATATTTTTATTCAATCACATCTTGTGTTCTTTGCTTGGAGCGTCGGTTTGTTTTTGTTTTTGTTTTTGTTTGAATAAAATGGATCCTAGCATTCACTTTGTGGGAGAGAGACACGCTCCGCTGTTGCATATGGACACATGTGTCCTTAGGCTTTACTCATAATGTTCATGGCGAAGTTTCTTCTTCGTTAAATTGTTATATGATTGGAATTGGAAAATGCTACATGTAGTAATTCTAAAATGTCTTGGATAATGTGATACTTGGCAATTGTTGTGCTCATGTTTAAGCTCTTGCATCATATGCTTTGCACCCATTAATGAAGAAATACATAGAGCTTGCTAAAATTTGATTTGCATATTTGGTTTCTCTAAGGTCTAGATAATATCTAGTATTGAGTTTTGAACAACAAGGAAGACGGTGTAGAGTCTTATAATGTTTACAATATGTCTTTTATGTGAGTTTTGCTGCACCTGTTCATCCTTGAGTTTGCTTCAAATAACCTTGCTACCCTAAACCTTGTATCGAGAGGGAATACTTCTCATGCATCCAAAATCCTTGAGCCAACTACTATGCCATTTGTGTCCACCATACCTACCTACTACATGGTATTTCTCCGCCATTCCAAAGTAAATTGCTTGAGTGCTACCTTTAAAATTCCATCATTCACCTTTGCAATATATAGCTCATGGGACAAAATAGCCTTAAAAACTATCGTAGTATTGAATATGTACTTATGCACTTTATATTTTATTAAGTTGCTTGTTGTGCGATAACCATGCTTCTGGAACGCCATCAACTATTGTTGAATATCATGTGAGTTGCTATGCATGTCCGTCTTGTCTGAAGGATCTATCATTTTAGTGGTTGGAGCATGCAAAATTGTTGAGAAGAACATTGGGCCGCTAACTAAAGCCATGAATCATGGTGGAAGTTTCGTTTTGGACATATATCCTCAATCTCATATGAGAATAATAATCATTGCTACATGCTTATGCATTAAAGAGGACATTATCTGTCATGTTGTCCCGGTATGGATGTCTAAGTTGAGAATAATCAAAGCGAGAAATCCAAAATGCGAGCATTCTCCTTAGACCTTTGTACAGGCGGCATGGAGGTACCCCTTGTGACACTTGGTTGAAACATGGCATGCAAAGATCCGGTAGTCCAAGCTAAGTAGGACAAGGTGCGGGCACTATTAGTATACTATGCATGAGGCTTGCAACTTGTAAGATATAATTTACATAACTCATATGCTTTATTACTACCGTTGACAAAATTGTTTCATGTTTTCAAAATAAAAGCTCTAGCACAAATACAGCAATCGATGCTTTCCTCTTGAAGGACCTTTCTTTTACTTTTATTGTTGAGTCAGTTTACCCATCTCCTTCCACCTTAAGAAGCAAACACTTGTGTGAACCGTGCATTGATTCCTACATACTTGCATATTGCACTTGTTATACTACTTTATGTTGACAATATCCATGAGATATACATGTTATAAGTTGAAAGCAACCGCTGAAACTTAATCTTCCTTTGTGTTGCTTCTTAATACCTTTACTTTGATTTATTGCTTTATGAGTTAACTCTTATGCAAGACTTATTGATGCTTGTCTTGAAAGTACTATTCATGAAAAGTCTTTGCTTTATGATTCACTTGTTTACTCATGTCATTACCTTTGTTTTGATCGCTGCATTCATTACATATGTTTACAAATAGTATGATCAAGATTATGATGGCATGTCACTTCAGAAATTATCTTTGTTATCGTTTTACCTGCTCGGGACGAGCAGAACTAAGCTTGGGGATGCTGATACGTCTCAACGTATCGATAATTTCTTATGTTCCATGCTACTTTATTGATGATACTACATGTTTTATGCACATTATATGTCATATTTATGCATTTTGGAACTAACCTATTAACAAGATCTAAGAGCCGATTGTCTATTGTGTTTTGGTTTCAGAAATCCTAGTAAGAAATATTCTCGGATTGGATAAACTTTCAGGGTCCTCTTTTGCACGTGCTTCTAGAAGACGAAGAGATAACGAAGTGGGGCCACGAGGCAGCCGGGGACGGGCGGCGCGGCCCGGCCCTGGCGCGCGCACCCCCAGGCACCTCGTGTGGCCCCACTACCCTTAGCCTACTTAAAGCCTCCGTCGCGAAACCCCCACCTAGAGGCGATACGGAAAACCCTACCGAGACGCCGCGCCGCGTCCATCTCGGGAGATTCGGAGATCGCCTCGGCACCCTGCCGGAGAGGGATTCATCTCGGGAGGACTCTGCACCGCCATGGTCGCCTCCGAGTGATGAGTGAGTAGTCCACCCCTGGACCATGGGTCCATAGCAGTAGCTAGATGGTCGTCTTCTCCTTGTTGTGCTTCATTGTTGGATCTTGTGAGCTGCCTAACATGATCAAGATCATCTATCTGTAATACTATATGTTGTGTTTGTCGGGATCCGATGGATAGAGAGTACTATGATTATGATTATCAATCTATTGTTTATGTGTTGTTTATGATCTTGCATGCTCTCCGTTATTAGTAGAGGCCCTGGCCAAGTTTTTACTCTTAACTCCAAGAGGGAGTATTTATGCTCGATAGTGGGTTCTTCATGTCTCCATTGAATCTGGGACAGTGACAGAAAGTTCAGGTTGTGGATGTATTGTTGCCACTAGGGATAAAACATTGATTCTATGTCTAAGGATGTAGTTGTCGATTACATTACGCACCATACTTAATGCAATTGTCTGTTGCTTAGCAACTTAATACTGAATGGGGTTCGGATGATAACCCCGAAGGTGGACTTTTTAGGCATAGATGCAGTTGGATGGCGGTCCATGTACTTTGTCGTAATGCCCAATTAAATCTCACTATATTTATCATATCATGTATATGCATTGTTATGCCTTTCTCTATTTGTCAATTGCCCGACTGTAATTTGTTTACCCAACATGCTTTTATCTTATGGGAGAGACACCTCTAGTGAACTGTGGACCCCGGTCCTATTCTTTACATAGCATTCAATCTACGCAATTGTGTTTCCGTTTTCTTTGAAACATCTTCCAATTGATGATTTAACTTTATATAGCAAGCCTGAGATTGACAACTCCACTTCGTTGGGGCAAAGTACTTGGGTTGTGTGTGCAGGTTCCACGTTGGCACCGTGTTGCGCCGCATCACATTTCGCGACCATCAACCTTCAACGTGCTTCTTGGCTCCTGCGGTTCATTAAACCTTGGTTTCTTTCTCAGGAAACTTGCTAGTGCATCATACCTTCCTTCTTGGGGTTCCCAACGGACGTGTACATCTACGTGCATCCCCCGAGCCGATTCATCAAGTAATTGATGGCATCGGCTCTTCAGGCTCTGTTGGCTGAATGCAGACAAGGTATGTTGAGGATAATTTTGGCCGATTGCGGGAATCGGCCTCCCTTTCCATTGCAATGCTTCGTGAAGGTTTAGCACTTCTTGGTTTCCCACTGTAGCTACGTGACATGTTGGAGATGAGATCCTTTGCTTTTCATTTTTTGAGGGCCGTAGGGATCGGCCTTGCCACGTATGTCCAATGTCTTGGACTTACTCCGTCCGGGTCACGGATATCATGTTTGTATCAGCCGATGCCGCATCCGCATCACCCGATGCTCGTGCATCGTTTCGCTGCTTTGGCGCCATACTTTGGCGGCGCGCTTCGTCTCATGTTTCTGAATCTTCACGTCCAGATCGGGCCGTGCTCTTCAACGTGTACGTATCGTGCCTCGCTTCTTCCGGGTTTCACCACAACCTACGCTTCGAGAATCGAGTCCATCGTGGAACCACCTGGTCGTGATACCTATCTTCTTCTCCATCCGACCCTCTGAAGTCTTCTTCTTGAGAGGACCTGGTCGTTTGTTATGTGCGGGAGGGTCCCACGCTCAACACCGAAACTTCTGCCCTTCCTCCTTCGCCGTTTGCACTCTCGCGCTTCGATTGTTGGCAACGCTCATTCCGAGTCCCGAAGAATGTTTGAAGAAGGGAGCAGTCTCAAAGCTTATCCACGTTGTCTGCTCCCTTTGACTCTCCTCCAGCATGGACGCTCGTACTCCGCGTTGTCCCCGTGCTCTAACGATACCTCCCGTTTGCATCGACGACGATATCCTCCATCGTCATCAAAGTGCGACGCTTTCTGTCACTGTGCTCATATTTGTTGAGGAGATGCACGGATAATGGGCGTTGATACCGTATGCTTCTCACCTCCTCCTCGGTTAGGTACCGTCTATCGTCGTCTTGCTGGTCGCGTGGAACGGCCTCCTCTCTTTATCTTTGCCACGGAGTGGCTGCTCTGCTTTGTCCACGCCATGGCGGATCACAAACCCTGCCATATTGACATCGAAAGAGAACCTCGTCTCTTATGGAGTGGCTTAGTCCACCATGTTGACGTCCTGGAAGGACGCATGTCTACCTTCATGGCAAACTGTCCGAAAGTTAATCGCCGATTCTATCGCCATCCGAATTTGTGCGCGCAATACTTTGCGTCGTTGGTGGCGTGCGTGAACGTATGATGCCATTTGCGTATGGCCTTTTGTTCATCTCCCGCGCCGTAGGATCTTGTGGCTTCGGGTAGCTTCAATCTTTTCTTTCAGTGATCGAAGATCCGTTCGCCTTGGTCACGTCAAAGTCCAACCTCTTGAGGCCCGGCGGGGTTCACCCATTTGCAGACACGTACCGGCGTCCGAGTCCACTCGGCTACCGCAACTTCCCGATCTTCCGCAGAATCTTCATCCTCATCGGCATTGACCAGGGTTATGCGCGTTTGAACTTGTCCCAGTACGCTGGATACGCTGTTCATATAAGGTCGGTTTATTGACCGGTGCGCCAACGAGTTGTACTCAACCTGGGAACGGCGGAAGTCCTTGAACGACGCTGCAAGGCCTGCCACGGCCAGCTCGACTGCCTCTTTCTCAGTTAAGTGAGTGTTACCACCCGATTTTGGCCAAATCAGGAGATGGGCCGTAAGTGAAGATGGGCTTGAAGGACGTACACGTGAAGCATCTCGAAGCGGCCTTGCGCTAAGAGTTTGGGCTAAGTGGCCCGTGTATCTGTAATATAGTAGATCGCGTTGTAATTTAGAATTAAGAGATAGAGTCGGCCCGTGCACGGTTAGGTGCACGCCTCAATTAGAAAGTCCCTTGGACTATAAATATGTATCTAGGGTTATCGGAAAGGAGGACAATCATCGTTCAACCAACACAAATCGGCGCATCGCCACCCCTTTCTTCGAGGGTTTCTCCCGGGTAAGCACCATGCTGCCTAGATCGCATCTAGCGATCTAGGCGTCTTATTCGTTAACCTTGTACTTCTCGTGCTGAAGCCTTGTTGATGGCGAGAGTACTATTTATCCTTAGGTGTTTAGGGGCTAGCATTGATGCTTTCACGTGCATATCTGCGTGGCAATGCGTCCCTCGACACCTAGCTGCTCCTTACGTCGATCCGACGTAAGGCGATCTGCTTGTTCTTACTTAGTAGATCCGATCCGTTATAGTTGCTCCTTTCTCCGCAAGGATTAGTTTAATATCTGCATAGTTAGGCCTTATGTTGGGGTCGGACGATCCGCGGTGCGTTAGGCGTTGTTTCGTCCCTGCGAGGGATGTTCCGGGGATCAACATTATTGTTGGTTTTTAGGCCTCTCGTAGCGGTAGTTTGCATCATCTCTCGTATCTGCTAGGCCCGATCGCACGTAGGACGTTCCGATTATGCGGTGAAAACCTAAGCCGTCGTGGATCGTTTTAGCTTTGTCCTGATCAAGCGGGATCCCATGCCATTGTAAATCCAACGTGAACATAGCGATCGGCTCCTTGAGCCGATCCACGAAACCCGAGAGCGATAGGGCTCGTATTTAATGTTTACGTGTCTACCATGCGAGAACAATCGAAGCACTAACACCTTCCCGATCGGGTCTAGGTTGTGGCACGCCCTAGCAACCGCCAGGACGTTGGCAGAAGATTTGCGGGACGCGAGGTGCCAGGGGATCCACTAAGCGGCCCTGGGAGCTTCCTGGCTCTTCGTGTTGCTTAACCAACGCCCGTCCGGGGTTTGGAGGGTAACACATTCTCGCACGCGGTGGGACCATCTTCGCAACATCCACGTCAACACCGACACCCGAGATGGCAGAGGAACAGATCACTTACAAGGATCTCCCTGCGGAGCACAAGAAGAAATACGATGAGTGAAGGCCATCTGTGAAGCCGGGCTCATCGGCTCCTTTGAGACAACCCGTTCTCACAACATCAAGCTCAAAGGAAACACGTGTCCGTCGCATGGCGTCAACACGATAGATCTCAGCCACTCCATAAGGGAACCAGGGTTCTCCTTCAGTGTCAACATGGCAGGGCTTGTGAACCGCCATAGCGCGGACAAGGCAGAGAGCAGCCACTCTCGTGGCAAAGATAGAGCAGAAAGCAGCCACTCTCGTGGCAAAGATAAAGAGGAGGCCGTTCCACGGGACCGGCCCCAAGACGATAGATAGACGGTACCTAACCGAGGAGGAGGTGAGAAGCATACGGTATCAACGCCCATTATCCGTGCATCTCCTCAACAAATATGAGCAGCAATACGACCGACGTCGCCGCTACGACGACGACGATGGAGGATATCGTCGTCTGATGCAAACAGGAGGTATCGTCAGTATGATGGAAACAACGACGGGTACGAACGTCGCGCCAGAGGAGGTCGAGGGAACAAGACAACGTGGATCAGCACTGGGATTGTCCTTTCTTCAAACATTGCTGGGACTCGGAATGAGCCGATTGCCAACAATCGAGAACTGCCGAGAATGCAAACAACAAAGGAAAAGGACAAGTGAAGTTTCAGTGTTCGAGCGTCTGGGACCTCTCCCACCTCGAGTAAACGAGCTGAGTCATCTCAAGAAGAAGACTTTGAGGAGTCGGATGGAGAAGAAGATAGGTATCCCGACCAAGGTGGTGCCACGATGGACTCAGCCATTCTCAAGCGCGAGTGCGCGGGCGCGAAACTGAAGAAGCGAGGCACCGTACCTGTACACATTGAGAAGAGCACGGCCCGATCTGGCCGTGAAAATCAGCAAACATTGGAGACGAAGCGCGCCCGCCAAAGAAAGTATGGCGCCCAAAGCAGGCGAAAGCCGATGCAGGCATCGGCTGATGCCGATGCAGAGACATCGGCTGATACGAACATGGTATTCATACTCCCGTCGGAGTTTCGCGCTCCAAGCGACGAGGAAGTTTCAGTGGCTCAATTCGACTGCGGTCCACGACCGGTTATCTTTGAAAAGCCACGAGATAGAAGCTACAGGCATCTGAAAGCCCTATACTTGAGGGGTTACATCAACGGGCAGCCTGTCAGCAAGATGTTGGTTGATACCGGAGCGGCAGTCAACATAATGCCGTATTCCATGCTACGTCGTTTGGGACATTCCAGCGACGATCTGATCAAGACCAACATCACATTAAGCGACTTCAACGGCCAGGCGTCAGAAGCGAAAGGTGTTCTGAATGTAGAGCTTACTGTAGGCCGGAAGACCATACCTACTGCGTTCTTCATCGTCGACAGCAAAAGCAATTATGCCGTCCTATTGGGAAGGGACTGGATTCATGCTAACTGTTGCATCCCGTCTACAATGCACCAATGCATCATACAGTGGGATGGAGATGAGGTGGAAGTCGTTCAGGCGGATGACTCACTACTAGGAAAAGGCTTATAGCCGCACTCCTTACCGCCGGCATATACGAGCTGAAGATGCCGGCGGTAATACCTTCCAGGGGGGGCTAACAGTACCGCCGGCGAATAGGTAGGACGGCGCCGGGGGTAGCTCCTTTACCGCCGGCGAAAATAAAATCGAGGCGCCGGGGGTGCAATGGGCCCCGGGGTCCCAATTGGGCCTAGCCTTACCGCCGGCGTCTTCGGGCCGAAGCGCCAGGGATAGTGGGCTCTACCGCCGGCGAACGCGCGCAGTAGATGCCGGCGGTATAGCCAAGCCAGGGTGGGCCACCTGGCCTTAAGTTACCGCCGGCGTTTTCGGCCAGCAGATGCCGGCGGTAACGTGCCCTACCGCTGGCATTTTATGTTATAGGCGCCGGCGGTAACCTGGGCATGTCCATTTAGGACGACCAGCCACCTACCACCACCCACACACACTCATATGTGATGGCAAATCAACCCAAGCACTAGTTAGCTCATTCCCCCACCAATTTTAGCTATTTCAACCACTAAAATATGATGTATTTGAGCAAATCATGCACTACCTAGCCCCTCTTGCATGATTTGCATAATCTAGATCTAGATCTATCTCCTCCCACCACCTTTTGCACTAGATCTAGCTAGATCTCTCCATTTCTTAGATCTCTAGATCTCTCAAGCATTAAAGTCGACGTGTGGCGTCTCTCCGGTGCTTTTGGACGTCGCGTCAACTAATAGGTACATAACTAAATGAGTGGAATGTTCATGTGTTGGCGACATTGCGCGGTTATATCACTAGTACTAGTGGTGGCAAAAGGCGCGGTTCCATATATGTAAATGCATTGTTTTGCATTTGTTTACGCGTGTAGGAACATTGAGTTGCCAATGTTTTGCCGGAATGTTGATTAACTTCCGTTCCGGCGAATTTTGGAACTCCAGCATGACAATATTTAGCAAAGGTCATGCCGAATTTTTTCCGTGAAAACCGAGACGGCGGTGTAATCAATTATCTTGTCTTGTAGGCGGCGATGGTCATCGAGATGAGGGAAAGCGTCGTGGATAGATACGTGGAACGCGCGACGGCCGACATGTATCTAAAAAAGCGAAAGGATATAATGTGTCCTTGTCGAAGATGCAAGCTAGGATCGTTGTTTGACCCCTTGTCAGGCATAGTGAATCAACACCTGCTCAGGTATAGTTTCATGGAGGGGCATACTCAGTGGATGAGTGATGATGGAGATGATGATATCGATGGTGATGGAGATGATGATGGTGGAGATGATGATAACGAAGGTGATGGAGAGGATGCCCCACACGACAATGGAGACGAGGTTGAAGAGGATGGCGCACACGTTGATGGTGATCAAGAAGGCCGGGAAGAGCATGCGGCCGACGAGGACATGAGTAGAAATACCCCGCTAACCGCGGCCGTGCAGGACCGTCATGTTCAAGAACTTCTTCTCAGCAACACATCGACCGACCCCAAAATCGCTGGTAGACGGAAGGCTAAGCTGGATCAACTCGAGGTAGACTCGAGAACTCCGTTGTACGATGCAGCTCGTGGGACGGAGGAGAGCCGTCTGAGATACGCTCTCGATATTATGGAGATGAAGGCAAAGCACAAATGGACGGACACAAGCGTGGACGAACTCTTCGGATACTTGAAGATCCACTTTCCTAAAGATAACACGTGTGCCGGTAGCCTACAGGAGGCCAAGAAAATCGTGTGCCCTCTCGATTTACCGCACCAGAAATACCACGCATGCATTAGTGACTGCGTAATATATCGGAACGAGCATGCCAATCTCGATACATGCCCACAATGTGGCGAATCTCGATACAAGAGAGGGACAAAAAAATCTCCTCGAAAAGTTGTGTGGTACTTCCCGCTCACGCCCCGTCTGCAGCGGTACTTCGTGGACCCCAAGGAAGCAAAGCTCATGCGCTGGCACGCGGAAAGAAAGGAGGCGGTGATGCGTGATGTAGAACGGGTTGAAAACCCAGTGCTAACACACCCTTCGGATGCAAGCCAGTGGAAAACATTAGACGATGAGTATTACGAAGAATTCGGGAAAGAACCAAGGAACATCAGGTTGGGTGCGAGCACCGACGGACTCAATCCGTTTGGGAACCAAAGCAGCAAGCACAGCACCTGGCCCGTGTTTGTATGGATGTACAACCTCCCTCCATGGCTATGCCTGAAGAAGAAGTACATACACATGAGTATGCTAATCCAAGGGCCGACGCAGCCAGGGAGCGATATCAACCTGTATCTGGAGCTATTGAAGGAGGAGCTAGTCACTCTGTGGGAGGAAGGGATAGAAACTTGGGACGCCTACGGACAAGAAACTTTCCGTATGAAAGCCGCACTGTTGACGACTGTGCAGGACTATCTTGGATACGGATATATCGCGTGCCAGGTGTGCCACGGACACAAGGCATGTGTGAGATGCATGGAAAAGACGCCGTTTTTACAGCTGGGTAAGGATCCCGGGTCTTCAAAAACCGTCTACATGAGGCATCGAATGTGGCTTCCCAAGAATGACCCGTGGAGGAAGCGTGGAGACCTGTTCAATGGGAAGGATGAGGTCGAGGGACCTCCACCTAGGCGAAGCGGCGAAGAGATAGATACTCTGTTGAAAAACTGGAAAGACTGCCCTCCGGCGGGTAAGATAAAGATCCAGAAGCGGAAGAAAGGAGACAAGAGAAAGAAAAAGGAACCCGGGCCGCTCTTGGGGGTATGGAAAAGGAGGTCCGTGTTTTGGGACTTGCCGTACTGGAAGATCCTCGGTACGCCTCATAGCCTTGATGTCATGCATATCACGAAGAACGTGTGCGAGAGCTTGCTTGGCACTGTGCTCAACATGCCGGAGAGGACCAAAGACGGATCGAAAGCAAGACACGACCTGATGGCCCTTCATATCAGAAAAGAGCTTCATTTTGCGCAGGTTGACCAGGAAACGGAGGAGGACCAGCCGGAGGACCAAGCCAGAGGTGGGCCGCGATCAAGATGGATGTGAAGATTATACATAGAAGAAATATGTGAATCGGCCTTTTATACCAAATTGGGCTAAAATGCCCATGTATCTGTAATACATTAGATCGCATGTTAGTTTAGAAGTTAGAGTTTATCTCGTGCACGGTTTAGTGCACGCCACATTAGAAAGTCCCCTGGACTATAAATATGTACCTAGGGTTTATGGAATAAACAACAACCAACGTTCAACACAAACCAATCTCGGCGCATCGCCAACTCCTTCGTCTCGAGGGTTCCTCCGGTAAGCACCATGTTGCCTAGATCGCATCTCGCGATCTAGGCAGCACGAGCCTGCCTAGTTGTTCATGCGTTGCTCGTACTGAAGCCTTTTTGATGGCGAGCAACGTAGTTATCATAGATGTGTTAGGGTTAGCATTGTTCCTAGTATCATATGCTGTCGTAGTGCAACCCTTGCGCGTCTAGCCGTCCCTGTACCTCATCATGGGTGCGGGCACCCCGCTTGATCGTTATGTAGTAGATCTGATCCGTTACGGTCGCTCCTTGATTCATCAAGGATTAGTTTAATATCTGCAATAGTTAGGCCTTACAAAGGGTTGGAGGATCCAGCGGCATGCAGGGTGTAGTTTGCTGCCCCTAGACAGGACGTTCCGAGGATCAACCTAGTGTTGGTTTTTAGGCCTTGTCTAGGGCTGGCTTACCGTGCGTGAGCGCGAGGCCCAATCGTGAGTAGGATGATCCGATTATGCGGTGAAAACCCCAGATCGTCGTGGATCTCATATGCTTTATCATGATCAAGCAGGACCACCATATATTCGG
Organism: Lolium multiflorum; assembly: GCA_030979885.1. Lineage (NCBI taxonomy): Eukaryota > Viridiplantae > Streptophyta > Magnoliopsida > Poales > Poaceae > Lolium > Lolium multiflorum. Next base: position 76,446,822 of record CM061747.1, read on the forward strand.
CCACCTCGGACGAATCATGGGTGGATCGGCTCCATGAGCCGATTCACAGGACAACCTGAGAGCCGATCGAGGCTCGTATTTAACGTGTACGTGTGTGCCCTGCAGGAAACTAAGCGAGGCATCATCCACACCTTCCCGACCAGGTATAGGTCAGGTGGCACGCCTTGCAACCCGCATCGGCGCGCGACCAGGAGGCTTTGCGGCCGTCGCTGCGAGGGGCCGCCGCAGCCCTAGTCGTTCCGGCTCTACGGTGTTGACCAGTCACTGCCCGCCGGTGGGTTTCGACGTCAACACATTCTGGCATGCCCGGTGGGACACATCTTCAACGACAACCACCTCGCCATCCACATCAGAGATGGCGGAAGAAACTCCGGTCACTTACGGGGAGCTCTCTGGCGAGCTCAAGAAGAAGTATGACGAGGTCAAAGTCCTCCTCGAAGCCGACCTCATCGACTCTTCCCTCGACACCCGCTCCCATGGCGTCAGCACCAACGTGGTGGAGCTGGGATACCACCCTGGTGAGGGTAGTGATGAGGGCGGCTGCTCTCACAGCAAGGGGGAAGAAGAAGCCGATCCCAGCGATCGGATCATATTACACGCACCACCAGCTCTCCCAGTATTCGGCGTCGACCTCACAGGGGACGGAAAGCTGGGATTCGGGTTCACCTCAGCTGACGAGCTAGAGGAAGTCGACATCGGCCCCGGGGATAGGCCGCGGCCAACTTTTATCAGCAGGAAGTTAGACCCGCAGCTCAGGAGTCAGATGATTGCTCTATTGAAAGAGTACCCAGATTGCTTCGCATGGGACTACACGGAGATGCCTGGGCTGGACAGGAGCATCATCGAGCATCGACTCCCCCTGAAGAAAGGGTTTCGGCCCTTCCAGCAACGAGCACGACAAATGAAGGCCGAAATCCTAGAAGAGGTCAAGAAAGAGATCGAGAAGATGTTGGCTGCCGGATTCATCAGGCCATGCAGGTATGCGGAATGGATATCCAGTATCGTTCCAGTAGAAAAGAAGGACGGCCGGTGGCGGGTCGCTATCGATTTCCGAGACCTTAACAGAGCTACTCCAAAAGATGAATACCCGATGCCTGTGGCAGAGACTTTGATCAATGCAGCTGCTGGCCACAAGGTTTTAAGCTTCATGGATGGCAACGCCGGCTACAACCAGATCTTCATGGCCCCAGAAGACATACACAAGACTGCATTCAGAGTACCAGGGGCAGTAGGCTTGTTTGAATATGTGGTCATGACCTTCGGGTTGAAGAATGCCGGCGCGACGTATCAGAGAGCCATGAATTATATATTCCACGATCTGATCGGCAAGCTGGTGGAGATCTACATTGATGATGTGGTGGTCAAATCTGTCTCCATGAAGGGACACTTGGAAGATTTACGACATGTACTAGACCGAACTCGAAAGTTCGGACTGAGAATGAACCCAAAGAAGTGTGCCTTTGGAGTGACGGCCGGCCAGTTCCTAGGATTTTTGGTCCATGAGCGAGGAATTGAGATCGGCCTGAAGAGTCAGGAGGCAGTGCGCACCATGCAGCCGCCCACTACGAAGAAGGAACTACAACGCCTTATCGGCAAGATCAACTTCGTTCGCCGATTCATCTCTAACCTGTCAGGACGGATCGAGCCGTTCATGGGTTTAGTGAAGACTAAGTCCGATGACGAATTTCACTGGGGGGCAGAACAGCAGCAGGCGTTCGATGACATCAAACGGTATCTGACGACGCCGCCCGTGCTAGTGCCGCCCCAACAAGACAGGCCGTTCTACATTTACTTGTCAGTAGCGGACACATCCATCGCCTCGGTGGTGGTGCAACTCTACGACGGCGTTGAGAGGGTCGTTTTCTACCTCAGCCGAAGGATGTTGGACGCGGAGACAAGGTATCCTGAGGTCGAGAAATTGTGCCTCTGTCTGTTCTTCACCTGTACCAAGCTGCACCATATCCTTTTGACGGCAGAGATCTTCGTCATATGCAAGTCCGACGTTGTCAAGCACATGTTGTCGGCCCCCGTGTTGAAAGGACGATTGGGTAAATGGATGCTGGCGTTGTCAGAGTTCGACCTGCGGTATCAGCCTGCGAAAGCAGTCAAAGGACAAGCATTAGCCGATCTCATAGCTGAGCGAATCAATACCAATATAGCAGCACTATCCATACGTGCATGGGCTATGTTCTTCGACGGATCGGCTTGCGACGGTGGTTGCGGCATCGGTATTCTGCTCGTATCGCCTAGAGGGACGGATACTCCTTCTCCATCAGGTTGTCGACCCCCTGCACCAACAACGTGGCGGAGTATGAAGCGATACGAAAGGGGATGGAGTTGCTACTAGAAGCTGGAGCGGAAGCAGTAGAACTGTTTGGAGATTCCAAGTTGGTGATCAACCAGCTCACGGATGAATATAAGTGCGAGAGTGAATCGCTTTTCCCATATTGGATGGAATGCCGTGAGCTAATGGCACAGTTTCGATACATCAACTTCAATTGGGTTCCAAGATCCCAGAATACCGAGGCCAACAACCTCGCGCAAATGGCGTCAGGCTACATAGATACACCTGAGGGGTCAGAAGTTCAGGTCCAATTCCTGGAACAAGATGATTGGAGAGCCGAAATCTTCAAATACTTAAAAGATTCGGCTCGGGGGGCACCTAAGCGGGTAAGATACAAAGCCATGAAGTATGTCCTCATAGGAGACGACATGTTCTACAGGACGTTGGAAGGGTTACTACTCAAGTGCCTGGGACCAACTGAGTCTAATCGGCTCTTACATGAGGTGCATGAAGGCGCTTGTGGAACTCATCAGTCGGCTCACAAGATGAAGTGGCTGATCAGACGCTCAGGGTTCTATTGGCCCACCATGCTTGAGGATTGTTTCAATTACTACAAGGGGTGCCAGGCATGCCAGATGTTCGGGAAGATTCAGATGGTACCGGCATCAGCAATGAACCCGATCATCAAACCTTGGCCATTCCGAGGGTGGGGCATGGACATGATTGGAAAAATCCATCCGGCTTCGAGCAAGAAACACGAATTTATCTTGGCCATCACAGATTACTTCACCAAGTGGGTGGAGGCCGTCCCTATGAAAAAGGTAAAATCAGAAGATGTGATCAAGTTCGTGAAAGAACACGTGATTCATAGGTTCGGGATTCCCCAAACCATCACGACCGATGGAGGCTCGGTCTTTGTGTCTAAAGAGTTCAGGGGATTCTGCGATGACATGGGGATCAAGCTGATCCGATCATCTCCGTACTATGCTCAGGCGAACGGGCAAGCTGAGGCGTCCAATCAGAGTTTAATCAAGCTGATCAAGAGAAAGATTGAAGAAAACCCAAGGGATTGGCATGAGAAGTTATCAGAAGCATTATGGGCCTACCGCATGTCATGCCATGGAGCTATAAAAACTTCGCCGTACCAGCTCGTTTATGGGCAAGAAGCCGTATTACCTTGGGAGATTACGGCTGGGTCAAGACGTGTCACGTTTCAGGACGACCTGACGGCAGACGAATATGCGACTTTGATGAGTGACACCATTGAGGACGCAACAGAGCTGAGGCTTTGGTCGTTGGAAAAGATCAAGGAAAACAAGGCCCGGGTAGCTCGGGCCTACAATAAGAAGGTTAGGCCAAAGGAGTTTCAGGTTGGTGACCTGGTATGGGAAGCTGTGTTGCCGTTAGGAACCAGGGACAAGGCATATGGCAAGTGGTCTCCTAATTGGCACGGTCCGTATAAAGTCGTCCAGGCCTTGAAAGGTAATGCATACATGTTGGAAGAGTTGGACGGGCAGAAGTTCCCAGTGGCCGTAAATGGTCAACACCTCAAGAAATATTTCCCAAGCATGTGGGATGATGGGCACTAAGGTAGGTAGGCCGATTAGAATCGGCCAGCGAAAGGGGACGATCCAAAGTGTGGGGGCCGATGCAATCAAAAAAAAAAAAAGCCGATGTCGCCGCCATCGACTCTAGAACAATTATGGTGTTCAGTTTAGCCTCACGAGTGTCCTGGAGCACGTCCTTGCTGGTGTCCTCGCCTTGACTGAGGCTCGGGGGGCAGCTGATCTAGTGGATGCTCTATCAAGAGCCGATTGGGGTTGCTCAGATTAGCCGATGAACGATCATCGGCTGTGGAATTGCAAAAGACCATGGTCAGAAGGAAAATGATAATCCGGTTCGTTTGCTATCGGTCCTGGTGTGGCGAGCAGGAAGATGGAGATTGAATTAATGAAAGAAAGATTGAACGAACAATTCTTATTAATTCAAAGGGACGGCTTTACAAGAAGAGCCGAGGGCTCCCAAAAGAGGGATCTGGTGCCTAGTGCACTACTAACTGCTATTCCTACTCCACTAGTCGTCGCCGTCTTCATCATCGCCGTCGTCGTCGGCGCTGCTCCCCGGAAGCTCCTCGCCATCGCTGTCCCAGCTGTCGGCTGGAGCTTCCTCCTCCTCCTCGTCATCATCATCATCCTCGCTGTCCGCCCAGGTGCGGAGGCGCTTCGTTGGAGGATATCCCGCGGAGGAGGAATCATCTTCCTCCTCCTCATCCTCCTCTTCCTCGTCATCCTCGTCGTCCTCGCTGTCCGCCCACATGCGGGAGCGTTTCTTCAGCGGGAGCTTGGTGGAGGGGGAAGCCTCAGTCCCTTCCGCTCTTTTTTCTTTCTTCTCCTTGTCGGACGGAATGGGATTCGCCCCGGAACGAGGATTGTCCTCTTCCTTGCTCTTCGGCGCCGATTGGATGGAGAGGCTGGAAGCGGAGGAGGAAGAGGAAGACATTGCTACAGAAGAAGAGAGGGTTTTGGTGTCAACCGCTAGAACAGAGGAAGGGGATGAAGAGGACTGGTCAGTTGGCATGGTTAAATAATGGGGAGCCTAGTGGAGTTTCAATGCCATTGCAGTTTCCGAGGAAGTGGTGCTGAAGCTGTCAAATCTCACAGAGGAGTGGGGAAGACAAGGCGTCATGATGACGGTTGCTGCAGCAGTTCTGCCACGACATGACCCGGCGAAAGAAAGCATAATGATTTTGGAAATGTCATTTCCAAAACCGGGGGCATGTGTTATCACCAGAATGAGACCAAGCAGAGGACCAAGCCAGAGGTGGGCCGCGATCAAGATGGATGTGAAGATTATACATAGAAGAAATATGTGAATCGGCCTTTTATACCAAATTGGGCTAAAATGCCCATGAATCTGTAATACATTAGATCGCATGTTAGTTTAGAGATTAGAGTCTATCTCGTGCACGGTTTAGTGCACGCCCACATTAGAAAGTCCCCTGGACTATAAATATGTACCTAGGGTTTATGGAATAAACAACAACCAACGTTCAACACAAACCAATCTCGGCGCATCGCCAACTCCTTCGTCTCGAGGGTTCCTCCGGTAAGCACCATGCTGCCTAGATCGCATCTCGCGATCTAGCAGACGAGCCTGCCTAGTTGTTCATGCGTTGCTCGTGAAGCCTTTTTGATGGCGAGCAACGTAGTTATCATAGATGTGTTAGGGTTAGCATTGTTCCTAGTATCATATCGTCGTAGTGCAACCCTTGCGCGTCTAGTCCCTGTACCTCATCATGGGTGCAGGGGCACCCCGCTTGATCGTTATGTAGTAGATCTGATCCGTTATGGTCGCTCCTTGATTCATCAAGGATTAGTTTAATATCTGCAATAGTTAGGCCTTACAAAGGGTTGGAGGATCCAGCGGCATGCAGGGTGTAGTTTGCTGCCCCTAGACAGGACGTTCCGAGGATCAACCTAGTGTTGGTTTTTAGGCCTTGTCTAGGGCTGGCTTACGTTTACCGTGCGTGAGCGCGAGGCCCAATCGTGAGTAGGATGATCCGATTATGCGGTGAAAACCCCAGATTGTCGTGGATCTCATATGCTTTATCATGATCAAGCGGGACCACCATATATTCGGCCACCTCGGACGAATCATGGGTGGATCGGCTCCATGAGCCGATTCACAGGACAACCTGAGAGCCGATCGAGGCTCGTATTTAACGTGTACGTGTGTGCCCTGCAGGAAACGCGAGGCATCATCCACACCTTCCGACCGGTATAGGTCGGTGGCACGCCCTGCAACCCGCATCGGCGCGCGACCGGGAGGCTTTGCGCCGTCGCTCGAGGATGGGGCCAGCCGCAGCCCTAGTCGTTCCCAGAAAAGAGCTTCATTTCGCCCAGGTTGACCAGGAAACCGAGGAGGAGGAGACGAATGGTCGCAAACGCAAAAGGGTGGCCAAGCAGCGCGAAACTCCTCGCCCCTCCTGCTTCACTCTAAATCCCGATGAGCTCAAACAATTCTTCAAGTGCCTACTAGAAGTCAAATTTCCCCTAGGCTACGCGGGGCTGATACGAAGATGGCTGGACCCGACGAAAAAAATCTTCAGCGGGATGAAGTCTCATGACTGTCATGTCATGATGACGCAGATACTTCCGGTTGCTATCCGAGGGATAATGGAACCGCACGTTCGTGCGACGCTGACTGACCTGTGTAACGTCTTTGACGTCATCACTCGAAAGTCGATAACCGTCAAGAAACTCGGGAGGCTGCAGGAAGAGATCGTCACCATCCTATGCGAGATGGAGATGTACTTCCCGCCCGCATTCTTTGACATCATGGTCCATCTGCTGGTGCATATAGTGGACGATATCGAGGATCTTGGGCCCGCGTTCCTTCACAACATGATGGCGTTAGAAAGAATGAACGGCTTCATCAAAGGATATGTTCGTAACAGGGCACATCCGGATGGAAGCATCGTCCAGGGCTTTCTCACCGAGGAGTGCATCTCTTTCTGCAAGAATTATTTAAACGAGGACGACCCACGTCCGGTTGGATTGCCCGCCAACAAGCACCTCGGCAGATTCGAGGGAGTAGGCCACAACGCTGGCAGGAGGGAACTCGACGCCGATCAAGATGATAGGAGAACAGACTTTAACAGGGCCCACTTAGTAGCACTACAACACATGAACGAGGTAGAGCCTTGGGTGGATCAGCACATAAACATGATCAAGAGCAGGGCTGACAAGCCGATGACGGAAGAAGAGGTATTTAGAGCGCATAACTCCTCTTTCGCGAGCTGGTTCAAAGACCAGATTGATGCCAATCCCCCACCAATGGCAAGCGACGTAGACAAAATGATATTGGCCTTGTCTTATGGGCCCGCCCCCAACCTCATGACTTATCAGAAGTACGACATCAACGGTTACACATTCTCCACAGAGGAGAGAGACAAAAAAAGCGACTACCAGAACTCGGGTGTGACGATGGAATCGTACACGGGTGAAGAGAAGAAAAGGTACTACGGAAGGATCGAGGAAATCTGGGAGCTCGACTACGTCGGGGAGAAGCTACCGATGTTTCGTGTCAGATGGGCTACGGACGTCACAAAAGAAGATGCGTATGTCACCACCATGCGACTGCCCCCCAAATCCAAGACCAAGAACCCCACCGCGCAAAATGAGCCTTGGGTATTGGCTAAGCACGTCGAGCAATGCTTCTTCATAACTGACCCGTCAAGGCCCAGCCGTGTTGTCGTAAGGAGAGGAAAAAGGGCCCTCGTCGGAATGGATGGAGTGGCCGACGAGCAAGACTTCGACGGCCTCGTCGGAGACCCAATGATGGAAGAACCCGATGAAGACGATAGAACCTACACACTAAGAAGAAGAAGGACGACGCTACCTAGGTCAAGTGTTCCTCCGTACACAAGGAGTCGCGACGATACCGGTGGGGTCACAAGGACCAAGCGGAAGGGACTTTGAAGTCATTTGTGTATTTCTAATAATTATCTCTCGAACAACACCATTTGTCCGTCTCAAGTGTATCCTGAATTTATGTCTCGGTTTTTTATCGGATATCCTCGAAAGGACTTTGAAGTCATTCAAGAATTAAAATCATCAATTTATGTCTTGCAATTTATCCTTCATTGATTTATTTTATCGGATGTTGCCAAAGGACTTTACAATTTATCTAAATAACTAGAAACAATAAAAAAAGGTCTTAAGAAAAGAAAAAAAAGGGTGGTTTATTCGCACCTGTGGGGATTCGAACTGCAGATGTGCTGGGTGGGGGGAAGGAACGAAACCACTCTGGTAGTAGTCAGGTTTGTTAAATGACAGGGTTTGTTAAAAGAAATACTAGATGTCATTACCCCCGGCGAATACATCATTTCCGCCCGCGGTAAGCTCATGGGTCCCACATCATCGACCGAAAACTTACCGCCGGCGTTTCGCGCAAATCGCCGGGGATAACTCCTTCATGACTTAGCCATTCGGCCAAATGGCCAAATCCCAAATCCCCGCCGCTCACTTCCCCTCCTCCCTCCCCCAAATCCCCGCCGCCGCCGTCGTTGCCCCCTCGCCGTCGCATCTCCTGCTGCCTCCCCAAATCCCCTGCGCCGTCGCCCTCGATCCGTCGCCACGCGCCTCCCCTAAATCCCCCACCGCACGTCGCCGTTGCCGCCTCCCCAAATCCCCTGCGCCATCGCCCTCGATCCGTCGCCATCGTCCCAGCCAAAGCCTCCGCCCTCGCGCCCCCGCCGAATTCACACCAGAACCATCCTGCCGCAGGTATGCTCCCGTCTCTTTATTAATCCTTCAGCTGAATACAGAAATTCCAGGTGACCGTGCTTCAGAGCTGCCTCTGCTGGCATGGCCACCTGACCAGCCATGCCTGCACAGCCTCCCTAAGCTTGCACTTGCTGAGGCTTTTTTAGTTCTGTTTTGCTTTGTTCCTAGTTTTGGCTCATGTACCTTTTTAGCATTTGTTTTGGTGCCTTGTACATGTTATATCTCTCACTATTTTGTCAGTCTTCTAATACAATATGACACGCGTTTAGAACTTTAGATGCATGTTCGAGAAAAAGAAACAAATTCTACTTCAACCTGGAGGACTGCAAAGATGTATTTTAAACCAGAACCGGCCTGGAAGATATTAAAATCCTTGGATAAAGGGGCTCTTCCATGACCTGGTGGGGGGCAGTTCCATTGAAAACCAGTCGTAACTAGCGTTCTTGCACATTTTCTGAACAGTATATAAACTTTGGTCTGCCCTTCGTTATGTACATTGCAACCTAACCTTTGCTTTTGCATCAGCATGTATAACTAACTAAAGCAAACATCTGTTTCACGCTCATACATCCATAAGAAGAGATGTTGCGAATAATGGGAATATCATTAGCATCATGTTTTAATTCCAAGTAAGTTGAAAATGAAGGGAATTTAAAACCTATGTTGGTACATACATCTGCAGAGTTCCATGCAAAGTTCAAAACTAGTACTGTAGGACTTGCTTGATTCTTCAATGTCTTTGATTTGACTGATAATGATGCTGCAACACAAATTTGGTTTCAGAGCATGGGACTGTACTGTGTGTATAAATTTAGCTGAGTTTCGATTGGGTTCTGCAAATCCTAATTGATCATGTTGTTGCTGTTGAGACCATACTAGCATCAGCTTCAGCTTTTGGTTGGGTGACATGTTGAGTAGAAGCTAGTCCAAGAGAATTTATAGCATGTGCCATTGATTGTGCCAATAGCAGGAGTTCATGTTTGTCACTGACTGTGCACAATGACATTATTAACAGGGAGTTACCTCTCTTAAGATTTTGCATCAGTTGGTGTTTGATATTGAGCTGGTTATCATACTGTGCATAAAACTGAATACAGTCTTAACTGATAGTAAAACACATATATTCAAGTTGTAGCTCTTGCCTTCGAAATTATATGACCAATCAAAATTCAACAGGAAACTCACAGGACTAGTTCAGCTTCTGTGTTTCTGAAACTGAAACACTCTTCATCAGCATTTTGCATGTCTGAAACAAGAGACATTCTTTTTTTTAGCAACAACAAGAGACATTCTTAGCAGCAGTTGTGTTTCAAAGTTTCAATCTTTACTTTTGATTATCGACTGAAGTATGTGCATTATGTGCATTATGTGCAGCTCCCATCGCAGCAGCTCACGCCCGCCTCTCCAGCCCGCCGACCAGGTGCCAACCGCCGCAGGAACCGCCGCAGGAACAAGCTGCCCGCCTCTCCGACCTCGTCTTCACCGCTCACTCCTGCAGAAGCTCAAGGTAATTAGTTGAGTGCATATGCTGTGAAATGAGCTGTGAAATGGCCCAGATGTATTGAAAATTCTGTATCTCTGCATGCAGTTTGTTGCCCAGATATGTCTCTGCAGGTACATTGAGTGCCAATGTTTCGCCGGAATGTTGATTAACTTCCGTTCCGGCGAATTTCTGGCACTCTGGCATGACCATTTTTAGCAAAGGTCATGCCGAATTTTCGCGGTGGATTTACAACTAGTAGTGACACTGGCAATTTAAAGCAAAGTTAACCACAAATTGTTAATTCTTATATTTTACTGCTTGCACAGTATTTGATGAACCAAGATAGTACTGTAAATTGTCCAAGTATTTGATGAACCAGTGTTAATCATGTAGAGTTGCTTGTGTTCAGTTAGCAGCGGTAGAAAGCAGATTCAGGGTAGAGCCTTCATTATCAAAAACAAACTTTCTGTTAGACACGTGTACCTTGATCTATCTACAAACATTAAGCATGATATATTAATCTTCACGAATGAATATGATATGCATGATATATATATTATCTGAACATTAAGCATGATATATGTTTTATCAACTAGATTGGTTCTAATAATTATCTGTCCAGTAGCAAAGGAAAAATAGAGAGGACAAACAGTCAAATTAAAAAAATACTCACGTTTAGCTAGAGTGCACTTTTGTCCAGTGAGGGCCTTCCTCTATATTGTCCAGTGAGTATTAGTACTATATGCATGAGTGAGGTACCTCTTTGTGATTTAACATGATGATGTACTGTCCATCTCTATGGTTTTTTTGTTACCTGCTGATGCTAGTCGTATGTGTTGTAATGCAAGTGATTTTCTTAATTCTTGGACATTGATACTGTTAGGGTTGGCTTTCATACTCTCCTTGATAGTTTCTCAAGTTTGGTGGACGAACTGTTGCATGCTACCTAATGCTGTCACATCTGCCTTTGTTAGCATGTCGTCTTCTGCAGACCCCAACGAAGACGTTGACGGGTCTTCTCAGCGGAAGTTGGATGAGCACTACAGGCTCATGGTCTCGGATCAGCTGGAGGACCTTCCAAGGGGCAGCGATGACGAGTCCTCGGAGGAGGGGGATGATGAGATGGACAACGATGGTGAGGATGAGAGGGCCGCTGCCGACGAGACCACCGACAGTGGCGTTGCCGGGGGTAGCTCGGATACTACTACCGAGGCCAAGAGGAAACGGAAGCAGCGGCGCCCAAACAGGGTCGGCACCACTCGCGAGATAATCACCGCGGTGGACGCCAAGACCGGTCTTCCTACTGAGCCCAAGCACCTGGCGAAGGGGTACGGCCTCCAACTGGGAGCAATCCTTCGGGACGTCGTCGACGTCAACGAGACGAAACTCCGAACCAAGAAGAAGCAGCATCTGCAGGCCCAACTCCTTGCGCGGCTGCACGCACGGTATGAGTTCCCTGTGGAATACAGGAACGAGGATCCCAAGGATAACATCGTGAACAGACGAGCCCTCTCTAAGTTCTCCAAGAACCTCAGCGGTTATAAAACCATGCTGAGGGGGATGCTTGGTGACAATGAGACTTGGGAAGAGATCCAGCGCCACTTCCCGCGGATGACGCTGGAGCAGTATAATAAATTCTTGGAAAACGAGGAGCTCGAGTACACCAAACAACAATCGACCTGGGGGAAGGAGCTGGCGGAAAAGAACATCGGTCACCACAATCTCGGTTGCCGTGGCTTCGAAGGCAAGCAGCCGGTATGGGACAAGGAGGACCAGGCCTACATAAATGCTGGCCTCGAGCCCCCTTTTGCCAAGTACAAAGACCCACTCTTCAGGGCATATCTCAGGTCCCGATACCATAGAGAATTGGGTGGGAAACGTGTCACGAAACCTGATGTGGTGGTGGGAGTTGAGTTGGTCGCCGACGCGAAGGTGATGGCACTTGAGAAAGCAGTGGTAAGCAATTTACCAGCTTATTAATTTGATACTGCTCACCAAGTCCATTACATTCTAAAATTGTTCATGTTACTTCTGGCAGTTGACGGAACAAGCAGCCGCCGAATCAGCTGGCTCCTCGTCCCAGACGTCGACGGGCAAAGTCCCGTGGGACACGCCTTTTATCAGGGGTCTGAACACCGTGAAGGCGCGGCCGCTTTTGGACAAGCCCCACCGTGTCCCCGGCGCCGGAGGAGGTCGCAAGCTTGCCGACTATGGCTTGGACGTGCCCGCAAGCACTAGGGAGTCGCGGCAGGCGCAGAAGGACCGGGAGCACGAGGCTCTTCTGAAAAAGGTGGCCGACTTGGAAACAACCATGGAGCAACGCGTCAGTGCCGAGGTTCAGCAACGCGTCACTGCCGAGGTTGCTAGCAAGGTCGATGACGCGCTGGCCAACAGGGTCAATGAAATCATCCCTGATCTTGTGCTGTCGATGAAGAATTACTTCGACGCCGGCGGTAAGGGACCGATGCCGGTTATCAGCCTAGGCGCCAGCAACTCGGACAACCGGCCTCCAACTAGACACGCTCAATGCACACCCAACTTGGTGACTCCACCCGCCGGCAATGTCGGCGCTAGAGAGGATTCGCCGGACCTGGGGGGCCCCAGTACTAGCCCCTCAGTCACCTGCACGCCTGGCCTCGGTCCTTCAACGCGAGCCGAGCTTGACGACCTCACGGTAATTAATTTAGTCTCTCAAGCTCTACAAATTAGTTACTTTGTCGTCGCCCCTCTCTGACCTACACATGTTTTCACAGGCGAACGCGACTCCTTGCACCTTGCTACTGAATGTGGACAACAAGTTGAAGGCTGTAGCGAGCGGCAGTGTCATCCTGCCAACACAGCGGATTTTCCACTGCGTCAGGATGGATGATAGCGTGAGCCGGGTTCGCGTGAACCGGTCGTTACCGGGATGCCAAGACCTCCATCCTCCTTATCAACCCCCGGAAACGGAAACCCCGCTCACTCTCGGGGACCTCAAGAATCACATCCTTCTATGGCCGAAAGCCCTAATTCGGCTGAACACCGCCGCCTCAGGTTCGGAGGCAAGCTATGGCATGGTCACTCCTCAGGATGCGACGGCTGCCCCGAGCCAAGCCAAGGTCCCAGCTCCAACGACTGCTTTGACGGCAGGCAAAGGCAGGGCCAGTCCTCCACCGGCTTATGATCATTTTGAGCCCGATAGTCAGCCCGATAGTCAGCACGAGAGTCAGCACGACAAGGCGTTGGACATCGATCAAGCTCCCATTGATACGTTCATCGCCGAGCTCGACGCCGACGCGGTTTCTCCTTACAAGCCACCCGCCGGTCATATCCTAAAGAAGAAGTTGTTCCTTTCACAAGAAACGCCCGAGCAGGAGGACACTACCGCCTTCACCGCTCCGCCCCGAGTTGGGCTTACCCCGAGGACACTCCTTGGTGCGACCACGGAGGGTATGAAACAAAACGCCACTCCCAGTTGCAGTAAGAAGAAGGGCAGGAAGCGGAAGAAGTCGGGAGATGTTGCCAAAAGCAAGATAGTGGTTAATGACAAGTTGCCGACCCCGTGGAGGAAGTTGCATCACATAGGCCAGCCGATGCTGCCGGCACACGTTGTAGACAAGTTGACGCCGGATATGAGGAACGTGCATGATACTATTCTAATGAAGGAGAAGCTACTTCTTAAAGAAAGAAATCCCTCGTACCCGATTGTGATAGCCAAGGTGCCCACTGGCTTTGGCTTTGTCAACACATACCCTGCGGACTTGATGTTCATTCGGTACGAAGACATCTTCAGGCTCTTGCACATGCAACAGCTAGACCGAAACTTGGTCCGCCTCGTATCGCTCAGTATGGCGCACGATATCGCCATGGAGAACACAGCGCACATCGCTATCATGGACCCCTTCTACATGACTCCAGCTACCACCCAGAACGAACAAGCGTTTCTCGCGAAGTATATCAAGGATTTCTTGGTGTTAAACAAGGATAAAAAATGCTTTGTCATACCATATTTCCGCGAGTAAGTATTTGGTTACTAAAGTACCCTATATTACATTCTTTCATGAATTTCCTTAATAGCTGAGTATGATGGTTTATTTCCATTTTGCGCAGACTCAAGTACTGCACCCTCCTCCTCTTTCACCCGTATCATTCCCATGTCACTTATCTCGACTCCGGGCTTGATAAGGAGAAAGACTTCACCGACGTTAAGTCTACACTTGATAAAGCCCTCAACGGCTTCATAGCTGAGATTGGCGTCGACAAACTCAGGCATGAGAAGAAAGTTAAAGGTTGCTATGTGTGCAACCACATAACCAAGTTCCCCTGCCTCAAGCAATCGGCGGATGACAATGGGATGGAGGCATGGTTTGCCATCCTACAGATGAGGGCGGTTGTAAGGTCTCAGAACGATCTCTTGTTGCCATCTGGTCTTCAAGGGAATTTCGTCAACATGTCGGACACCACCGATGAAAACGTGAGAGCCGAGTTCCGTGCCATCCAGCGGACCATTTGCACAATACTATGGAGGGATGTCGTCATGAATGGTGGCTTGTTCAACTATGGCCCCGCACTTTCTAATTTCGAGATAGAAGGCCGATTAGAAGATGGATGTGACGAGAGAACATTCAACACGCTCGAGGGCATCCTTCCCTTCCCGCCGAAGCCGACTTGACTCAAAAACTTTTGTCCTTTGCAAATGTTAGTCATAAAATTACTTAAGTATTTTTTATGTTTGTTCTTTTGCACACCTATATGTTATATCTCTCTCTATGGATGTACTAACAACTTACATTTCTTTGTTGTGTGTTTGCATAGATGACGTACTATGTCGTCTACCACGGCAGGGTTCCTGGAGTCTACGAGGACTGGGAAGACTGTAGGAGGCAGGTCCACCGTTTCAGCGGCAACAGCTACAAGGGGTACACCACTTTGGAGGAGGCGGAAACTCGATACGCCAACTTTCGAGCGGGACAGAGGAGGGAGATGTGGAGGACCCCTTTCATCGTGATGATGCTTGCCGCCACCGCCTCTCTAGTTTATTATGTCATTGTTGTTTAGCTAGGTCATCGACACTGGACTTATATGTATTTCTGTAACATGTGCTACTTCGAGTCGTGATGTTTGAACCATATGGTGAACTATCTACTATCTAAACTTGTGTTATTAATGCATGCATGTTATGAACATTTGGGACTTTCTATATAACTGTGTATTCTGTGTATTCTGTGTATTCTATGTATGCTGGTGTATACTGTGTATTCTGTGTGTATTCTGTGTGTATTCTGGTGTATTCTGCTATATATTTCGAGTTTTATTTTTTTAATCCTGTAATCAATACCACCGGCGCCCCGAAACTGTACCCCTGGCGAAAATCAAAGCGCCAGCGCTGCAGCAGATTACCCCCGGCGAATTGGCAAACCGCCAGGGGTAAGTCCTTACCGCCGGCGATTTGGGGAAAGCGCCGGGGATAACAGCATATACCACCGGCGATTTGGAAAACGCCGGCGATACGACATTACCACCGGCGAGGTGGTCGCCGGCGAATGCGTAAACGCCGGCGGTAGGGGTTTTTGGTGCGCCGGCGGTAAGCGATTTTGTAGTAGTGACTCAATCGAGATATCATTAGCTGCCATGAGCGTGTGGGAAGCAGACGACCAAGAGCCGCTCTCTGGAATCAGTTTAGAGGGTTGTGAGCGTATCGAAGCCTCGAAAAATGGGGTAAGGCTGGTTTTATCCACCGGCCTAACGGAGTAGCAGGTCCAAGACATTGGACATACGTGGCAAGGCCGATCCCCGAGATCGGCCCTCAAAAAATGAAAAGTAGAGGATCTCATCTCCAACATGCCATGTGGCTATAGTGGAAATCCGAGAAGTTGCAAATCATCGCCAAAGCCTTGCAACGGAAAAGGAGGCCGATTCCCGCAATCGGCCAAAATTATCATCAGCATCCTTTTGTCTGTGTTCAGCATTGATCCAACAGATGCCTGAAGAGCCGATGCCATCAATTACTTGACAGAATCGGCTCGGGGGCACATAGATGGATGAGATACGAGGATACGGAGCTGGGAGCGGATGTCAAATATCCAGCAGAGCAGCTCAATTATGGGGGCCGATACATAAGCAAGTGGCCGCAAAAAATGGAAAATCCAAAAAAATTGAGTTCAGCCGATGCGTAGACATCGACCTAAGGATTCAACGAGGCACGGCCATCCCTTCAAGGACTTCCAACTCCTTCTGCAAGACTTCAAGCTCGGCAGCACCAGCACGAACATGCAGTTCAGGGTAAGGGTGAGCCCGACGAAGGAGCATGTCTCTTCTGAGACCAGGAGGACAGTCGATGATGAAGCGATCGGCTACGGCATGTTACGACCAAAATGGGGGAGAGCATCAGGAAAACATCCTCACCGGGAGCTGCATCAGCCTGCCAAAGATGATGAGCCCATATGATCGGCAAGGCGCAGGACTTGAACGGAAGAAGCTCGGGAGGCAGTTTGCCCTGAAGGATCCTTCGCTATAGGAAGCCGATTTTTTCGGAATCGGCTGGCCCTGCATCACAGCTTGTCTGAGGAATGGTGCTGATGTCGCCAAAAATATCAGTTTCCGCATACAAGTCAATTGAGTGACAAGCCCAGGGCTCTATTGTAGACACCTGCCCAAAACCAGATTGCCAGCCCGCTGGGTTGGCTGGTAAGAGTCATGATCCTGTTTGAGGTGTCTCATGGGGCAAAGCCGACGCATGGCCATCGACTCAAGGGATACGGTGGTTACAAGCAGAAGCCTTATGGAGGTCATCACCAAATCGGCAGTGTTTGCGCAAGCCTACGGATCAGGTTAGGATCATGAGAACAGCCGATGATCATCCGATGATCTCCTGGAGCTGGACCATTCTCACCAGAAGCTGCATCAGTTTGCCCAAGATGATGAACCAATCAAAGCAGCAAGGCGCAGGAATGGAGCTGGGAGGGGTTGAAAGGCCACTACATTGAGGTTTCTTGATTCAAGGGAGCTGCTGATCCTTCCAAAACCTTTCCGGTGCTTGCTCCTTGAGCGTAAGCGTTCTGGCCCTGTTTTAATGAAAAGCTGGAGTAGCTCGGGGGGCAGCTCGCTCTGAAACATCAATGATCTGAAGAGCCGATTTTGTGGGATTCAGCTAACACAACACTACAGTTGGGAAGCCAATGATGGCCCACTCGGCTGGTCCACTTTTATTCTCGCCTTGACTGAGGCTCGGGGGGCAGCTCGCCCTTAAGGTTCCTTTTTCTATGGAGCCGATTTGGTTGAAATCGGCTTGCTCCGCATCACAACTCGTTGAGAGATGGTGAATTATTGCAGAAGGGAACTGCTGGAGTTGATGGGAGGAATTTGGAGAGGAAGCAACGATCGTTGATGGGCTCTGGACCAGTTGTGGCTGCAAAGAAATGAAGCATCACAAGGACAGTTATGGGCGAATAGTGCCTGTTCCGCAAAAGTGTTAGCTTCAGTAGCGGAATTGTGCTAACGACGGTCCTAAGATCTCCTGAAGGCAAAGAGGATCTGGAAGACGAGGATGCTACTAGAGTCCAGCGTTCCGGTCAGTTGGGTCTACATCTCCAGGATCTGGGGTTTGCACGATTGTGGCTCGACCGGGAGTTGGAGGTCCGGATGGATCTATGATGTCTACGGGTGCTTCTATTCTTGTAGACAGTGTTGGGCCTCCAACAGCAGAGGTTTGTAGAACAGCAGCAAGTTTCCCTTAAGTGGATTACCCAAGGTTTATCGAACTCGGGAGGAAGAGGTCAAAGATATCCCTCTCATGCAACCCTGCAACCACAAAGCAAGAAGTCTCTTGTGTCCCCAACACACCTAATAGGTGCACTAGTTAGGCGAAGAGATAGTGAAATACAAGTGGTATGAATGAATATGAGCAGTAGTACGGCGAAAATAGCTTGCTGGCGTGCAGTTGATGGTAGTAATATTGCGGGAAGTAAACATGCAGTAGTAAGCAGCAGTAGTAACACATAAAACGGTAACAAGCAGTGATAGCGTATTTAGGAACAACGCCTAGGGATTAGACTTTCACTAGTGGACACTCTCAACATTGATCACATAGAAATAGATAAATGCATACTCTACACTCTTGTTGGATGATGAACACATTGCGTAGGATTACACGAACCCTCAATGCCGGAGTTAACAAGCTCCACAATTAATGTTCATATTTTAGTAACCTTATAGTGTAAGATAGATCAACAGACTAAACCAAGTACTAACATAGCATGCACACTGTCACCTTCATGCATATGTAGGAGGAATAGATCACATCAATATTATCATAGCAATAGTTAACTTCATAATCTACAAGAGATCACAATCATAGCCTACGCCAAGTACTCACACGGTGCACACACTGTCACCTTTACACACGTGGAGGAGGAATAGAGTACTTTAATAACATCACTAGAGTAGCACATAGATGAATAGTGATACAAAACTCATATGAATCTCAATCATGTAAGGCAGCTCATGAGATCATTGTATTGAAGTACATAGGAGAGATTAACCACATAGCTACCGGTACAGCCCCGAGCCTCGATGGAGAACTACTCCCTCTTCATGGGAGCAGCAGGCGGTGATGAAGATGGCGGTGGAGATGGCAGCGGTGTCGATGGAGAAGCCTTCCGGGGCACTTCCCCGTCCGGCGGGGTGCCGGAACAGAGACTCCTGTCCCCCGGATCTTGGCTTCGCGATGGCGGCGGCTCTGGATGGTTTCTGTGGGTTTCGTCCTCCGTAATAGGGTTTTCGCGACGGAGGCTTTAAATAGGCGGAAGGGCAGCTCGGAGGGGGCCTGGGGCCACCACACCATAGGGCGGCGGCCCCCCCTCTGGCCGCGCCGGGGTGGGTGGGGCCCCCGGGCTCCCTCTCGGCGGCTCTCGGGTGTTCTGGATGGTTCCGGGAAAAATAGGAACCAGGCGTTGATTTCGTCCGATTCCGAGAATATTTCGTTACTAGGATTTCTTAAACCAAAAACAGCAGAAAACAGAACGGCACTTCGGCATCTTGTTAATAGGTTAGTTCTAGAAAATGCGTAAATACGACATATAATGTGCATAAAACATGTAGGTATCATCAATAAAGTAGCATGGAACATAAGAAATTATCGATACGTTGGAGACGTATCAGCATCCCCAAGCTTAGTTCTGCTCGTCCCGAGCAGGTAAAACGATAACAAAGATAATTTCTTAAGTGACATGCCATCATAACCTTGATCATACTATTGTAAGCATATGTAATGAATGCAACGATCAAAACAATGGTAATGACATGAGTAAACAAGTGAATCATAAAGCAAAGACTTTTCATGAATAGTACTTCAAGACAAGCATCAATAAGTCTTGCATAAGAGTTAACTCATAAAGCAATAATTTAAAGTATAGACATTGAAGCAACACAATGGAAGATTAAGTTTCAGCGGTTGCTTTCAACTTGTAACATGTATATCTCATGGATAGTTGTCAATGCAAAGTAATATAATAAGTGCAATATGCAAGTATGTAGGAATCAATGCACAGTTCACACAAGTGTTTGCTCTTTGAGGTGGAGAGAGATAGGTGAACTGACTCAACATAAAAGTAAAAGAATGGCCCTTCGCAGAGGGAAGCATTGATTGCTATATTTGTGCTAGAGCTTTGATTTTGAAAACATCAAGAGAGCATAAAAATAAAGTTTTGAGAGGTGTTTGTTGTTGTCAACGAATGGTAATGGGCACTCTAACTACCTTATCAACCAGACTTTCAAGAGCGGCTCCCATGAAGGACGTTATCTCTACCAGCAAGGTAGATCATCCCTCTTCTCTTTTGTTTACACATGTACTTTAGTTTTATTTATTAGATGACACTCCCCCCAACCTTTTGCTTACACAAGCCATGGCTAACCGAATCCTCGGGTGCCTTCCAACATTCACATACCATGGAGGAGTGTCTATTTGCAAATTTAAGTTGCTTACTGATAGATCAGAGCAAAACATGTGAAGAGAATTATTAATGCAAGTTAATTAATTGAGGCTGGGAACCTCATTGCCTCTTTTTGCAAAATTATTGGATAAGCGGATGAAGCCACTAGTCCATTGTGAAAGTCTGTCAAAAGTAAATGACAAGATCGAAAGATAAAACACCACATACTTCCTCATGAGCTATAAAACATTGACACAAATAAGAGGTAATAACTTTTGAATTGTTTAAAGGTAGCACTCAAGCAATTTACTTTGGAATGGCGGAGAAATACCATGTAGTAGGTAGGTATGGTGGACACAAATGGCATAGTGGTTGGCTCAAGGATTTGGATGCATGAGAAGTATTCCCTCTCGATACAAGGTTTAGGCTAGCAAGGTTATTTGAAGCAAACTCAAGGATGAACCGGTGCAGCAAAACTCACATAAAAGACATATTGTAAACATTATAAGACTCTACACCGTCTTCCTTGTTGTTCAAACTCAATACTAGAAATTATCTAGACCTTAGAGAGACCAAATATGCAAACCAAATTTTAGCATGCTCTATGTATTTCTTCACTAATAGGTGCAAAGTATATGATGCAAGAGCTTAAACATGAGCACAACAATTGCCAAGTATCACATTATCCAAGACATTTTACCAATTACTACATGTAGCATTTTCCAATTCCAACCATATAACAATTTAACGAAGAGGAAACTTCGCCATGAATATTATGAGCTAAGAACACATGTGTTCATACGAACCAGCGGAGCGTGTCTCTCTCCCACACAAGGATGAACTTATTCAGAGAACTAAGATAACAAAACAAAAATAAAAGCACACACGGACGCTCCAAGTAAAGTACATAAGATGTGACCGAATAAAAATATAGTTTCAAGAGAAGGAACCTGATACTTTGTCGATGAAGAAGGGGATGCCTTGGGCATCCCCAAGCTTAGACGCTTGAGTCTTCTTAAAATATGCAGGGATGAACCACGGAGGCATCCCAAGCTTAGAGCTTTCACTCCTCTTGATCATAGTATATCATACTCCTCTCTTGACCCTTGAAAACTTCCTTCACACCAAACTTCAAGCAAACTCATTAGAGGGTTAGTGCATAATCAAAAATTCACATGTTCCGAGGTGACACAATCATTCTTTACACTTCTGGACATTGCATAAAGCTACTGGACATTAATGGATCAAAGAAATAAATCCAACATAGCAAAAGAGGCAATGCGAAATAAAAGGCAGAATATGTCAAAAACAAACAGTCCGTAAAGATGAATTTAAAGTGGCACCAGACTTGCTCAATGGAAAAACTCAAAACTAACGAAAGTTGCGTACATATCTGAGGATCACGCTCGTAAATTGGAAGATTTTTTCGAATTTTCTACAGAGGCCTGTGCCCAGATTCGTGACAGACAGCAATGTTTTCTGCGCACGATCCCAAATATAACATCAACTTTGACATAGAAACTTTACTTGGCACAAAAACATGATAAGGAGAGGTTGATACAGTAGTAAACAACTTCCAAGACACAAATATAAAACAAAGTACTGTAGTAAAAAAACACATGGGTTATCTCCCAAGAAGTTCTTTCTTTATAGCCATTAAGATGGGCTCGGCAGTTTTAATGATGCACTCGCAAGAAATAGAAGTTGAAGCAAAAGAGAGCATCAAGAGGCAAATTCAAAACACATTTAAGTCTAACATGCTTCCTATGCATAGGAATCTTGTAAATAAACAAGTTCATGAAGAGCAAAGTAACAAGCATAGGAAGATAAAACAAGTGTAGCTTCAAAAATTTCAGCACATAGAGAGGCATTTTAGTAACATGAAAATTTTTACAACCATATTTTCCTCTCTCATAATAACTTTCAGTAGCAACATGAGCAAACTCAACAATATAACTATCACATAAAGCATTCTTATCATGAGTCTCATGCATAAAATAATTACTACTCCCAACATAGGCATAGTCATTCTTATTAATTGTAGTGGGAGCAAATTCAACAAAGTAGCTATCAAATATAGGAGGTATATTGTAATCATAATCAAATTTATCCTCCATAACAGGTGGTAACAAAAGACTACTATCATTATAATCATCATAAATGGGAGGCAAAGTATCATCAAAGTAAATTTTCTCCTCAATGCTTGGGGACTAAAAATATCATGCTCATCAAAGCCAGCTTCCCCAAGCTTAGAATTTTCCATATCATTAGCAACAATAGTGTTCAAAGCATTCATATTAATATGTTCCATGGGTTTTTTAATTTTTGCATCAAACCATCCATGTCTTAAATCAGGAAATAGAATAAGAAGCTCTTTGTTGTCCATTATGCCTAACTAGTGTAAACAAGAAACCAAATGTCGCAATTGCAGTCTAAAGGAAATAGCTTCGAGCACACACACAATGGCGCCAGAAAAGTACTGTTACTGGAACCGGAGTATGAGTGCCTTTTACCTTTCCTCCCCCAACGGCGCCAGAAAAGTGCTTGACGCGTAGTTGACGAGGGAGGAAAAGTGCTTAGTTGCCGGGCTTGCCAATGTGTGAGTGCCGTTTACCTTCCCTCCCCGGCAACGGCGCCAGAAAAGTGCTTGATGTCTACGGGTGCTTCTATTCTTGTAGGCGGTGTTGGGCCTCCAAGAGCAGAGGTTTGTAGAACAGCAGCAAGTTTCCCTTAAGTGGATTACCCAAGGTTTATCGAACTCGGGGAGGAAGAGGTCAAAGATATCCCTCTCATGCAACCACTGCAACCACAAAGCAAGAAGTCTCTTGTGTCCCCAACACACCTAATAGGTGCACTAGTTCGGCGAAGAGATAGTGAAATACAAGTGGTATGAATGAATATGAGCAGTAGTACGGCGCCAGAAAATAGCTTGCTGGCGTGCAGTTGATGGTAGTAATATTGCGGGAAGTAAACATGTAGTAACGCAGCAGTAGTAACGCAGTAAAACAGTAACAAGCGTGATAGCAGGATTTAGGAACAAGGCCTAGGGATTAGACTTTCACTAGTGGACACTCTCAACATTGATCACATAACAGAATAGATAAATGCATACTCTACACTCTTGTTGGATGATGAACACATTGCGTAGGATTACACGAACCCTCAATGCCGGAGTTAACAAGCTCCACAATTAATGTTCATATTTTAGTAACCTTATAGTGTAAGATAGATCAAAAGACTAAACCAAGTACTAACATAGCATGCACACTGTCACCTTCATGCATATGTAGGAGGAATAGATCACATCAATATTATCATAGCAATAGTTAACTTCATAATCTACAAGAGATCACAATCATAGCCTACGCCAAGTACTACACGATGCACACACTGTCACCTTTACACACGTGGAGGAGGAATAGAGTACTTTAATAACATCACTAGAGTAGCACATAGATGAATAGTGATACAAAACTCATATGAATCTCAATCATGTAAGGCAGCTCATGAGATCATTGTATTGAAGTACATAGGAGAGAGATTAACCACATAGCTACCGGTACAGCCCCGAGCCTCGATGGAGAACTACTCCCTCTTCATGGGAGCGGCGGTGATGAAGATGGCGGTGGAGATGGCAGCGGTGTCGATGGAGAAGCCTTCCGGGGGCACTTCCCCGTCCGGCAGGGTGCCGGAACAGAGACTCCTGTCCCCCAGATCTTGGCTTCGCGATGGCGGCGGCTCCGGATGGTTTCGTGGGTTTCGTCCCGTAATAGGGTTTTCGCGACGGAGGCTTTAAATAGGCGGAAGGGCAGCCTCGGAGGGGGCACGGGGCCACCACACCATAGGGCGGCGCGGCCCCCCTCCGCGCCGCGGTGTGGTGTGGGGCCCCAGGGTCCCTCCGGCGGCTCTCGCGTGTTCTGGATGGTTTCGGGAAAAATAAGAACCTGGGCGTTGATTTCGTCCGATTCCGAGAATATTTCGTTACTAGGATTTACCAAAAACAGCAGAAAACAGGAACTGGCACTTCGGCATCTTGTTAATAGGTTAGTTCGAGAAAATGCGTAAATACGACATATAATGTGCATAAAACATGTAGGTATCATCAATAAAGTAGCATGGAACATAAGAAATTATCGATACGTTGGAGACGTATCAATCTACCTCGAATTTGCCATGAGAGTCCGATGCACTGCCATCGGCTCATTGAGCACTGTCCAGATTGGCAGTCGGCAAGCTCAGTACGAAGGGCAATCGGCTAAATTATCATGAAGAAGGTCGGCAAAATCAAATTGGGGAAATTCTTCATTGATAAACTAGATTTCTTACATAAAGAGCTGATTGCTCTCAAAAGGAGGTCCACATTGCCCCGTCTACTACTGCTGGCCCTAGGCTAAGATCCTATCTAGGGGCCATTGCTGCCCTCGTCGTCGTCGTCATTATCGCCGCCGTCACCGCTCCCGCCGCTGTCGCTTGCGTAGCGACCTCCGGCGGGACCTCGTTGTCCTCGTCTTCTTCGGCAGCATCGTCGTCATCACTGTCGAAGTCGCCCGAGGTTCCGGGCCAGGGGCGCGCCGGCGGCTCGTCGGAGGAGCTGTCATCTTCTTCCTCCTCCTCCTTCTCCTCGCCTCCTCGGAGGAGGGGGCCCCGTCCCAGGGAAGGTGGTCGTCGTCGCTTTCCTCCACCGCTTCCTCATTGGCGAGGAAGCGGAGGTCGCTCTCCCCGTCGGTCAGGGACTGGTCGTCCTCTGACCAGATGGAGAAGTTGTGGCTCGGATCGTCCCCGGCCTCGATGGCGCGGCGGGTGTTGGCCGCATGGGCCTCCACCGGGTCCCACTCCGGCGTCGGCTCGCGGAAGGGGGAGGACTGCGCAGAAAGATCCGATGAAGAGGAAGAAGAGGAAGACATGGCAGCAGAGGAGGGTTTTTGGAAGTGCTGATGCAGAGGGAGGAAGAGGAGAACTGTTCGATGTGGCCGAATAAAAGGGGAATATATGGTTTAATGCCTAAGCAGTTCCCGAGGACGTGGTGCCAGAACCGTCAAGTCGTGCAGAGAAGGCGAGGGGGCAAGACGTCATCATGAAGAAACTGCGACGGTTCTGCCATGACATGACCCTTCGAAGGAGGCAGATGGTTTTGCAATTATCATTATCAAAACCAGGGGGGCATGTGTTACCACCCGATTTTGGCCAAATCAGGAGATGGGCCGTAAGTGAAGATGGGCTTGAAGGACGTACACGTGGAGCATCTTCGAAGCGGCCTTGCGCTAAGAGTTTGGGCTAAGTGGCCCGTGTATCTGTAATATAGTAGATCGCGTTGTAATTTAGAATTAAGAGATAGAGTCTGACCCGTGCACGGTTAGGTGCACGCCTCAATTAGAAAGTCCCTTGGACTATAAATATGTATCTAGGGTTATCGGAAAAGGAGGACAATCATCGTTCAACCAACACAAATCAGTCGCCACCCCTTTCTTCGAGGGTTTCTCCGGGTAAGCACCATGCTTGCCTAGATCGCATCTAGCGATCTAGGCAGTATACGTTTATTCGTTAACCTTGTACTGCTCGTGCTGAAGCCTTGTTGATGGCGAGCAGTACTATTTATCCTTAGGTGTTTAGGGGCTAGCATTGATGCTTTCACGTGCATATCTGCGTGGCAATGCCGTCCCTCGACACCTAGCTGCCCTTACGTCGATCCAGACGTAAGGGCAGCATCTTGCTTGTTCTTACTTATTAGATCCGATCCGTTATAGTTGCTCCTTGCTCCGCAAGGATTAGTTTAATATCTGCATAGTTAGGCCTTATGTTGGGGTCGGACGATCCGGCGGTGCGTTAGGCGTTGTTTACCGTCCCTGCGAGGGATGTTCCGGGATCAACATTATTGTTGGTTTTAGGCCTCTCGTAGGGGTAGTTTGCATCATCTCCTCGTATCTGCTAGGCCCGATCGCACGTAGGACGTTCCGATTATGCGGTGAAAACCCTAAGCTGTCGTGGATCGTTTTAGCTTTGTCTTGATCAAGCAGGATCCCCATGCCATTGTAAATCCAACGTGAAACATGGGGCGATCGGCTCCTTGAGCCGATCCACGAAACCTGAGAGCCGATAGGGCTCGTATTTAATGTTTACGTGTCTACCATGCAGGAACAATCGAAGCACTAACACCATCCTGATCGGGTCTAGGTCGGGTGGCACGCCTGCAACCGCGGAGACGTTGGCGAGAAGATTTGCGGACGACGCGAGGTGCCGGGGATCCACTAAGCGGCCACAGGAGCTTCCCGGCTCTTCGTGTTGCTTAACCAACGCCCGTCGGGGGGGTTTTGGGTAACAGAGCCGAATAGCATCGGTTCTTGACAGTTCAACGTTGGATGTACTCGAGATCGTCTCTCCTCGTCGCCGAACTTTGTGCTAGTTCGGCAATACCGGCTTCAGTCGAATGGTATTGGGTGTGGAGCAGTTCCTCAGTGCTTCCGATTGCCCGAATTTGGCGGAACGAGGTGTACCATCCAAACGGACCGGAGGGACTGCGAGAAGAACCTCACCCGTAGCTGATCCGATCTGAAACCATGCCAGGCCGGTATCGGCTCACGTGCTCGATGGAGCTTGACCCTTCGACCCCGAATTTGTTGAAGTCCAAGCCGGTACTTAGGCGGTAGTGGGATCAGGTCGAACTCATTGGGTACGGCTTGGAATAGCCGATTATCTTCTTCTTCGGCAAGACGAATGATCTCTCAGGACTGCGCTCGATCTGATCGGTGGAGGTAGTTGCAGCTGAGCTTTCCTGGACGGTGCAGTGGTATACTTGGCTAGCCACGCTTGTTTCTCGGCTCTTGCTCTAAATTCCCGCCTGCGGTCGTTCTTCTGGGAACAATTGCTCCACTCGGCAATCCCTCTGGTGGAGCACGGATCTCCCGCGTCCGAGTTGCAGTCCGGCACATACGTGCACACGTATCAGTGTGGGATTTCGTTGGGCGGGTCATGCAAGAACGAGTCGCCGGGTCACCCCCAACTTTGTAGACGACGTATGCCGGTGAGCCTTGTTGCTGTGGCCGCCATTGCGTACGGCAGAGGTGGCCTGGTGTGGAGTTGCATCTCTCCCTGGTGAGTCCCTAGAACAGTCTGAAGGGGAGTACCGACGCTCCATGATCTCTTGCACCACACGGAGCGCAGCGCGCTCCAAAGTGTTCACTAGGCTCTCAGAGTGCCGATGCAGTGAATGAGCCACCACGTAGTTGATCTCCTGTCGCAGGGCTCTGGTACGTTCCTGTGAAGGGAGAGACATCCACCCCTTCAAGGACGCCTTGTGGCGTGAATCTTTTGAATCGATGCCGTGCGAACGGGTCTTCTCAAAGGAGCCGATGAGCTCGGCTTCACAGATGGCCTTCAGCTCATCGTACTTTCTTCTTGTGGTCCGCAGAGATCCTTGTATGTGATATGTTCCTCTGCCATCTCGGATGTCGGTGTTGACGTGGATGTTGCAGAAGATTGTCCCACCGGGCGTGCCAGAATGTGTTGCCCTCCAAAACCCACCGACGGGCGTTGGTTAAGCAACACGAAGAGCCGGAAGCTCCCGGGCCGCTTAGTGGATCCCTGGCACCTCGCATCGTCCCGCAAATCTTCGCAACGTCCCGGCGGTTGCTAGGGTGCCACTGACCTAGACCCGACTGGAAGGTGTTAGTGCTTCGATTGTTCCTGCATGGCACACGTAAACATTAAATCGAGCCCTATTGGCTCTCGGGTTTCCTGTGGATCAGCTCAAGAGCCGATCGCCCATGTTTCCGTTGGATTTACAATGGCATGGGGATCCTACTTGATCAGGACAAAGCTAAAACGATCCACGACAGTTTAGGGTTTTCACCGCATAATCGGAATGTCCTACGTGCGATCGGGCCTAGCAGCTACGAGAGATGATGCAAACTACCCCTACGAGAGGCCTAAAAACCAACATAACGTTGATTCCCGGAACATCCCTCGCAGGGACGGTAAACAACGCCTAACGCACCGCCGGATCGTGACCCAAACATAAGGCCTAACTATGCAGATATTAAACTAATCCCTGCGGAGCAAGGAGCAACTATAACGGATCGGATCTACTAAGTAACGAACAAGCAAGATGCTGCCTTACGTAAGGGCAGCTAGGTGTCGAGGGACAGCATTGCCACCAGATATGCACGTGAAAGCATCAATGCAAGCCCCTAAACACCTAAGGATAAATAGTACTGCTCGCCATCAACAAGGCTTCAGCACGAGCGTACAAGGTTAACGAATAAACGTATACGCCTAGATCGCTAGATGCGATCTAGGCAACATGGTGCTTACCCGGGAGAAACCCTCGAAGAAAGGGGTGGGATGCGCCTGATTTGTGTTGGTTGAACGATGATTGTCCTCCTTTTCCGATAACCTAGATACATATTTATAGTCCAAGGACTTTCTAATTGAGGCGTGCACCTAACCGTGCACGGGGACTCTTTATCTCTTAATTCTAAATTACGATATGATCTACTAAATTACAGATACATGGGCAACTTAGCCCGAACTCTCAGCGCAAGGCCGCTTCGAAGATGCTCCACGTGTACGTCCTTCAAGCCCATCTTCACTTACGGCCCATCTCCTGATTTGGCCAAAATCGGGTGGTAACAACTGTAACATCTTTTACCCTCGCCTGATATAAATTTGAGACAATTTGGTAGTCAAAAGGAATCTGGTGTGGCTGCACTACCACTTTCTAGATTGAGGTTTTGTGTTTTTGTTTGTTGCAATTAGCAGCTTTTGAGTCTGTTCACCGTAACATGAGATTTATGCCACTTTGAATCAGTTAACCATGCTCACGCTAGGTTAAATTGGGTGATTTGCATTTATGATGGTTATTCTGTAATCTAGCTTTTGCCTTTGTTTTATGGAAATGCTAAAACAAGAAAGCTAGAAGAGTTTATGTTTCTCATCTCACTTTTATTTTAGTGCTGGAATCAGCCTTTGGGCTTATTTTGTCCTCCAAAAGATATATGAGGCAATCAAGTTTTTTCCTGGCAGAGGTGGCAACATCCGTGTGTTCGATCTGTTGGCATGGAGTGTGGCACCTAGGCGGCTAGGCCCTGGATATCAATGGCGACGAGGAGTAGGTGTTGGCCGTCGCTTGTCTGGTAGTGAGAATCATGTGACTGGTACAAATGTAAAGGCATCCTTCCTCGCTCTGCATTCATGTTGGTTTTTCTTCCCAAATCATTTTCCTATCAATGTTATTTTGGCACCACCAAATTGCTCACCTAGAATTTTCGATGAAGTTATAAATGTGTTTTACCTTGTGGGTACTGTTGGAGATATGCCCAAGAGGCAATAATAAAAGTGGTTATTATATATCTTTATGTTTATGATAAAAGTTTATATACCATGCTATAATTGTATTAACCGAAACATTGATACATGTGTGATATGTAAACAACAAAGAGTCCCTAGTAAGCCTCTTAACTAGCTTGTTGATTAATAGATGATTAGTTTCATAATCATGAACATTGGATGATATTAATAACAAGGTTATATCATTGTATGAATGATGTAATGGACACACCCAATTAAGCGTAGCATAAGATCACGTCATTAATGTAGGATAACGTTGCATAGAAAACAAAAATTTCCTATCGCGAACACGCAATCCAAGCCAAGATGCAATCTAGAAGACGGTAGCAACGAGGGGATGATCAAGACTAACCCTTGAAGAGATTCCAAAGCCTATAAGAGTAGGCTCTTATTGCTGCGGTAGACGATCACTTGCCGCTTGCAAGCGCGTAGAAGATCTTGATCACGATCGGTTCCGGCGCCACGGGCAGCACCTCCGTACTCGGTCACACGTTCGGTTGTTGATGAAGACGACGTCCACCTCCCCGTTCCAGCGGGCAGCGGAAGTAGTAGCTCCTCTTGAATCCGACAACACGA
Source organism: Lolium multiflorum (assembly GCA_030979885.1). NCBI lineage: Eukaryota > Viridiplantae > Streptophyta > Magnoliopsida > Poales > Poaceae > Lolium > Lolium multiflorum. The sequence continues at coordinate 76,476,702 of CM061747.1, forward strand.
CGGCGTGGTGTCGGTGGCGGTGGAGAAATCCGGCGGAGCTTCGCTTAAGCGTGCGGGATGTGGTGGAGGAGAGAGACCGCTAGGGTTTGGGAGAGGGGGTGGCCGGCCACTAAGGGGTGCGGCCAAGCTATGGCTTTGGTGTAGCCGGCCCCCTCCCCTTGGCCCTCATTATATAGGTGGAACACCCAAGAGTTGGTGTACAAGTCTTCGAATAAGACCCCAACCCAAAACCTTCCATGTAGGGAAACCTACCCAAGGTGGGATTCCCACCTCAAGTGGGATTCCCACCTTTCCATGAGGGTGGGTGGCCGGCCACCTTGGGGGAAGTCCACCTTGGACTTTCCCTCTAGGGTTTGGCTGGCCAAGCTTGTGGAGTCCTTCCGGGACTCCACCTTCCATAGTGCGTTTCTTCCGGACTTTTCTAGAACCTTCTAGAACCCCATAAATGCACCGGATCATTTCCAAACTTGGAATATGATATATGAATCTTATTCTCCGGACCATTCCGGAACTCCTCGTGATGTCCGGGATCTCATCCGGGACTCCGAACAAATATTCGAACTCCATTCCATATTCAAGTTCTACCATTTCAACATCCAACTTTAAGTGTGTCACCCTACGGTTCGTGAACTATGTGGACATGGTTGAGTACTCACTCCGACCAATAACCAATAGCGGGATCTGGAGATCCATAATGGCTCCCACATATTCAACGATGACTTTAGTGATCGAATGAACCATTCACATACGATACCAATTCCCTTTGTCACGCGATATTTTACTTGTCCGAGGTTTGATCATCGGTATCACTCTATACCTTGTTCAACCTCATCTCCTGACAAGTACTCTTTTACTCGTACCGTGGTATGTGGTCTCTTATGAACTTATTCATATGCTTGCAAGACATTAGACGACATTCCACCGAGAGGGCCCAGAGTATATCTATCCGTCATCGGGATGGACAAATCCCACTGTTGATCCATATGCCTCAACTCATACTTTCCGGATACTTAATCCCACCTTTATAACCACCCATTTACGCAGTGGCGTTTGATGTAATCAAAGTACCTTTCCGTATAAGTGATTTACATGATCTCATGGTCATAAGGACTAGGTAACTATGTATCGAAAGCTTATAGCAAATAACTTAATGACGTGATCTTATGCTACGCTTAATTGGGTGTGTCCATTACATCATTCATACAATGATATAACCTTGTTATTAATAACATCCAATGTTCATGATTATGAAACTAATCATCTATTAATCAACAAGCTAGTTAAGAGGCATACTAGGGACTTCTTTGTTGTCTACATATCACACATGTACTAATGTTTCGGTTAATACAATTATAGCATGATATATAAACATTTATCATAAACACAAAGATATATAATAACCATTTATTATTGCCTCTTGGGCATATCTCCAACAGTCTCCCACTTGCACTAGAGTCAATAATCTAGTTTACATATGTAAAGATATAACACCTTGGCCTTCTGGTGCTTTATCATGTTTTGCTCACGGGAGAGGTTTTAGTCAACGGTTCTGACATGCTTAGAAACGTATGTATTTTGCAATTCATATGCGTCTCAGCGCATCACTCATTTTCCAAATGAGTCGGCATATATGCTTAGTCCTCTGGTGGAACCTTAATTCCGCGGTCTGAAATATGTCACTAATATTGTCACACACAATATAGCTTCAAAGTTCTGACTTTGTCGGAACTACACCAAGTTCTCAAAGAACCTCCTGACTTAACATCCTTTGTCATTGTCAAAACAATGACATATTCTGCCTTCTTTTGTAGAATCCATCACAATATTTAGAACTCTTCTAAATCTAGCATAGACAACTTCTAGCTCATTGTGCTACCTTTTAAACAACACTTAGTCTAATTTGAGATTTGAAATTATATTTTATATGTGACAAAAACAATATCGGTGTAACACCTTACAGCGATTTGTTTGTCATTTCTTCATACAAAAATATATATATATATATCCTTAGTTCTTCTAAAGTACTCAAGGATATTCTTACTGTCGTTCAATGATCATCATATGAATCATTCTGGTATATGCTCATAACATTTTATAGCACATGATATCTGATTGTGTACATGTTATTCGTGATCTATAATCACTCATGTGTTTTTACTCATTGAGTGTCAGATACACTCAAGTCTTGTTAAACCTTCACATGACAAGAACATTTTCTTAATATTTCTATATTGAACTACTTCAATATCCATCATATGTACTTTGACTTAAACTTATTTATGTGTTTCAATCTATCTTCATAGATCTTGACACTAAATTTGTTTCAGTCCATATCCTTTCATTGAAGTTATTTCTCAATGAAACCTTTTAATCAAGTATATAATTACATCATTTATAACCAACTATATGTCACCTACATAAAGTATTATAAATGTGTCTTAGCGCTCCCACTTAATTTCTTGCAAATGCAAGCCTCTTCATCGTCTCTGATGAAATCAAAAACTCTTTGACTATTTCATCTGGTGAAGATTCTAACTCCGTGATACTTACTTCATCCAATTGAAGTTCGTATACCTATCTAGTATTCCACGGACCAGCAAAACTCTTGGTTGTATCTTGTATACACCTTTAATACACACTTCTGTTAAGTAGTGTATTTTGCCATCCTACTAGCATATCTCATAAAAGAAATATGTAGTGATTACTAGAATAATCCACATAGACTATAAGCATTGCTACGGAAGATCTAATCTTATCGTAGTCAACTCTTTGAACTTTGTCGTAAACAATTTTTCGACAAGTCGAGCTTCTTTAAGGATATTTCATCCAAGTCTATAGATCCATTTACTTTCAAAAAGTATTCATCTATTATGGATTTCATGGCGCATGGCCATTTTAACGGAGTCAGGGCCCATCATAACTTCTTTGTTTGTAGTTGGTTTATCATTATTCAAAATCAATCCTTTGTTCACAAATCATTTATTTGATCACAAAGTAAACCATACCTACAAGGTTCAATATGTACTTCGATCTCCATGGCAAAACACTTTGTAGTCATGGGAGCCATGATCGTCGTGGCCGCTTCCGAAACAAATTGTGCTGCGCTACTCTGATCATTATGCTCAAGTTCATAAACCTTATCAAATTATATTGTCCTCCCACTCAAATACTTCACTAGAAACAATTTCTCGGAAATAAGAAACATTGACAAACACTTTTGTCTTTGTCTCGTGGGAAGAATTCCCAATTAAATCTCTGGGATAACCAACAAAGACATTCATCCGATTTTGGTTGTAAACTCTTAAACCAAAATTTAAAGAAAGACTATTAGGGTTTATGCCCATACCATAACTCGTATGGTGTCATTTCAACGGAACATGATGATGCTCTATTCAGTGTAAAAGCGGTAGTCACTAAAGCATAATCCACAAAAATATAATGGCGTCATAATATTTTATCTCATCATTAATCCAACAAGGTTTGGATACATATCTCGGATACTATATCATCATTATGATACTCCAAGAAATGTGAGTTGTAGAACAATTTCATAACTCTCTTAGATGTTCGCTAAAACTCGTAATTCAAATATTTCTACCATGATCCAATCATAGATATTTGACTTTTCTATTACGATGATTTCCACTTCATGCTGAAATTTATTTGAATCCATTCAAAAATTTCAAACTTCTTCCTTATTGAATATATCCACATATATATACTCAATTGTTGAAAGTTTTCATGAAGTAGAAGAATCTCCCGCACACAACTATGCCCAGTGAACCACATACATCATCATGTATTTTTCCACTAAGTTAGTTGCCCGTTCAACTTTTGGCCTATGAACGGTATTTTAATCATTCTCTTTAGAAAAGATTTGCAAGTGTTAAATGATTCAAAAATCAAGTGACTCCAAAAATCCATTTGCATGGAGTTCCTTCATGCGTTCCTTTCTAATATGACCTAAATGGCGGTTCCACAAATAAGTGGAATTCAAATCAATTGCCTTATGGCATTTTAGCGTCAGTGTTATGTATGTGTATTTTCACCATTAAGATTCATAATAACTTATCCATCGTACATGGAGTAATGTCATAATTTGAACAACTTATTGTTTTCATTTGACCAGAGCAAAATAACAATTATTAAGTTCTTTATTATAAATTCTAAGGGCTAGGTAGAATGCCAACGACAAACATAATAATACTTTATTATGTTCCAGACGTGCATTATTACCATATTCCTTATCAGTCACTTAGGCCATTGTATTCTTGTATTGCGTTGTTTTGTATGACACTTCATACCAGCCAATATGGTATAAATACCCAAGAATTTCATTGTGTGACCAAATGAGGAATACATCCATAACATGTATATCATTTATATACATCTGAGCTAGACTTTCTAGTCTTTTCTTTTCTTTTCTTTCTGCCAAAATATCTTTTGTAGTTTCTCTTTTAGCTTTCCTCATTATTCAGAAAAACACTTCAACATCAATAACTTCTAGGTTTGTTGGTCAAATACCAATAACCTTGAGGTTCTGAAGTTGATCATCATATGACAAGTGTTGCAGATTTCACTATTAGTAACTTTGTAATATGATGAACAATTTCACTCATAATTTTATCCATCAATTCATGACAACTTTTTGAGACCATGTCTATACATGCTAGGCTCATAAAGTTTAACCTTAGTATTCGCATGTGCAAATCTGGCTTGCACCCGTTGTAAGCACACGTAGAATCTATAACACCCGATCATCACGTGATGCTTCGATACGACGAGTCTTAGCAACGGTGCATACTAAGGATGATAACTTCATGGATATGCGAATATCGTTAGTGCTCCAATAGTTGGAGGATTGTGACGCCTGGCGTCTTCAACCTTCATACATTCCCATAAAACTTATGAGTTTATGTAGTCTCACCAAATTATATTCTATCATCTTGCAATAAGGTCTTAGATATCACATATATCTCATACCTTGATTATTTCTGAAAACTAAATTTTCAGCTCCTTACTTTTCAAACAGATTTGAACTTCAAGTTTCACGGAGACAAGATAACTTTAGGTACTAATTGAAACCATAGCTCTCTGAATCAACAAAGTGAGTTTCACTAAATGTTTGCAATAGGACTTAATCATTTCTTGATTCATTAACAATACGGTACTAATCCGTAAAGTTTCTAGTCAGATTTTAACAGTATTTCTATCTCAATTATAAGACTAGCGCATAGTAGTAAACGGATGCCAATACTACAAAATTAATTCAAAATACTACTCAGACTATGTTTATGATAATTAGTTCATGTTTTAATCTAATTACTAATGAACTCCCACTTAATACAACATCCCTCATAGTTGTAAAGTGGTACACGATCCAAATCCACTACACCAAAACCGATCATCACGTGAGATGATGTAGTTTCAATGGTGAACATCAACATGTTGATCATATCATCCATATGACTCGTGTTCAACCTTTCGGTTTCCATTGTCCCGAGGCCATGTCTGTACATGCTAGGCTCGTCAAGCAAACCCAAGTATTCCGCGTGTGCAACATGGCTTACACCCGTTGTATGTCGAGTTTATCACACCCGATCATCACGAGATGCTTCAAAACGTCGAACAATGCAACGGTGCATACGAGGGAAGAACACTTTATTATCTTGATATTAATGTGAGGGATCATCTTATAATGCTACCGTCGCGATCTAAGCAAAATAAGATGCATAAAGGATTAACATCACATGCAGTTCATATGTGATATGATATGGCCCTTTTGTCTTTGCGCCTTCGATCTTCATCTCCAAAGCACGGACATGATCTCCATCATCAACGGGCATGATCTCCATCATCATCGGCGTAGCGTCAAGGTCCATGGCGCCGTCTTCATGGTTGTTCACCTCATGTAGCAACTATTACAACTACTTTGAAATACTACTCAACATGAAATATAAAGACAACCATAAGGCTCCTGCCGGTTGCCACAATACAATAATGATCATCTCATACATATTCATCATCACATTATGGCCATATCACATCACCAAACCTGCAAAAACAAGTTAGACGTTCTCTAATTTGGTTTGCATATTTTACGTGGTTTAGGGTTTTCGAGTGAGATCTAATCTACCTACGAACATGAACCACAACGGTGATACTATTGTTGTCAATAGAAGAGTAAATTGAATCTTCACTATAGTAGGAGAGACAGACACCCGCAAAGCCACTTATGCAATACAAGTTGCATGTCGAACGTGGAGCAAGTCTCATGAACGCGGTCATGTAAAGTTAGCCCGAGCCGCTTCATCCCACTATGCCACAAAGATGCAAAGTACTCAAACTAAAGACAACATAAGCATCAACGCCCACAAAACCATTGTGTTCTACTCGTGCAACCATCTATGCATAGACACGGCTCTGATACCACTGTAGGATAACGTTGCATAGAAAACAAAAAATTCCTATCGCGAACACGCAATCCAAGCCAAGATGCAATCTAGAAGACGGTAGCAACGAGGGGATGATCAAGACTAACCCTTGAAGAGATTCCAAAGCCTATAAGAGTAGGCTCTTATTGCTGCGGTAGACGATCACTTGCCGCTTGCAAAAGCGCGTAGAAGATCTTGATCACGATCGGTTCCGGCGCCACGAACGGGCAGTACTCGGTCACACGTTCGGTTGTTGATGAAGACGACGTCCACCTCCCCGTTCCAGCGGGCAGCGGAAGTAGTAGCTCCTCTTGAATCCGACAGCACGACGGCGTGGTGTCGGGGCGGTGGAGAAATCCGGCGGAGCTTCGCTAAGCGTGCGGGATGTGGTGGAGGAGAGAGACCGCTAGGGTTTGGGAGAGGGGGTGGCCGGCCACTAAGGGGTGCGGCCAAGCTATGGCTTTGGTGTGGCCGGCCCCTCCCCTTGGCCCTCATTATATAGGTGGAACACCCAAGAGTTGGTGTTCAAGTCTTCGAATAAGACCCCAACCCAAAACCTTCCATGTGTAGGAAACCTACCCAAGGTGGGATTCCCACCTCAAGTGGGATTCCCACCTTTCCATGAGGGTGGGTGGCCGGCCACCTTGGGGGGAAGTCCACCTTGGACTTTCCCCTCTAGGGTTTGGCTGGCCAAGCTTGTGGAGTCCTTCCGGGACTCCACCTTCCATAGTGCGTTTCTTCCGGACTTTTCTAGAACCTTCTAGAACCTGCCATAAATGCACCGGATCATTTCCAAACTTGGAATATGACTTCCTATATATGAATCTTATTCTCCGGACCATTCCGGAACTCCTCGTGATGTCCGGGATCTCATCCGGGACTCCGAACAAATATTCGAACTCCATTCCATATTCAAGTTCTACCATTTCAACATCCAACTTTAAGTGTGTCACCCTACGGTTCGTGAACTATGTGGACATGGTTGAGTACTCACTCCGACCAATAACCAATAGCGGGATCTGGAGATCCATAATGGCTCCCACATATTCAACGATGACTTTAGTGATCGAATGAACCATTCACATACGATACCAATTCCCTTTGTCACGCGATATTTTACTTGTCCGAGGTTTGATCATCGGTATCACTCTATACCTTGTTCAACCTCATCTCCGACAAGTACTCTTTTACTCGTACCGTGGTATGTGGTCTCTTATGAACTTATTCATATGCTTGCAAGACATTAGACGACATTCCACCGAGAGGGCCCAGAGTATATCTATCCGTCATCGGGATGGACAAATCCCACCGTTGATCCATATGCCTCAACTCATACTTTCCGGATACTTAATCCCACCTTTATAACCACCCATTTACGCAGTGGCGTTTGATGTAATCAAAGTACCTTTCCGGTATAAGTGATTTACATGATCTCATGGTCATAAGGACTAGGTAACTATGTATCGAAAGCTTATAGCAAATAACTTAATGACGTGATCTTATGCTACGCTTAATTGGGTGTGTCCATTACATCATTCATACAATGATATAACCTTGTTATTAATAACATCCAATGTTCATGATTATGAAACTAATCATCTATTAATCAACAAGCTAGTTAAGAGGCATACTAGGGACTTCTTTGTTGTCTACATATCACACATGTACTAATGTTTCGGTTAATACAATTATAGCATGATATATAAACATTTATCATAAACACAAAGATATATAATAACCATTTATTATTGCCTCTTGGGCATATCTCCAACAATTAAGTTATTTGCTATAAGCTTTCGATACATAGTTACCTAGTCCTTATGACCATGAGATCATGTAAATCACTTATACCGGAAAGGTACTTTGATTACATCAAACACCACTGCGTAAATGGGTGGTTATAAAGGTGGGATTAAGTATCCGGAAAGTATGAGTTGAGGCATATGGATCAATAGTGGGATTTGTCCATCCCGATGACGGATAGATATACTCTGGGCCCTCTCGGTGGAATGTCGTCTAATGTCTTGCAAGCATATGAATAAAGTTCATAAGAGACCACATACCACGGTACGAGTAAAGAGTACTTGTCAAGAGACGAGGTTGAACAAGGTATAGTGTGATACCGATGATCAAACCTCGGACAAGTAAAATATCGCGTGACAAAGGGAATTGGTATCGTATGTGAATGGTTCATTCGATCACTAAAGTCATCGTTGAATATGTGGGAGCCATTATGGATCTCCAGATCCCGCTATTGGTTATTGGTCGGAGTGAGTACTCAACCATGTCCGCATAGTTCGCGAACCGTAGGGTGACACACTTAAAGTTGGATGTTGAAATGGTAGAACTTGAATATGGAATGGAGTTCGAATATTTGTTCGGAGTCCCGGATGTGATCCCGGACATCACGAGGAGTTCCGGAATGGTCCGGAGAATAAGATTCATATATAGGATGTCATTTTATGTGAATAAAATGATGCGGAAGGTTCTATGGAAGGTTCTAGAAGGTTCTAGAAAAGTCCGGAAGAAACCACCAAGGAAGGTGGAGTCCACATGGGACTCCACCTCCATGGCCGGCCAACCCTAGCGGGGGAGGAGTCCCAAGTGGACTCCCCCTTAGGGGGCCGGCCACCCCCCCTATGGAAGGTGGAATTCCCACCTCTAGTGGGAGGGAAGGTTTCCCACCATATGGAAGGTTTTGGGTTCGGGTCTTATTCGAAGACTTGTAGTCCAACACTTGGGGCTTCCACCTATATATAGAGGGCCAAGGGGAGGGGGCCGGCCACACCAAAGCCTCAAGCTTGGCCGCCCCCATAGTGGCCGGCCACCCCCTCTCCCCAAACCCTAGCGCCCCGCTCCTCCACCATATCCCGCACGCTTAGCGAAGCTCCGCCGGATTTCTCCACCGCCACCGACACCACGCCGTCGTGCTGTCGGATTCAAGAGGAGCTACTACTTCCGCTGCCCGCTGGAACGGGGAGGTGGACGTCGTCTTCATCAACAACCGAACGTGTGACCGAGTACGGAGGTGCTGCCGTTCGTGGCGCCGGAACCGATCGTGATCAAGATCTTCTACGCGCTTTTGCAAGCGGCAAGTGAACGTCTACCGCAGCAACAAGAGCCTCCTCTTGTAGGCTTTGGAATCTCTTCAAGGGTGAGTCTCGATAATCCCCTCGTTGCTACCGTCTTCTAGATTGCATCTTGGCTTGGATTGCGTGTTCGCCGTAGGAAAATTTTTGTTTTCTATGCTACGTTATCCAACAGTGGTATCAGAGCCGTGTCTATGCATAGATGGTTGCACGAGTAGAACACAATGGTTTGTGGGCGTTGATGCTCTTGTTATCTTTAGTTGAGTACTTTGCATCTTTGTGGCATAGTGGGATGAAGAGGCTCGGGCTAACTTTACATGACCGCATGAGATTTGCTCCACGCTTGACATGCAACTTGTATTGCATAAGTGGCTTTGCGGGTGTCTGTCTCTCCTACTATAGTGAAGATTCAATTTACTCTTCTATTGACAACACTAGTATCACCGTTGTGGTTCATGTTCGTAGGTAGATTGGATCTTGCTCAAACCCTAAACCACGTATATGCAAACCAAATTAGAGAACGTCTAACTTGTTTTTGCGGGGTTTGGTGATGTGATATGGCCATAATGTGATGATGAATATGTATGAGATGATCATTATTGTATTGTGGCAACCGGCAGGAGCCTTATGGTTGTCTTTAAATTTCATGTTGAGTAGTATTTCAAAGTAGTTGTAATAGTTGCTACATGGAGGACGATCATGAAGACGGCGCCATTGACCTTGGTGCTTCGCCGACGATGATGGAGATCATGCCCGTTGATGATGGAGATCATGTCCGTGCTTTGGAGATGAAGATCAAAGGCGCAAAGACAAAGGGCCATATCATATCACATATGAACTGCATGTGATGTTAATCCTTTTATGCATCTTATTTTGCTTAGATCGCGACGGTAGCATTATAAGATGATCCTCTCACTAAAATCTCAAGATAATAAAGTGTTCATCCTTAGTAGCACCGTTATCAAGTCTTATTTTGAAGCATCTCGTGATGATCGGTGTGATAGATTCGATAAGTACATATAACGGGTGCAAGACAGTTTTGCACATGCGGATACTAAGGTGGCCTTGACGAGCCTAGCATGTAAAGACATGGTCTCGGAACACGTGATACCGAAAGGTAGAGCATGAATCATATGATTGATATGATGAACACTTTGAGTGTTCGCCATTGAAATTACATCTTGTCTCGTGATGATCGGGCATAGGTGTGATGGATTTGGTTCGTGTGATCACTAAGACAATGCGAGGGATATTGTTTTGAGTGGGAGTTCACCTAGATTTTTAATTATGTAGAATTAAAATTTGAACTCAATTTGTCATAAACTTAGTCTAAACTATTGCAAATATGTTGTAGATATGGCGTCCTCAATCAATTTTAACCAGTTCCTAGAGAAAGAAAAGCTTAAGAGCAACGGTAGCAACTTCACCGACTGGTTCCGTCATGTGAGGATCTTCCTCAATGGCGGAAATCTGCAATATGTGCTTGATGCACCGCTAGGTGACCCTCCTGCAGAAACTGAAACCGATGAAGTAAAGAATGTTTACATGACTCGGAAAACTCGGTACTCTCAAGTTCAGTGTGCCATCTTATGCAGTCTGGAATCGATCTTCAAAAACGTTTTGAGCACCACGATCCTCATGAGTTGATAAAAGAGTTGAAGACTATTTTTGAGACTCATGCGGCCGTGGAATGCTATGAAGCATCGAAACACTTTTTCAGCTGTATGATGGAAGAAGGCAGCTCCATTAGTGAGCACATGCTCGTTATGACCGGGCATGCGAAGAAACTCAGTGACTTGGGAATAGTGATTCCTAACAGACTGGGGATTAATCGTGTCCTTCAATCACTGCCACCAAGTTACAAGAACTTTGTGATGAACTACAATATGCAGAACATGAACAAGGAGTTTCCTGAACTCTTTGGCATGCTAAAAGCTGCTGAGATTGAGATCAAGAAAGAGCACCAAGTGTTGATGGTCAACAAGACCACCAGCTTCAAGAAACAGGGCAAGTCTAAAGGCAAGAACAAGAAGAGTGGCAAGAAAGCTGCCACGCCTCCTGTGAAACCTAAGTCTGGCCCTAAGCTGATGCTGAGTGTTATTACTGCAAGGAGAAGGGACACTGGAAGCGTAATTGCTCCAAGTATTTGGCGGATCGAAGAGCGGCCTTATCAAGAAGAAGAAAGTATATCCGATATACATGTTATAGATGTTTATCTCACTAGTTCTCGTTCTAGTACCTGGGTATTTGATACTGGTTCGGTTGCTCATATTTGTAACTCGAAACAGGAACTAAAGAATAAACGACAACTGCTGAAAGATGAAGTGACGATGCGCGTTGGAAACGGATCCAAGGTCAATGTGATCGCAGTCGGGACACTTCCTCTACATCTACCTTCGGGATTAGTTTTAAGCCTAAATAATTGTTATTATGTACCCGCGTTGAGCATGAACATTATATCAGGATCTTGTTTAATGCAAGACGGTTATTCATTCAAGTCTGAGAATAATGGTTGTTCTATTTTTATGAATAATATCTTTTATGGTCGAGCACCACAAAAGAATGGCTTATTTCTGTTAGATCTCGATAGTAGTAATACGCATATACATAACATTGATGCTAAGCGAATTAAATTAAATGATAATTCTACTTATATGTGGCACTGTCGTCTTGGTCATATTGGAGTGAAACGCATGAAGAAACTCCATACTGATGGATTACTTGAATCACTTGACTTTGAGTCACTTGATAGATGCGAAGCATGTCTGATGGGAAAAATGACTAAGACTCCATTCTCGGGTATGATGGAGCGAGCTACTGACTTATTGGAAATCATACACACGGATGTATGTGGACCAATGAGTGTAGCATCGCGCGGTGGTTATCGTTATGTTCTAACCTTCACAGATGATTTGAGTAGATATGGGTATATCTATTTAATGAAACATAAATCCGAAACTTTGGAGAAGTTTAAGGAATTCCAAAGTGAAGTAGAAAATCAACGTAACAAGAAGATTAAATTTCTACGATCTGATCGCGGAGGTGAATATCTGAGTTATGAGTTTGGCATGCATTTAAAGAAATGCGGAATACTTTCACAATTGACACCGCCGGGAACACCACAACGAAACGGTGTGTCCGAACGTCGTAATCGAACTCTCTTAGATATGGTTCGTTCTATGATGTCTCTTACTGATTTGCCGTTATCATTTTGGAGTTATGCATTAGAGACAGCCGCATTCACTTTAAATAGAGCACCATCAAAATCCGTTGAAACGACGCCGTATGAATTATGGTTTAATAAGAAACCTAAGCTGTCGTTCCTAAAAGTTTGGGGTTGCGAAGCCTATGTAAAAAAGTTACAACCAAGCTAGAACCCAAAGCGGAGAAATGCGTCTTCATAGGATACCCTAAGGAAACTATAGGGTACACTTTCTATCACAGATCCGAAGGCAAGATCTTTGTTGCTAAGAACGGAACCTTTCTTGAGAAAGAATTTCTCACTAAAGAAGTGACTGGAAGAAAAGTAGAACTCGATGAGATTGAAGAATCTCTACTGTTGATCGAGTAGCGCAGCGGAAAATGTTCCTGTACCACCTACACCGGCAACAGAGGAAGCTAATGATAATGATCATGAAACTTCAAATGAGACAGCTACTGAACCTCGCAGATCGACAAGGGATCGTGCCACTCCAGATTGGTATGATCCTTGTCTAAATGTCATGATTGTGGATAACAATGATGAAGACCTTGCGACGTATGAAGAAGCGATGAGCCAGATTCCAACAAATGGCAAGAAGCCATGAAATCCGAAATGGGATCCATGTATGATAACAAAGTATGGACTTTGGTAGAATTACCTGATAGCCGCAATGTCGAGAATAAATGGATCTTCAAAAGAAAAACAGATGCTGATGGTAATATTACTCTATAAAGCTCGACTTGTCGCAAAGGGTTTCCGACAAATTCAAGGTGTTGACTACGATGAGACTTTCTCACCTGTAGCGAAGCTAAAATCTGTGAGGATTTTGTTAGCAATAGCTGCATTTTTCGATTATGAGATTTGGCAGATGGATGTCAAAACGGCGTTCCTTAATGGAGACATTGAGGAAGAGTTGTATATGGTACAACCCAAAGGTTTTGTCGATCCTAAAAATGCTGACAAAGTATGCAAACTTCAGCGTTCAATCTATGGACTGAAGCAAGCATCGAGAAGTTGGAACCGACGTTTTGATAAGGTGATCAAAGACTTCGGGTTTATACAGTGTCATGGAGAGGCCTGTATTTACAAGAAAGTGAGTGGGAGCTCTGTAGCATTCCTGATATTATATGTAGATGACATATTATTTATTGGGAATGATATAGAACTATTAAGCAGTGTAAAGGGTTATTTGAATAATAGTTTTTCAATGAAAGACCTTGGTGAAGCATCATATATATTAGGCATCAAGATTTATAGAGATAGATCAAGACGTCTAATAGGGCTATCACAGAGTACATACCTGGACAAGATTCTAAAAAGTTTAGAATGGACGAAAGTAAGAAAGGATTCTTACCTATGTTACCAGGCAAGGTCTTGAGTAAGACTCAAGGACCGGCTACGGCGGAAGAAAGAGAAAGGATGAGTCAGATCCCCTATGCCTCGGCAGTAGGCTCTATCATGTATGCCATGCTATGTACAAGACCGGATATAGCACATGCTGTTAGTTTGACTAGCAGATATCAAAGTGATCCAGGGATAGAACACTGGACAGCGGTCAAGAATATCCTGAAGTACTTGAAAAGAACTAAGGATATGTTTCTTTGTTATGGAGGTGACCAAGAGCTCGTTGTAACAAGTTACACCGATGCAAGTTGGAACACTGATCCGATGACTCTAAGTCACAATCTGGGTACGTGTTTATATTGAATGGTGCTGCAGTGGGCAAGCTCGAAGAAGCGGTCAAATAAATCAGAATCGGAGTACATAGCGGCTTCAGAGGCTTCATCAAGCGGTATGGATGAAGAGGTTCATTGTAGAGCTCGGTGTGGTTCCTAGTGCATTGGACCCACTAGTCATCTACTGTGACAACATGGGTGCCATTGCCAATGCACAAGAACCAAGGTCACACAAGAGGCTGAAGCATATCAAGCTGCGTTACCACTCGATTCGCGAGTACATCGAAGATGGAGAAGTAAAGATTTGCAAAGTACACACTGATCTGAATGTAGCAGATCCGTTGACTAAAGCTCTCCCTAGGGCAAAGCATGACCAACACCAGAATGCCATGGGTGTTAGGTACCTTACAATGTAATCTAGATTATTGACTCTAGTGCAAGTGGGAGACTGTTGGAGATATGCCCAAGAGGCAATAATAAAAGTGGTTATTATATATCTTTATGTTTATGATAAAAGTTTATATACCATGCTATAATTGTATTAACTGAAACATTGATACATGTGTGATATGTAAACAACAAAGAGTCCCTAGTAAGCCTCTTAACTAGCTTGTTGATTAATAGATGATTAGTTTCATAATCATGAACATTGGATGATATTAATAACAAGGTTATATCATTGTATGAATGATGTAATGGACACACCCAATTAAGCGTAGCATAAGATCACGTCATTAAGTTATTTGCTATAAGCTTTCGATACATAGTTACCTAGTCCTTATGACCATGAGATCATGTAAATCACTTATACTGGAAAGGTACTTTGATTACATCAAACACCACTGCGTAAATGGGTGGTTATAAAGGTGGGATTAAGTATCAGGAAAGTATGAGTTGAGGCATATGGATCAATAGTGGGATTTGTCCATCCCGATGACGGATAGATATACTCTGGGCCCTCTCGGTGGAATGTCGTCTAATGTCTTGCAAGCATATGAATAAAGTTCATAAGAGACCACATACCACGGTACGAGTAAAGAGTACTTGTCAAGAGACGAGGTTGAACAAGGTATAGTGTGATACCGATGATCAAACCTCGGACAAGTAAAATATCGCATGACAAAGGGAATTGGTATCGTATGTGAATGGTTCATTCGATCACTAAAGTCATCGTTGAATATGTGGGAGCCATTATGGATCTCCAGATCCCGCTATTGGTTATTGGTCGGAGTGAGTACTCAACCATGTCCGCATAGTTCACGAACCGTAGGGTGACACACTTAAAGTTGGATGTTGAAATGGTAGAACTTGAATATGGAATGGAGTTCGAATATTTGTTCGGAGTCCCGGATGTGATCCCGGACATCACGAGGAGTTCCGGAATGGTCCGGAGAATAAGATTCATATATAGGATGTCATTTTATGTGAATAAAATGATGCGAAAGGTTCTATGGAAGGTTCTAGAAGGTTCTAGAAAAGTCCGGAAGAAACCACCAAGGAAGGTGGAGTCCACATGGGACTCCACCTCCATGGCCGGCCAACCCTAGTGGGGGAGGAGTCCCAAGTGGACTCCCCCTTAGGGGGCCGGCCACCCCCCTATGGAAGGTGGAATTCCCACCTCTAGTGGGAGGGAAGGTTTCCCACCATATGGAAGGTTTTGGGTTCGGGTCTTATTCGAAGACTTGTAGTCCAACACTTGGGGCTTCCACCTATATATAGAGGGGCAGGGGGAGGGGGCCGGCCACACCAAAGCCTCAAGCTTGGCCGCCCCATAGTGGCCGGCCACCCCCTCTCCCCAAACCCTAGCGCCCGCTCCTCCACCATATCCCGCACGCTTAGCGAAGCTCCGCCGGATTTCTCCACCGCCACCGACACCACGCCGTCGTGCTGCGGATCGGAGGAGCTACTACTTCCGCTGCCCGCTGGAACGGGGAGGTGGACGTCGTCTTCATCAACAACCGAACGTGTGACCGAGCACGGAGGTGCTGCCCGTTCGTGGCGCCGGAACCGATCGTGATCAAGATCTTCTACGCGCTTTTGCAAGCGGCAAGTGAACGTCTACCGCAGCAACAAGAGCCTCCTCTTGTAGGCTTTGGAATCTCTTCAAGGGTGAGTCTCGATAATCCCCTCGTTGCTACCGTCTTCTAGATTGCATCTTGGCTTGGATTGCGTGTTTTCGTAGGAAGTTTTTGTGTTTTACCTTGTGGGTACATGGATATTGAACTTGCTAGCTAGAAGCATTTCGGTAGGTTGGTGCCTAAGGATCCCTGTTGAACACAAAAGTATCCAAAGATAATTAGAGTGAGAACCTATCAATTTTGTTGCTTGATTATCATTATACATGTCCACTTCAAATATTGTGATATATCAAGGCATTCTTTTGAGTTTAACTTTATATGTCCACTTAATTTGCATTTTTTGTACTTATCAGACCAATAAAAGGCCCAAATTATAATTAAGACATACTTTTGTTGTGTGTGGCACTAGGCATTTAAGAAAAACATCCTACAGTTTCTAATGGTGTACCAGTTAACATTGTTTAAGTTTTTTTGGAACAAAAACATGGCCACCACCATTACAAACCTGGGTCTAAGGCAAATTAGTAATACTAAAGCTGGTTTTTAAAAGACAAGTTTGTCTCATTTTTTGGAATACTCTGCAATTTTATGAACAGATCCCGGAACAAGCAAATGAGTGATCTGTTAATTTATTTTACTGCAGTAACCTAAATATCTTTTTACAAGATTCAGAAATCATCTGCTGTATCAGCTTTCCCTATGTAGCACAGTGAACTTACTAAGAAATTAACTTCTCACAGTGATGGAAGACACTAATATCCTGGTCCTGGAGATTCTCTTCCTTAATGCTGTGTGAAAAATGCATGCTTGATTTCTTAAATAACAGAGCAAATGGCTTTCACAAATTCTTAAACATATATATTTTATAGTTATTGTTGTCCGAAAATGTTTGGTGAGCTCATGTATCTCACCAATGCAAATAAATTCTTGAATCCTGGATGTTCTATATATAGGTTATGCAAATCCTTTGCTAATAATGGAATTCTACATGAATTTATATACATAGAGATTGGGAAAGGTTGTGCAAGATGCTACTGTAGCATTAAGATATTATTACCACATTCTCTCCAATTTTTATCATCCACGTTGTGGTCTGGTCCCTTTGTTGTTTGCTTGAGACTATATAGTTTGATTAGTTTCTTGCTTACTTGAAAAAAGAAATACCATAGATATTAGTGTTCATTATTTGTCTCGAAACTATAGAAAGTTCGTGCAAGAAGATACTGCAAAATCTTTAGTATTAGGATATTATTACCATGTTCTCTCCGACTTTCGACATACAGTATAATCCAGGTTGTGTTCAGGTCAATTAGTTGTGTGCTTGAGACTACATAATTTTATTAATATCTTGCTCACTTGAAACAAGAAAAGCTAGAGATCTTAGTGTTTATTATTTGACTCGAAACTATAGAAATGCCATATTCTATCCGTCTTGTATTGTTTTTTTGGGAATTGAAGTATGCTCTGACGTAGGATTTTTTGTTAGCAATTAGCATAGTCCGGGTCGTAAATTATTACACTGATGTTTTTGTTTCTTTGCCTACTTCCAGTTGACATGTAATATTTTGTGTTCATTGCCTTGCTCAAAATGCATTTGCTCATGTTATAACTGATAAAATTGTTTATAAATTCAGATCCTTAGTGCGATATTTTGTCATGATTTAGAACTAGGCAGATATATATTATTTCACAGATGGACGAACGGCTCAGAAATGACATGTGAGTCCAATCTCGCAGCCTGCAGTCTAACACTGACGACAGGAAGCCCAATGACATCCTCTTCTTCTCCCCTGGTTGTTGGAGGATGGCTCACAACAGCATGGAGCATTTAGCGCAGGAGATATTCTTTCTGTTTCTTCTGTTTTCCTCTTTGGTTCTTTCTTCTTTCATTTTATGGATTTCAATCGTTAGTTTGCACATGGTGAGATACCTATTTTCTTGAATTTTTCTAGGCTGTTTTCTGGTGCATGCTATAATTACTTACTACTTTTAGGTTCTGATTTTCTAGCAGCGCTGATGAGATGACACACATCTAGGAGGATGCTAAGCAATGTGGTGAGGAACGGTGGTTGACTGGTTGCTGAGCATTGGTAGTGTGCCCTCGAAGTTCGACAGCGGGTGTCACTGATGTGGTAATGAAGAGTGGATAGGGAAGAGAAATGGGCGGCTATGAGCTCATGTTTTTTTAATCTTCATCTAAGGTCATGAGTCATCTCCCTTCTACCCAGTGAAAATATAATATTTATGCAATGTGTTATAAACTTATAATATGATTACATTTGTTTTGAGGCCTTTGCTTCATTTATGTTTCAGATGAAATCATTGTTCCATTGGGAAAGGATTATTTCTACTTCACTGGTTAGGGACAAGCCATCTTCGAAGATGGCTCCAAGGTCATATGAGCTCCATTTGGTTAGTTTTATATCTTAACTGAAGCTAAATTCGCTTCTGGAGAATGCGTGTAACAAGAAGTGAAGCAAGTATCCTACGAATTTAGTTGGATTATCATGCTGATGTTGTGTTATTGCATTCTAATGAATTTTTCCTTTCCGCACTTTTAGAATCACATCAAGAAACTAGGAGCATATACTACTCACAAACTAGCTGCAATAGTAGGCCAGTCCTGACCATTGTACCCAGTTTTTTCTTTGCTGATTCCATATGTACTGACAAACTAGGACGGTTGCTGAGCAGCTGAGACCTCTTCATTGTGGGCCTGGTGGTTGGCCAGGCTCCGCCTTCTCCATCCTTGCTCGACGACCTCGTCCTGAGCACAGCGGTGAACAAGTCGCCGGGATGGATATTGCAACGGCTCGTCGTCTTCTCCCGCAGCTAGCCTTGTCCCTTTGCCTCCCCCTTTGGTTTGATTAACTAAACGATAGGTGCACCTACACTTGATCTCAGGTCTCGCTCTCAATTTACCTCTAGCAGGCTCACATATTTTTTTCTCTGTTCTTCTTTCCTAACGAACTTGCTATTTCAGTTCGCACAGGTTTATTGGACATGAACCCATACTTTCTAATCTGAATAAGGTGGTAGAGCTTGTTTTGCAGCCAAATATTTATTTCTACATGAATTTTGTTTAGGTCATTGCAGTTGTTCATGGTCTACGAAGCAAGATTTTTTTCATTGTGCAGTGACCGTTCTGATTCAGCCCAACAATTCAGCCATGTGATCTTGGTTTACAGTGTTAAGAATTATTCAGCATGCTCTAAATTTTGGCGTGCTTCATCATTTTGAATTATTTACTGAAAATGAGCAAATGAGTCTATGCACAAAATAAAATACTAATTTGTACTCATGGTAGCTTTGCAGGACAATCCTAGGGGAAGAGATCCTGAAGACCCATGTCAATCCGGGATGGAAGAAGGGCATGAAGATGAACCATGATGGAAGAAGGGCATGAAGATGGCGACACAATCACTGCGGACCTGGTGTTCAGTGTTCACACAGGATGGCAATGGAATGGTGGTGATATAAGAGGTGCTCCTCACATGCCCTATTAGTACACACTATAGACATTGGACATGTACAACCTGACGGTACCTGATGCTCTATCGGATAATTATTCACTCTTTACTTAATGCTAATTATTATCGATGTTTACAATTGTAGTATATAAAATAATCGTTGACACAAATTTCACGGGATCGTGCGCCAAGGCGCACATCAAAATCTAGTATACCTAATAGCACAATACCCGTACTTTGCTACGAGTAACCAATTGTTCGATACATTTTAGCAATTCCAAATGATCAATTAAAACACGTCTTTCTTTGAAATACCTTTGGTCCTAGTTGTAGTGCAAGATAATGTGGTACACCATCACGGGTTTATAGACTTACAATTACCTAAATAATAAGAATAGTCTGCACCACATATTTACTCTTGTTGTCCCTAACGTATTATATTTGTGGTATTAACTTATGAAGAATCAGACTCATCTTATACTTTAAGTCTTATCTCTTAGAGACAGTCTACGGGATGCAACAAATTTTACTCTATATCTTCATTTGGAGAGGTCTGAAAAACTCGCCGTTGCGGTCTCCCTCGACATTCTGATGGAAGCGGCAAACCCCAACCTCTATATCACCATAAAACACAAAATCTAGGCCCTCAAATCCTTGCATCACAAACCTCGCACACGACAACATTTATGTGCTATTGCAACATTGTCGCAATATTTCTTCCCGCAGTGGGGCAAAACCGTATAAATAAAATAGGCAACAACATTTCAAAAACACAAATGTAGGAAAAAAGAAGGTAATGCAGCAATTCTCCACTGGCCACACAACAAAATCCCCATCAATCGTACAAAAACCTCCGAAAAAGTCAAAACATGTTGCAACATGGGAGGCCAACATTTGCAACACACCGTAAAACATTTGCAACATTAAAGCAACATTTGCAATAGACAAATCATACTAACATCTTGGCCGTGCACACTTTGCAAAACACACACGAGTTTGAACCATAGAAGACAACTTATGCAGTTTTGGAAATCCGCAAACTACTAACCTTCCTATGTTGGAGCACCGACCTCGTCTCCGTACATTGTCGGTGAGGAATCTAGCTCGTCGGAGCTTTGTTGGAAATAGGTCAAGTGAGTCTGAACTCACACCCATTGCACCCATAGCCCTTCCCTCCAAAAGATCTTTCTTGAGCTCTTGCAAGTGGATGCTTCGATTTCGAGTTCTGACTCTTAGAGCATTACAAGGGGCTTTCCACAAGTTGCGGTGAATGATAGACAGAGTCGGATGACGCCGGGATAGACGGTCGGGAGACATAGGTGTATTACAATTTGTAGCATTTTTGTACTAAATGTACATTTAGGTAATTAGCTCTATATAATAAATCGGAAATCCTGATATTTTAGCTGAAAAGGAAATCACTCAAAATCTTTCTCCTTTTTTCCCCGACTATTTTGTTTTGTATTGAGCCCCCACACACAGAGAGAGAGAGAAAAAGCAGGAAGGCAGAGCTTCTTCTCCTCATCCTCTCGCCACCACCTCCATCAAACCCCCCTTCTCCCACATCTCAGATCCCATCCATCCATCCATCCCTACCGATGCCGCCACCCCGATCGACATCCACCCCGCCGCAACGCTGAACCTCCACCTACGACTACGTCCACGCCATGCCCGCCATGGTCGCAGACGCGCCGCCCTCCCCCTCCCCCTCCTCGTCGGCGATCTGGTCGCGCCACCGCGACGACATCACTTTCGACCGCCTCCGGAAGGTACCGTCACCTCCCACACAGCCCAGCCCCTACCCAACTCCATCGGATCTGGCTCCGCGGAGAATGGCGCCACCTCACCTCTGCTACCTCTACCTGGGGCGGATCTGAGACATACTTCTCGTTGGGTCCGCTCGGGTGTGGAGCTTGGTTTCTACTAGTTTGTCCCTCACCCTGAGGGGTTGATTTGATTGGTCCCTCTCCCATGCTCTCAGCGTTCGCTTGAGTGGCCTGACTGGATAACTTCTGCCCAATCAACTGGCGTCAGCTCCAGGTTCTGCTATTGCCTATTAACATTGGGTGGCTGGAGCAGCTAAATGTTCTGCCCACTGACTCCATGCTGGAATACGTCGGAGTTACCCGAAGACCGGTTTGTCGTGTTTGGGCAATTGGGTGTGTTGGATGGTCGCTTACTCATGTACCGCAGTGATGGGAACAACCGGAATTCTGTAGCTGCCACTTAATTAGGGCAATCGGGAACTGCGTGTGGACGTTACTTATCCCTCTTGGGCTATTTCAGTTGATTAACCCATAGGGTTTATGCCGTCCACTCTCGAGCCTTTTATGCTAGCCGTAAGATGACCTGTTCGATTTATACGATATCATTGGGCTCAGCATTGGTGCTGGGCTGTGTGTGTGTGGGTGGTATACTAGGCTGTATTGGCCCTTAGCTAGCGATATAGTTTTGGCCAAGTTGCCTAGAATTATTCAATTTTACCTTTTCGGTAGAAACTACTGGATGTACAGATGGGGAAGTGTATCTATTGGGTAGTAAATATTATCTTGCTCATCTTCCCTCGCATCTTAGTTTCTGTGCTAGAAACTAGAATAATATGCATTCATTGCAACCAAGGGAATCTTCTTATGCCCTGATACTAGAAAACACTTCCTAATCTCCAAGTAGTAGAAATGTTTCTTACTTGAATTTTCCTGAATTATCTGGCGAAGTGCAAAAAATCGGTGTCAACTTGGGGTCCAAGCAGTGGCAGAGCCAGGATTTGAGATGAGCCGGGGCTGTATTACTCCACCAATTATGCAGTTTCTACTGTGTACTGGCCCTTAGCTGGCGATATAGTTTTGGCTGGAACTTTTGGTATGGTGTTTAAGTTGCCTAGAATTATGGAAATTTACCTTTTCGGTTGAAACTACTGGATGTACAGATGGGAAAGTGTATATATTGGGTACTAAATAAGGTTATCTTGCTCATCCTCCCTCGTATCTTAGTTCCTGTGCTAGAAACTAGAATGATATGCATTTATTGTAACAAAGGGAATATTCTTATGCCCTGATACTAGAAAACACTTCCTAATCTCCAAGTAGTACAAATATTTCTTACTTGAATTTTCCTCAAATTATCTGATAAAGTGCAAAAAACGGTGTGAACTTGAGGTCTAAGCAGTGGCGGAGCCAGGATTTGAGTTGAGCTGGGGCTAACATATAAGGTCTAAATTTTTTAGTCACAGAAGCTAGTCTATTTAACAAAATCATTCATAGCGTTACACCATGCTTCTACGAATGATCGCCAATCTCTTCCAAATTTTGTTTTGGGAAAATTATGGCCAATCAAACGACTCGGGTGTCTTGACAATGACCTTCTCATTTCATTTCTAATTATGGGTACTATATTCATTGATTTGTCTCCAAACACCAGGATCAGCAATGACACTAGCAAGCTTAAATATTTTATGAACACAAGCTTCATGATATTCCTACAACATCAAATATTCTAATTCTAGTATATAAATCAATCTCCTGCTCCAAATTGCGTCAGCACATGCACGCAGCGCCATTAGGGGATTCGGTGGAAGGTATTTCCGCAGGGAGGCACTGAGCAGGGACGAACCGTTATGGCCTATGGGAGAGATTGAGGAAGGGATGGGCCATGGGCCAGATGATAAGTGCAATTGGAAAGGCCCAATAGGGGTGTAAACGGAAGTTCTCAACAACAACAAAAAGCTGTAAACGGACACATGAGAATAATGGCAATGACCAGCAGCAGTTACTAATTTCTCCCTTTTGGTGGGAGCTGTAGGCAGGTTCCCTTTTCCGGTGGTGCCACCACTGGGTCCAAATACTTAGTAGTCTCGTGTTCTGGTCAAACCTGATGAGATTGTTATCATACTAATCATTATTAAAGTGATAGATGCTATTTTGTGCCACACAGTAAGAAGGCTTTGAAAGGAAAGGGTCTGCCATTCTCTTCCCTCAATCGTTCCGATCATTTCTCATGTATATTTTGCAACTGGTATACTCTTTGTACCATCCTGTCCAATTAATACTGCTTTAGGTTGAGCTAGAATAATAATTACTGGGAGTAGAGTTGGGGATGTAAGCGGTAGCGGCGTCGAATGAGCCCATGTCTGCTACCCGCCAAAAAAGCTGAAGTGCCATATGTAGACTGCTGCTAATCTTAATTGGCCTAACTGGACGAGACCACAAAGGCCAGCGGTGCTGCCTCCTGCTACGCTCACTTCCTCCCTTCTGGCGGCCGACAGCCAGACGCGGCGACAACATTTTGTAGCAGTGCTCCTTTCTCTCCATCTCTGCTCGGTCAATTGCTTCCTCCCCCCTCTTCCTCGCCATCGTCCTTCCGCATCCCCCTACGCTGTATGCAGCACCAGCTCCTTTTCTGCTCTCCCATTCTATTTCTCATCCTGTTCTCTTCTCTCTTTCTATTTCTCAGAGCCAATACTTTTCTATCGGATCTCTGCCATTAATTCCTTTCATGTTTGTGATACGAATGGTTCTTAATGTTTGGAAGCATTAATGTGATATGTGCATAAGCTGATACTAATGGTGGAGGAAAAACCTTATGTTTGGAAGCACCAGCACGACTGAACGAGACTATACTATCCAAGCATCTGCACAAATAGAATAGATTTTTTGCTTGGAGGCACCCAGCTACTAGTGGTGGAATTCTACTTGTGCTTTCGACAGTTCAGTTTTCAGTTTATCCAAATACAGAGATTGCATATAGGTGGAGTGAGTACAGACTGCAGAGGTATCAGGCGCGGGGGAGCACAGAGTGCTTCGCCGTGGCGGTACCACTTAGCCGCACAAAGCCACCAATCTACATAAGTGGCGGCCACAAAATCCATGAAGCGGTGTCTCCTGTATTGTTCAGTGGACACACTGCATCCGGAGAGTAGAGTAGAGGGGAGACAGGAATATGTGATAAGAACAAATTTGACCTGCTATGTTCTCATTTCCTTCTTATCACTGTTATATACTTTTGCTCAATAAATTCAGGTTGTTAGGAG
Source organism: Lolium multiflorum (assembly GCA_030979885.1). Lineage (NCBI taxonomy): Eukaryota > Viridiplantae > Streptophyta > Magnoliopsida > Poales > Poaceae > Lolium > Lolium multiflorum. The sequence continues at coordinate 76,501,677 of CM061747.1, forward strand.
TCTGATGTTGAGAACACATATTTATGCCCATGGAGTTTTTTGTGAAGCACCTACAGTTTGCACGCACACCACTCTTTGCTTCTCTGCAAATGTGACATTTAACTAGTCCACATTATAACTGACGGTGTTATATTGTACGTTAAACTGATTGTAGTTACAAGCTGATTTTGTTAAACTTATTAAGTACCTTTTTTCCCTTTCATCTTTGTGAACCTCTAGTACCGGACTACCTGCTTAATCAATACATGCCACTTATTTCTACATTATCGAAGTTATGTCAGTTCTAAGAATGATAATTTACCAGTGAACTGATCATTCTATGTCTGTCAATTCACTTGTTTCAGTTTTGGAGTGCCCTGTCTCTTCAAGGACGCCATGCGCTCCTTAGGATAGATAAACAGACCCTCATCGAGCATGCTCGCAAGAATCTGTACTGTTCAAGGTGCAATGGGCTGCTCTTAGAAAGTTTCACACAAATTGTGATCTATGGGAAGTCAATGCATCAAGAAGGTTCAAGTGAACTAAGGAGTCTTGAGATTGAACCACATGATGTTCAGGACCCATCAGTTCATCCTTGGGGAGGCCTTTCAACAACAAAGGATGGCATCCTAACTCTTCTCGACTGCTTTATAAATGCAAAATCTCTTCATGTACTCCAGAATGTAAGCCTTAACAGCAGCTATTTTTTTAATCCATAACCCCATGACAGATAGTTTTTTCATGCCAGTTCTTTAATTGTGTATTTAGCAAGACTGTTTTGTGGTGTTCTGTGTGGCCCTTGCCTGTAGCATGCCTTTACAGGACTTACTTTGGGGTTCATTCAGGGGAGTATTCAATTGATGCTAGATTAGGGTGCACTAATTGAACCATTCTGTATTTTGTGTTTGAATCAATTTGACGTTGTTTTAACTAGGTATTTGACAATGCACGATCGAGGGAGCGTGATCGGGAAATGCTTTATCCTGATGCATGCGGTGGAGGAGGAAGAGGATGGATTAGCCCAGCTATAGCTAATTATGGCAGAGGGCATGGAACACGAGACACATGTGCTTTGCACACTGCACGACTTTCGTGCGACACTTTGGTGGATTTCTGGTCTGCATTGGGAGATGAAGCTAGATCATCTCTTCTACGGTTGAAGGAAGAGGATTTCACTGAAAGACTTATGCATAGGTGAGTGTCAGGATTTTACTGAAAGATACTATATCGATGGTCGATGATCTGTTGATTCGGCATTTATTCAAAATTATCCAATTGAACTGAGAATTCACCGCAATAATTTTTTTAGCTCATGAATGCTGGTAAGGGTTGTACTACCATCACTGGAATTATATAGTACATGGGTTCATAGTAGTTGATTCATTTGCTTCTTGTCATTGATGTGTATATATCCTTAATGCGGGAAATACTGAGCATTCCCTGAATGGGTTCTAATTTTTAATGAACGTGTGTCCAATAAGCAAAAGCATCAATTCATATATATTTTCTCCTGGTGTTGATACCATTGCAGCGGTGAACTCGGGGTTCAACATTTTATGTACTTTTTTACATGAAAACTATGTAGCATACAGTGGCCCCATTAGAGCTATGACAACTTGCTGTGTCATTTTGTGTAGTTAGGTACCATGTTTTCTTGTCTTATAATAATGCCTCAGTGGGGTGGCGACTTAAAATAAGTTTGTTGCTGTAAAGCTTTTATATATTGTTCAAACGTGACCATGTCCAAGTGTTATTTTCTGTTTGCAGAGTGTCAATTTCCGTCTATTTAAATCGTTATAATCAGTTACTCCCTCCGTTCTTTTTTAATTGACTCAGATTTAGTACAAGTTTGTACTAAATTCGAGTCAATTAAAAAGGAACGGAGGGAGTATGTGTGTCATATTATGAAAAAAGTCACAGTATCTTATGGTCCTGACTTCATGGATTCAGTTATGTTTTGGTTTAAGATGTTCTAAATTTGACAGCATTTTCATTTTATATACTGATTGTTGTGAAGAGCGTAGAAAACTTGTTTACTGGTTTGGCTTTTCTGATGCATATTTGTTGTAATATTTAAGTAACTGTTTTGATCGATTTTCTGCGCAACAGGTTCGACAACAAGAGGTTTTGCAGGGACTGTAGAAAGAATGTTATTCGTGAATTTAAAGAGTTAAAGGATCTGAAACGCCTACGTAGGGAACCTCGCTGTACTAGTTGGTTCTGTGTTGCAGACACAGCTTTTCACTGTGAGGTCAGGAGTCACATTCCCTTTTCAAGTGCATACTAGATGACTCATGATGCGTACTTGCCTTAACTAGTTAACAGCTGTTTTGTTGACAATTTGGTTTCGGAAAATCTAGGTGTTTGAGGATTCAGTTCTAGTTGATTGGCACCAAGATTTCTTGGAGCAAGATGGAGCTTATCATCATTTTGAATTGGGTATTGGAACAGATGAAGGAAAAGCTGATATTCTAGAATTTGAAGACGTGGGAATGAATGGCCAAGTCCACAAGAAAGGCCTCGATCTTGATCAGTATGAAGACTATTTTGTCACCTTGAGAGCATGGAGGCTGGATGGCCGCTGCACGGAATTCTGCGTGAAGGCCCATGCCTTGAAGGGCCAATCATGTGTTCACCGCAGACTAATTGTGGGGGATGGGTTTGTGACGATTACCAAAGGTGAAAGTGTTAGAAGCTTCTTTGAGCATGCTGAAGAAGCAGAGGAGGATGATGTAAGTGGATCCTATTCTAGAGAATTAATAAGCACTAAGTCAACGATGTTTTGCAAGTTTGTAGTCTAACTCGTGTCAAATGCATGCGCAGGAAGACGATGCAATGGACAGGGATGGGAATGATCCAGATGGCGATGGCCTTCATCCACAGAAGCATGCTAAGAGCCCTGAGCTTGCAAGAGAATTTCTCTTGGATGCTGCTACAGTGATTTTCAAAGAACAGGTAGTGTGATTTATGGCAATTCCTAAGCAATAGGGAAGTAATGCCTGTCATTATATACCATCGCAATGTATTCAGTTATATGTTCTCAGCCAGAGTCTGTTTTTAACGTTCAATGGCATTTTTTTTTCTGATGCATATTTCTTTTTTATATCCCCCTGTTTTGGCTTCTTTTGTCGTAGTGCGTGCACTTCTTCCTTTTGTAGATGGTAATCAGAACAGCCAACTCTACCACGGATCTCTTGTTTAGCTAACATCTCTGCATAGTTCTTTCTAGTCTTCGTTCTACCAAATATAATCATTGTCAGTGTACGCCTTGTCAACTAAGTGTTCAAAACAATGTTTCTTTACCGTTCATTTTGTCTATGAAAGTCAGACACATGCTCTTGTCTGAAGCATTGAGCTAATGCTACAATATTGTTTTTGTTTACAGGTTGAAAAGGCTTTCAGAGAAGGGACAGCCCGGCAAAATGCACACAGTGTATTTGTGTCTCTTGGATTGAAACTATTGGAAGAGCGGGTTCATGTTGCTTGCAAAGAAATAATTACATTGGAAAAGCAGGTGCATATATATTAAGTACCGTTGTAGATGTAGAAAAGAAAGGGAGCAACATTTGGTAGTATTTGTCTGGTCCCCTTTGATATTATGCTAAACGTGACTCATCTTACAGACCAAGCTTCTTGAAGAAGAAGAGAAAGAGAAGCGTGAAGAAGAAGAACGCAGAGAGAGGAGGAGAGCAAAAGATAGAGAAAAGAAGCTTAGAAGAAAAGAAAGATTGAAAGAAAAGGGAAGAGATAAGGAAGAAATTCCAGTTTCAAAATTTTGTGATATCTTGCAGTCACCTCTAAGCAAGTCGATAACACCAGGTAATTGTCAATCACCTGATATGCTTGACTCCAGATACTCAGCTAGTGAAGAGGAAGATAATGTTGTCGCTGCAGAACATTCCTCTCCTGAAACCTCTGCTGATCAATGCTTAAGCACTGAGTCTGATGAACAAAGCAATGAGCAATGTGGTAAAACAGCAGAATTCGTTCCCACAGATTGCAATGATTCTTTCATATGTGAGCAATCTAAATCAAGAAGAAAAATGAAATTTAGAAGGGACTCCTTCCTCGAACAGGCAAACAATTGTTGGTATGAAGACCGCCAAGATGGCTCTGGGGACATGGGTGACATTCACTGCCAATCAAGGGAGAGGATAAGGAGTACTGCTAGAAGCTGCAACCCCTCATTCAGTACAAATAGCCGGACAAGAGATAGATACGAGTACAACTCCTGTAGTTGCGGCCATCAGGAAGATTACAGATATTATCCCTCAACAGCTAGATCAGTTAGGGAAATGAAGATGCCTAGGAAAACATTGCTTGAAAAGCCCAGGTTGCAGTACCGCAGGTGCTATCCATCGGATAGTTTCGTAGTGCCAAAAGGAAGCCGGGGCTGTAGTACACCAAGCAAGAATGCAAGTCCAAAGCAAGTATGGGAACCAATGGATGCAAAAAAGAAAGCTGGCTTAGGGAATGCAAATGACGATCTTGAAACAGTTGATAATGCTGATCAATCTGATCAGTTGAAGTGTTCTAAGGATATCAATACATGCCAGAAGCTTGACATAGGGTTTGAACCACCTGTTGAGGTTTGTCCTGATAAGTCTGAGGAACCTTGTAAGTTGGACACAGATCATCCATGCAATAAAGGAGACAAAACTCAAGCTGCTTACTGTGATGCACCTATTGTGGCGAACAAGCAAGATTCCTGCTTGACAAATGATGCTGGTCAAATGGAGAAGTTAACCAGTTCAGATAGTTCGTCATGTCTAAGTGAGGGAGACATAGACAGCAGCATCAGCAGCTTGACCTCATTGAGTGCTCAGAACCCAGAATCATCTTCTACTTCTGATTCAGAAGAATCTTCGGAAAGGAACAATAGCAGCCCAAGCGATCCGCCAGCAAAGAGTGCTTCCCGTTCATTACTGGAGATGTGTGCAGGAAATGGTTTCAGAGAATACCAACCGAAAAGCATACAATCTCCTGGACCCAACCAATTTGGGTTCGGTATGGCTCCTTTCCAGGACCATGTGTTGCATCACCACAAGGTACATGCACCGCCGTACTCATCAACCTTTGTTGGGTTCCACAGCCATCCCTTGTCAGTTCCGACGAGTGGCTACGTACCATATGCTCAGCCGGGCAACTTCTACCCCAGCCCAGTCGGATATGGTGTTACTGGGAACCAATGTGTAGACTTCTCAATGCAGTACAGCAATGTACATCCTTATTCAGGTCCTCCTGAATATGGGTATGTACCTGCACAGCCAGTCAATAAGCCTATTGTGACCTTCTGTGCCATGCCACCACCGCTGTCTATAAATGGAGCACAACTGGTCATGACTCCAGACATGCGGCACCGTACCTCAACTCCTGAATCGGAGTTTGTTGCAGCCCAAAATGGCTGTTCCGAGCACAATGCTAAACTGGGAGATGATAGCACGCCCTTCTCATTGTTTCAATTTAACCTGCCAATAGGCCCTCCTGCCTCGGTGCTGTCCAAAGATGAGCGGAGTGGACGAGCAACTGCAATGAAACCACCAACGGGCCAATCTCAGCCTTGCTCGAGGGAGGAGACAGATGTCAAGGAATACAACCTGTTCGCCGGAACCACAAACACCATACACATACCTTCGTTCACCTAGACAGACAGCAAACAAAGCAGCTATTATTTACCACAGCATAATACTTAGCGAGTGATTTGTATTCCCCACAAACAGAATAATACCTCGAGGGTTTTTACAGCAGTCCCCTCGAATATTTATTTCTTCTCTTTTCATTTGATTTGCTCCCCATGTGTGTATGAAAATTGGAAAAGATCGTTGAGTGGTATAGAATCTACATTTTTTTAATAATCTGAGTTCATGTTTTGTTGCAGTTTTCCGTTGCTTTGTGCTGTATGGACCTGTGTTCCAGTTCTAACGTTGGATGAGCGATGCATGAAAAATCAGCCCACCTGAACACAGATGTCATCTTATTGCTTCCTGGATCTATGGCAGGGTAAACATGTCTTGTTTCCTTTTATTCGACCGGGTTTCTTGCATCATGGCAAGCATTGATTCTCCTTTTAGGGGAACGCAACTGGGCTGTGTTTATGATGTACTGGTTATACTAGGCCACTTGGTGGATATTGAGGATGTATCTTAGAGGCCAAGAAAGTGGTTTACAATGCTGATGAAATGCATATCGTGACTTCTGAAAGACTTCATGGCTTGTATTATTTGAACGGGTGCTTGTGGTGCACACGACCTCCACGTAAAACAAAATTCTGAAGTACCGAGTGCAGATCTCAAGTGATGTGGAATTTTGGCGGTGCCGGTGTGGGGAAGATGTTGACACACATACTGACACCATCGCTAACTAAAGGCAGCCAGGAGCCAGAGGTGGGGTGTGGAAGGCTGCAGCTCGGTCCTCTATGGAGCTTGTTGAGTTAAAAAGTGAAATATGTTTTGCGTGAAAGGCAGGTCAAACTTGTTTCGAGTTGAATTTCATGAGGGTTCAGACGTGAGGAGTTGTCTCAGCATAAACATCGGCAGAATTCTTGTGCATGGATTAACATTCATGCGGTTTGCGAAGTGATAAGGATTGCAACAAGCAAGGTAATTTATAAAACTAAACGAATGTCAGACTGATTATGCGGATTATTAGTTCACCTCGTCAGTCGTCATCCACTAACACCCAGGCCTCCTTCTGTTGCTAGCCTCAGGGGCTAAGGTATCAACCCCCAGGGGCTGGGTGAAACTATGTGATGTTTACAGTGTATATGATGTTTGATTCTCCTTGTGATGTTACAAATTCTTGATGGGAGGATTCCTGCTGTCACACTCACACGTATCCCACACAAAGCTTTGGAAATGATCATTGGCTGGGAGAGTAGAAGTAACGCAACACCCGGATGAAGGAGAATGTTCCAAACCAGCTACTGGTGTACAACATGCTCAGCAGGTTGAATAGTAACCTGCAGAGCTATTTGGTCATTGAGCATCGGTTAATACCGTGGGATCCAGGTAATGTCCTAGCACTCTCCATTCCCTGTTAGTCGACCTGTTTTAGTGTTGATATGAGTTCCTCTTATGTGCTTGTTCTGGGGAGGGAATTCCATGCTCTGTAGGATCCTAGTGGCTACAACCGCCGGTGGGTTGATGACAGCCTGTGACATATTCCAATATCGGTTGTTGGCTTGTTGCCAACGAATCAACGATTCATACTGTATGGAAGATCCCATGGTCAACTGAATTGGAGTACTCTGATGTTGGCAACTATCCTATACAAAAGAGTGCATGCTTTTCCTATTTGCTGATTGGTCTCTATTAATGTTGGCTTCCATTCCATCCTCTCATTTCAAGCAAGGCGAGTATGGTAACGTTTCAGATCCCATGGTCAACTGAATTGGAGTACTCTGATGTTGGCAACTATCCTATACAAAAGAGTGCATGCTTTTCCTATTTGCTGATTGGTCTCTATAAATGGTGGCTTCCATTCCATCCTCTCATTTCAAGCAAGGCGAGTATGGTAACGTTTCACAGTTTCACTTGCTTGCATATGCTGCCATGTGGAGCTCCTGCATTGTGAAGTTTGGCTGAAAGAAGTTGTGATCCTAGCATATGAAGTTTGGCCAAAGGGATTTGTGATCCTAGCATATGAAGTTTGGCCACAGGAATTTGCGAGCCTAGCATATGAAGTTTGGCCACAGGAATTTGTGATCCTAGCACCTTGGCACTTCTACGTTTCTACATTTTTTAACAAGCTAAGGCTAAGTAGGGATCCAGGTTGAAGCTTCAACCTATTGGCCTGGGCGCCATCCTCGACCTAGTCCCCGGCAGCCACCACTACTACGTCCACCCCGGCCACATTTACGACATCAACCACCTCTATCACCACAATCCTGGTAAGATAAAAGAATCTCATGTACCATCACATCCCGGCGATTCAATATGGCATCGGCATAGGGTACAAATACAAGGGGAATGGCTATTTGGCATGGAACTGAAGGGAGGCCTGGACCTCGCGTGTTGTGTGTGTCTTCCTCCCCCGAATCCCTTGCTGCAATTGGAGTATCCAGTGATTAAGGTAACCAGGTCGCTTACAGTAAAAAGAAGCTATGGTAGCACAAGCGAATACAATCATCACATGCCATTTCACGGTTCCAATTCGGTGGCATCACTCATCAATAATATGATAATCATCAGGGGATCGAAAAAGGGAAGAAAGAAAATCAAAAGCCTCAATTTGTTCTAGTACCAAAATTTTGGCAGCATATTCGCCACCAATAGCCGAATCAATCGCGTAGCCGCTAGCCTCTTCCCCAAATTGCAGGAAGACGATGGGAAAGAATCTCCTAAGAAACAGAGCGTCACCCGGCCGGTCGGCCGAGCTTACCGGCGATCTCCTCAGCGGTGCGCCGTGACGAGCGTCTCGATGAAGCGCAGCCCGTCGAACCGCGGCGCGAACTTCTTCTCTTCCGCGCGGTCCTCCCCCGTCGACGGCGAGGATTTCTGCGAAAGCAGCAAGAAGAACAGAACAGTTTAGGAGGATACCGCCGTGATCCCAAATCAAAGACCGAATCGCCATGGAAGGAGATTCTTTGGCAGGAGGGGATTGAGGAGGGTGGAAGCGATTGAGGAAATTCGTGATCCGCGCAGCACGTACCTGTTTCCGGAAGAGGAAGCTATCGCATCTGCCAACGACGACGGTGGCAGCCGGCACCGTGGGGGCGCAGTCGCACGCGAGGAGCTCGGCGCCGGAGGCCACGGCGACGGCAGCCGCGGACGCGACGGCGGCGGCGACACCCCACATCATCGCCGATCCGATCCTACTCTGGCGGCAGGCTGGTCGGCGGGGGCTGGTGGCTGGTGTGGACGCTGGCGGCTCTTTGGCAGGCTGGAAACAGACCGACGGCTAGCCGCGTATTTTTATATACACGAGAAAACGCCGGACCTTTTGTCCGGACTTTAACCGGATTGGAGAATTGGAGCCGCGTCCTGGCGGGGCCCGCGCTGTCCATCGGTGGGTGCGGCGGCGGGCCGACCGAACAGACTTTGCTCTGGCTGTGGTTGGAATGTTGAATGGGCGGATGGATGTTTACCGCCCTGAGTCGCCGACAAAGATAATCTCATCTACGCTGCACACACCGGTTTTGCTACTACCTCCTGGTTAATTAATTCCAACGCTATTTCCTTGCGAATTAGTGTTGCTATTCTTATCGTTGTTGAATGTTGATAGACTATTTTTATGACTGTGGGCTTACATGTAATCTTGCCATTGCGGCTAAAATTAAAATTGTAGATGAACCTTCGTTGGTATTTTCAAGTGTTACTATAAATATATGCGGTATTAATTTTATTATAAATCCAACGCTATTCCTTCTTATCTTTTTCCTCTCAAATAAGTTGTAAACAAAGAATCACCTCGTCTTCTCCTCCAAAGAGCCTCCCACCAGCTCACCTAGTTCCGAGTTCACATTACAACCCAGAGTTCAGTTTGCTTAAGAATACCCCACGGCCTGAGAACGAGCCTTTTTTGAACCTCTGAAAATTCAAATTTGAACATTCAAAAAAAATGAAAATAATATCGGACGTATAAAATATAGTAATCTACTAGTGTGTAAACTTGTAGAACGAAATATGTTGTATTTAGAGTTCAGCAAAAATGACAAATCTAGGTTTATCTTCGATGAACAATGATGAGCAGTACTCCATTTTATCATTTTTGTGAGATTTTATTGTTTTTACTGAGTTCCAAATATAATGTATTCTATTTTAAAATTTTACACACGGATAGAATACAACATTAACTACGACCAGATGTTTTTCAGAATATTTTGAATCTTTGAAATAAAATGTTTTGAAGTTTCAAAAAGAAAAAATCTGGGTTACACTTGGTATTTACACCTGCAACCTCTTTTGAAACGAAAGAACTCTACACATTCCTTCAAAAAAAAAATCTACACATAAAAATAGTAAAAATTGCACGAATTGAAATGTCATGTATCATGAATTTTCAAGGAAATAAAATCATATGAAAGTTTCAAGAACGTCATTTGGATGTTACAACGGAAACTACAAGAACAATCGACACAAGTAAATAAAAACAAGACGTGAGACCTCTTGTTAGTTTTCCTAAAATATCCTATGAAGCATATTGTATAGGAATTTCCAAGAAATTTTAGATTCATGTTCCTTTGTTTCATACGACACCGTATGAATTCTTCCTATTGCAATCCTATCCTCCAAAATTCCAACACTTTTCCTTTGTTTCAAACAGGGCCTAAACTCACCAAACGGTTTAGAACATATCCCCACACTTATTTCAGTGGTTTTGATCCTTGTTTTGTCCTAATTATCAACACCACATCATTTGTTTTTATCATCTTCGGCCATGTCGCGTAGAATGCGTTCCCCAAATCAATAAGTAATAATTTGACCCCTTGTGATATTGTACATGTGTGATAGTGTGATTAGCATCTAGGTAGTAATAGTGACGGTCACAAAACTTAAGGCTATTGTCTGATTTATCTCGATACAATGTTCCACACGACATGCGGAGGAATCTAGCGTGGACAATTGGTCAGTGAAAACCACGGCATGCGACATCATGGTGCACATTAGGATGCATTGTCACATCAATTTTGCATGTTCTTACCTTAACTGTGATATTGTACATGCATGCTTCATTTTATCTTTTAAAATCTCATCTACTAAGGCATAACTACAAGAGGTAACCTCAAGCACATGTCTATCCCCAATCATGTATACACAATCCTACACAAGAAAACGTTAGTCCGGTAAGATAAGAATTAAATGAATACTAGAAGTCTCGCCTGACTGATCTTACACCAAAAGCGATCTTCCCGGGGGAAGGACACGGATGTCGCCTAGAGGGGGGGGGGTGAACGGTTTAAAACTTTTATGATATGGGCTTAAAAAATGCGGAATAAAACTAGCGTTTACTTTGTCAAACCCAAAACATATATACTATGGTTCACCTATGTGCACCAACAACTTATGGTAAGCAAGATAAACAACTATGTGATAACAAGATAAAGAGAACTTCAAGCACGAAGGCTATCACAAAGTGAAGTGCATAAGTAAAGAGCTTGGGTATAGAGATACCCGAGGCACACAGAGACAATGTTTTATCCAGAAGTTCACACTCTTGCAAGTGCTAATCTCCGTTGGAGAGGTGTGGTGGCTTAGTGCTCCCGAATGCCACAAGAGGAATCACCTTGAGGTGTGGTTGCTCGATGCACACCAACGCCACGAAGGCCTCACCCCAAGATGCGGTAGTCACACTACACACCGAGCGCCACAAAGGTCTCACCTTATTCTCCGGTGACCATCACCACAAAGGCCTAGGTCACGGTTCCACTAAGGGGTTTCCTTCGAGGCGGAACCCGAGCCTTACACAAAACTTGGGGCATACATCCACAACTTAATTGGAGGCTTCCAAGAAATCACCACAAGGGTCTAGAATTCATCTAGGGTTCCAAGAAACCAAGATTAACAAGCTCCTCACTTTCACTTCCACAAATCTTCGTGGAAAGCTCAAACCGATGCACCAAATGCAATGGCAAGAACACCCCAAAGATGCTCCAATCCTTCACTCTCCAATTCAAACAAAGCTACTAAAGCTATTGGGGGAATAACAGAGGAAGAACAAATGAAATCCACAAAGAACTCCAAGTTTCTCCAAGATCTAGATCTAGGGTTTTTCCTCTCACAAAGAGAGGGATTTGATTAGTGAAGATGTAGATCTAAATATCCGTTATCTTTTCTATCAAATGGATGCAAGATTCATTGGAGGGAGAGGGATATAGAAAGCTCAAAGAAGGTCAACAATGGAGGCAAAAAAGAGCTCAAAAGTTAGGGAACCTTTGGGGAAAAAGACCCCTTAAATACGTCCCCAGAAAACTGACCGTTATGGCCAAAAATGATTCCTGATGGCAGTGCTGCCATTTTTGGGTGGTAGTGCCGCCCCCAAGGGCGGCAGTGCTTGCCATTTCAGGGGCGGTTCTGCCAGTGGGAATACCCAAAAAAAAATACCGATACAAAACCTTAATAACTTTTGCATCCGGACTCCGATTTGGATGATCTTGGGATCGTTGAAATCACAACAACAAGCTCTACAACAATATGCATAGAAACATCATAGTACATCAGGGGAGGATAGAAACAAATGAGTAAATGTTTTACCTATATATAACAGACAAACCGGTAAAATCACCAATGTCGAAAACGCAATAGAGAATGCATATGAAATCCGTTTTCGATGAACTAGAGTTTGTCATGGAGATTAACACAAGCTCTAAATCCTCTCATGGATGAGAACCAAATAAGAATCAAGAAAATGATGCCAATGATGCTAAGGTTTCAGCTCTCTTTGAATAATACGATGAAATTACTCACTCGAGAGCCCCTCTTGATAGTACGACTATCTATCCTATAACCCGGTCTCACAACTAACTCCACGAGACAGGTAAGAAACAAACCCTATCAAGATCATACCTTTTCCTTGCGCATATTACACTTGAGGTTGATGATGACAATATTTTCCACCTCAAGATGGAACACCTTTCTTGATTACACTTCCTCGTTGAAGACTTGCAAATTGCTCCCCCCATACTCCTATGGGAGAGACTCTTCTTTGGGAATGTCTTCACATATCCATGATAACCATAAGAATGGAAAGATTCAAGAATATGATATCTTCCAATGCTTATCGTGAACTTGCACTTCATTTCTTCATTCTTCATAGGGATTTCTATTTTCGTGCCCCTGCTTCGTTAGTTGTACTCAGTTTTCCCCAGCTCGTTAGTTTTTCCTCAGTTTTCCCCTCCCTCTAGTTTGAAACCCTCGAAGACGCGGGTTGCCGTCGGTCGAGGCCTTACCGTTACCGTCGGGCAGTTCCTCTCCGACCGTCTCGTCGACGGGTAGCCATCCATCTATCCGACGCGTGGGCCGTTTTATTTCGATTGTATACGCGGTGTGCCAATGACAAATGGGGCCGCTCGGGCTGCGCAGCCAATGACCAGTGGGTCGTCTATTTATTTATAGAAAATTATATATTGCCGCTCTGTGGGGCCTCCGCAGCCAATGACCGTTGTGGTCGTCTATTTATTTAGAGAAAATAATATAGAGCCGCTCTATGGGGCCGCCTCAGCCCATGGCAGGTGAATATTTTCGCAGCTTAACTAAAGTGACTCTTATGCTAAACATTGTGCATCCCGACGTTGACCTAGCAGTGGCGGCGAGCATAACCGTTCTGACCATGCCGATATCGGCATCAGCATCGTTTGGAGGATGTGGTGCTCGAATAATAGTGGAAATGCGATATTATTTTTTACATGCATAATATATAGAAAATAGCTAGATCTCTAAATCGATGCATATGAAGCTACATATATATTCTTGGTCATAATCCCCTTATCTAAAGGGGATGGATGCATGGCTTCACGTCGTCGTCGCTTTCATCGTCAGTATCTTCGTCGTCTGAGTAGTAGTACCTCATGCACATTGTTCCGTCGAACACCTTCACTGTGAGCACATCATCGCCTTCATATTTGAAGTGTACGTAGCAGCCGAAATCTACACCGTGCGCGATGGCGAATTTCTCCCAGCCCTTGTCGAGGTACATCCGGCCTTGTCCGTCAAATAGGACCTCCACGGTCCAGAGACGAGGACCGCAGTCAGCTGCTCGCAGATACACCTTAGCTAGCTCCTGGCCGTCAAGATAGTCCGCAATTTTTTTTGGGAGTGCCTGCAAAGAGATCGAGCGCCGATCGTTTGAAATTAAAGGTTTTTAGAACATGCCCATAATTAATCACATGCATCATATATTTGGGAATGCATACGTACCTTCTTGACCAAAGTGTCTTCATAGACGACGATGAAGAACTCCTCTATGATCAATGGCAGTGTTGACGGTGGTGGTGGCAATGATGATGATCCACTTCCCCTTCCCCTTCCCCTTCCCCTTCCCCTTCCGGTCCGCGTCCGAGACGTGGAAGCCATGGCAATGGATCAAGTGTATGTGAACGAAGAAGAGAGAGGCAGAACCTATTGACACAAGGGATGGCCATGTGGGTGTTTATAAGGGAGAGATGACTGCAGGGTTTACACGATAAAATAAGGAGGAGGTGAACGTTGGTGGGGGTTTACACAATAAATTAAGGAGGAGATGACCGTTGTGGGGGTTTACACAATAAATTAAGGAGGAGATGACCGTTATGGGGGTATATATCTCAACAAAAAAGTAATGCGGACTATCTTGACGGAAATGGAACTTCGTGATATAGTTTATCATTTTACCGTGAAAAGTAATGCCTAAAAGAAATGGTAATTCGTGATAGTTTATCATTTTACCGTAATGGCTACAACAAATTGTTGATGGTTTATCATTTTTTGCGTGTAAAGTAATGGCTACAAGAAATGGGTGATGGTGTATCATTTTTTGCGTGAAAAGTAATGGCTACAACAAAATCGGTGATGGTTTATCGTTTTTTGCGTGAAAAGTAATGGCTACAAGAAATGGGTGATGGTGTATCTTTTTTGCGTGAAAAGTAATGGCTACAACAAAATCGGTGATGGTTTATCATTTTTTGTGTGAAAAGTAATGGCTACAAGAAATGGGTGATGGTGTATCATTTTTTGCGTGAAAAGTAATGGCTACAACAAAATCGGTGATGGTTTATCGTTTTTTGCGTGAAAAGTAATGGCTACAAGAAATGGGTGATGGTGTATCATTTTTTGCGTGAAAAGTAATGGCTACAACAAAATCGGTGATGGTTTATCATTTTTTGCGTGGAGAGTAATGCCTACAAGAAATGGGTGATGGTGTATCATTTTTTGCGTGAAAAGTAATGGCTACAACAAATCGGTGATGGTTTATCATTTTTTTGAAAAGTAATGGCTAAAAAGAGTTTATAATTTAGCTCGTGAAAAATGCAGAAAACCAAACTTTAGCGTACGGGGTAACCGCCGTTTCGCATACATAGAGGGTGGAAGCTAACCGACGACAGAGAGAGAGAGGGTGGTGGCCCCGACCCAGAGAGAGATAGGGTTATCCTGCCGTTAGATCATACGATCAACGGTCGGCGGGCACAATCCGCGTGACATGGGCTAGACCAATCAGGGCAATGTTGGGCGTCTGTGAGAGTTTGTGAAGGGAGAGGGCAAAACTGAGTAGTATAGAGAAACCAAGGGCAAGTGAGTAGTAAACAGACTAAGGGATTCAAATATGAGATTTAAAAAATGGAAAATGCGTGTTTTGTACAATGAAACCCATCTTGGCCTACCTCAAACTATTTGCAATATAAATCTACATGAGTGTGAAAATTATGGCCTCATTCAGACAAAGTATGTTTTGGGGAAAGCTGTTTTGGGTAGGGCTTATTATGGAAAACCATGCACCTTCATAGCTACTAGGTGATTTGAGAAGTGGCAATTTGTGGTAAAACTTGATTTATCTATGATTTGAGAAGTGGCAATTTGTGGTAAAGACTCCATGAGTAAGTGCCACTCTTTTTCGGAACTTTTTGCACATTAAATAACTCATTTAACTAGTTAATCCCATTTGTTGACTCTCTGTTGACCAGCCACTTGAGGGTAAAACTGAGTATATTGCACTAGCCAGTATTAGCACTCAAGGCGAAAACTGAGCACACAAAAATGCTAGTATATGACTCGAGGGTATACCTGAGTATATCTAAATTTCCAGGGTTAGACTCGAGGACGCGTGTTGCGGTGCGAAGTGGAAGACGTGCCATTGTTGACGCGTGTCGCGGTGCAGATAGTGGAAGCGTAGGACGCGGGTCGCATTTAGGACGCGTAAGCCCCTCCCTCCCTCCCTCTGCACACAGTCGTCTCATTCTCGCTCACGCACGAAACCACCCCTCTCACGTCCCATCAACTTCTCCAAATCGAAAAACCCCAACCGTACGCACGCTACCCCGGCGATGGAGAAGAAGAATGCGCCGGCGGCCGTCGCCTCCGAGCCCGGCGCCGCCGAGCCCGGCGCCTCCGAGGGCGGCACATCCAAGCGCGACGCCTCCGTGAACTGGGCCTCTCTCTCGGCTGATGGATCACTTCACAAGATCGGCGAATGCTTACTGGCGAACGAGGAGTACGCGGACACCTACTGCTATGAGGCAAGTCTGTAGAAATTGGCGCTCGGTTTGCCTGAGCCCGACGTGCACCTGGACGAATGGATCATGCTCGACCACGCCCTTCCACGCGTCGCTGAGTTCACCTTCCTCCAATTCGGCACATCACGCTACGTCACCATAGATCTATCGGAAGTTCATACAATGTTCAAATTCCTCCATATCTATAGGGTTAATCTACCTTTTTATTTTCAATCTTAAACATCTTAGTGCTGAATGTTATCTTCATCGATATATTTTAGATACTACTTCGTCGGCTTTTGCCGTGGCGTCATCGTGCTTGCCCAGAAGAACCCGCCGCACAAGATACGGCTTTTGAACCCACTCACAAAGAAATCGAACACTATGTTTGAGGCGCAGATGCCATCTGTTTTTCTGGATTCAGTCGTAATCAAATCCCCGACTATGGTCTTCGTTGGCGCACATTACCCGCCGGAAATTGGTTGGGTCGATGAGAGCACTCCAACTAAGGATATAGATGAAGATTGGGGAGAAGAAATATTTTCGATCAAGAACTTTTGTCTGCGTTGCATTACCCCGTTCAATGGTGAACTGTATGCAGTAGCTGCGGACAATTTTGAGTCCGGAAGAATAGTGTGCACCAATGTACAGTTGCAGCAGCGCGCGAGCACTGTCAAGATGGAGACACTAATTTCATTTCCAGAACTTGGACATCACAAGTTCTACCTTGTGAAATCGGATGGTGATCTGCTGCTTGTGTTGTTGGTCAACCTGGCTTTGGCGGGCAAACCATTGGTGTACCGTGTGGACACTCAGAGCCGCTCTCTCCATCCGGTCAGTAACATTGGCAGTAATGCCTTCTTCGTGAATTATATCCGGTGTATCTCCGTCGACACCAGTGTGCACCCGACACTTCGACCTGGCTGCATCTACTACACGTATTTGGGTTATATCAGAGAGTACTCTCATGATACAAAGGCCTGGGATGAGTGGCCACTACGTGTGGATATAATAGGAAACTACAATATGAGAAATGAACACAGGGTCCATACCGTTTGGAGGATGTATTGGCCGCACACTGTAGACGGAAGGAGTTCAATGAATATTTCTTTGAGGTAATACACGAATGGAGCGACGAAGAAATATACGAGGAGGAATGAAGAACAAATTCATTCATCCTGGGGTATCCTAATCTTCTTGTTGTCCATACATTGCGTGCGTCTTGTATATTTTCAGCTTAGTTTGTCGTGAACATTAACAACGTTATTGGCTGCTTTTGGCTGCTATATGCAGTTTATGTATTATACTTAGTTGTCTGATTATGCTGTTGTGAATTTATCATATAGTAGCTTCTAGATTTGCTGCCATATTGGGCCAAAAATGAGGGCCAAAAGGCATAAATAATTGAAAAAAGACAGAAATAGCTTCTCTAGATTTGATACTAATTTGGTGAAAAAGACAGAGAGAGAAAGAGGGGAAAAGGTGCTCTTAAAAATGCCAATTTGGGTAGAGAGAGACAAAACCCAGCTCCTGCTCACGTGCAACCAAACGCTCTCGTCTGTCCCACGCGGTCCCTTTCTACCAGCCCCACACGACGCGGCCCCACAGACGACGCGGCGCAACACGTCAGCACAGAACGCCCAAATAAACGGATTCCTTCCGTCTGAGCTCCTTCTGCGGGTTTCAGACATAGGCTTGTGGAAAACTGAGGAAAAACTAAGGGGCTGGGGAAAAACTAGTACAACTAAGGACCCGAGGGCACGAAAATAGAAATCCCTTCTTCATAATGTTGATGTCTCGAAGGTATACATGAGTTACCACTCAATATTATTCTTCAAGACACACTTGCCATAGGCTCAACTCATGTCTTCACATATCCATCATCATATGGATGGCAAGCTCAAGCTCATGATCTCATCGGGATGGCTCATCTTGAAATTGTACACCATTTGTTCTTTCTTCATTTTGTTGATGTCTTTAAGATACCCATGAGAGCTCACCTAACCTCCTTGTTCAAGACATAATTATCACTTTATATTCGTCAACTTCTTCTTATTGCAACCTTGAAGCCAACATATGGTTCAGACATTGCATATGGACAACTCCTACAAATATAACTTAATGCAAACATTATTTCATAGGGATTGTCATTAATTACCAAAACCACATATGAGGGCTCCATGATCTTTCATCGATAACCTAGGGGATCTAGGGAAAAGGCTTTAATACTACAATATGTTAATCCGGATCGAAGGTAGCAGTGGCATGGCATGAAGTGTGGGATTCCCCCTTTCATTGACAAGTGTGATATTTGTCATGTGTGAAGGCCGAGCATCAACGTCCTAGGTTCTTGATTGCTCTAGCCATTGCAAGTTCCAGTTTGGAGATGGAAGGGAGTCATGATGGATTTCATCATCGTATTTCTGAGATCCAATTGTGGGTATGAACCTATTTGGGTAATCATCGACCGTCTCGCCAAGGTTGCACACTTCATCCCGGTCAAGACTACCTATACTGGCAAAAAATTAGAATACATGTACATCTCTCAGTTTATTAGCCTCCATGGTGCTCCCAAGACGACATTGTCTGATTGAGGTAATCAATTCAACTCCTGATTCTGGAAGAGAATCCTTGAAACTTTGGGTACCAAACTCTCTTCGAGCACCGCTTACCACCTGCAAACTAGATGTCACATGGAAAGGATAAACCATATGCTTGAAGACATGCTCCGTGCATGTGTCCTATCCTACGGAGCAAAACAGGTCGATTTTCTACCGTTTGATGAATTCTCATACAACATCATCTACCAGTTGAGTTTGCATATGGCACCATTCAAAGCCCTGTAAGAACGCAAATGTCACACTCCTCTAAACTGGTCCGAGACCCAAGATAGACAAGTGTTGGGGCCTGGCATTTTATGTGATGTCGAAGAACAAGTCCAACTTATCTGCTACCGGTTGAAAGCTGCCCAATCTAGTAACAAGAGTTATGCCAATCCGAAGCTTCGCTATTGACTTTTAACATCATAGATTTTGTTTATCTTGATGTCACTCTACTTAGGGAATGCAATAATTCCACATCAAGGGCAAGCTTGAGCCAAGGTATATTGGCCCTTTCAAGATCCTAGATCGTCAACGAGAGAAATCTAATCAACTAGAGTTGCCCCCATAATTGTTTGAAGTTCATGATGTCTTTCATCTTTCTCGACTCCGTAAGTGCCTTCAAGCCCCCCAACAAGCCTGAAGTGTTCAATAATGCGGATCGTCGCTCCATCGGCCTCAACCAAGACCTGACTTATCATGAGAGACCTGAACAACCCGAAAGCGCAACATCAAGTTTTTCAAGGTTCAGTGGAGCAACTAGTGTGAAGAAGAAGCAACTTGGGAGCGTAAAGTTTATCTTAGGAACCACTACATCACCTACTACTCTAGCTAATTTCCCACCCCTTTCATGTGTGATTTCTATGTTATGCATGGCCGTGCCTAAGAGCATATCAGTTGAAGTGTTCTTTTCTCTCAAAAAACCCTTCCATGTTTTCGTTTGACTTTAGCTCTTAGCTTAGGAATCTAGATTATGATATTATTTTTAAGAGGGGAAGGCCTATAAGACCCTCTTTTTGCCAACCATACTTGTGGTGTTATGTGAATGCAAAAAATTGAATCCATAAGAAACTTTCATATATGTGTTTGTTTGACTTATGAATTGCTTGTGATGCTTATGTTTATATGATATATACATAGATTGTTGCTTGTGTTAATTAAAACAAAAAACATCTAAGAATATCCCAAGATCTAATAGCATCAACTCAAATTTAATTGGAGATTCCCTCAATTTATCCAAAAACCCTGAACCATGTATTCTCCATTTCTTCTTAAACCATGTTTTCTAGTTTTCTCAAGTATTTTCAGAAGCTCTACTTAAACAAAATTTGGAAATGTGATCTTTGTATTGTATCACTTTATTTTCCATCAAAAATAATTTCTATAAAATATTAAGTCCCTTTTTTCTTGATTACAAAAATGCATGGGAATGGCAACTATGCCATTTCTTGCACTTTTAATCACCAATTAAATATGTGAATTTTTTTACCAATCTATCTTATGCAAGTGCAACCCCATGTGCTCAAAATATCGTCGTGTTATTTCAAAAACTAGTTCAAATCAAATTGCACCAAAAATTGGCACACGCACAAAATGAGACCAGATCCTTTCCTAAATCAATCAAACTCGGAGATGGCCCTCACCACATCTTTGCGCATCTCTCTGATCTACCCACTCATACAATTTCTTGGAGAAAAATACAACAAACTAAAAATACAAACTTGATCAACACTTGTATTAATATCCAATTTCATATCTTATACTAGAATTATTTTTGAATCTCCACCAAATCACCACAGTGCCATCTCCATCACCCAAGAATCTGGTCGGCATGCATGTAATCAAGCCACCCCTTGGAAGATTGTGCATAGAAGGGAGGAGGACATGGCCGAGCCAAATCTTAGCAAGATTTGGTTATTTCTCTCTCTCTCTCCCATCTCTCCAACCAATATAACTTTCCATATTTCTTGGCAAATAATGCAAGATCCATATTGATGCCACTATGTGTGGTCACATACTCTTTTCTTCACACTCTTCTTCTTCTTCTTCTTCTTCTTCTTCTTCTTCTTCTTCTTCTACTTGAATTTCCTTGATTCAAAGGACCTTGAAGTTCAAAGCAAGAGAGTTGGTCTTGTTCACTGCATGGACTATATCCTTGGTCTTCTTGGCTGTGGCAATCATGTCATCATGGGCAATGAAATACCCAACAAGCTCATCCACGATCATCTTTCTCGATGGATACACGAATTTGACATTGAATCCCAACTCTTTGTTGATAACTCGAAGAAATTTTCTCTTGATGAATTATTGCTTCACCACAAAGCCATCATTGAATCTATATCCTCCAAGGCTTGAATGCTTCACATAAGAAAGTGTGAGAGACTCTCCATTATTAACTATGAACATTTGCATATCATGGTTGGTGTCTTAATAATTTGTCCTTTGGATGGATGTGATGCCTTGAAACAAGGTTGTGAACTTATCCCAAAGCTCCTTTGTGAAATAAATGTTGAAAATTTGATCATATACCTCACGCTTCAAGCATGATCAAATATTGTCAGCGGTGATGGAGTTGAGTTGAAAATCAATCTTCTCTTGAGGTGCATATTTCTTTCATCAACGGTCTCAAATCAATTTTCGAACACACCCAAAACTCCACACAAACACTGTTAAGATGAGAATGCATAGAAGAGTTCCAAAAAGAGAAATTGCATTCATCAAGTTTAGGCGGGTTCCCCGAATGGTTCATATGAGGCATATGTACATGTTGTGTGTGTGTGGGGGGGGGAGAGAGAGTTGTAAGGAGCACTATTATAAGATGGAGGGTGCTTCTTTACGCAGCCACCATCCTTATGGGCTGGTTCAACAAAGCCCTCTTCACCCTATAATTTAGGTTTCTCTGAAGAAGCATCAGAGGAATTACCAAGAGCCATCTTATTTAGTGATCCTTAAAGAACATGTCGATTAGTTTGTTAAGACGATCATCAAGTTAAAGGTGTGAGCTAGTATTTTCTAACCTATTTGGCTGAGTACATGATGGCAACAACTCCGTGTGTACCAACTCATTGGGACTCCAAGTGCATAGTGTTGTAGCAAGTGTCTTTTCACCACAAGGGCGACTCGAGGGTTTATATCGAACTCTCGGGGAATTGGCTTAGAGGTTGAATTCTTCTTATCCCCTTCTAGCAACCTGCAAAGCAAAGTTTTTGTCTTGTGTCCCCAACTCCATCGTGTGATTGTCAAGAACAAGGTTTCGTATTAGTAATATGAAAAGTAAAGTAAAATAAAACAAGTAAACTAAGAAAGAAAGATGAAAGCAATAAAGAGATAGTTGTTTTTGGGTTTTGTGTGTGTGCAAGTGAAGAAAATATTTTTGGTATTTTCGGATTAATAAATTGCAGTAAATATAAAGTGTGGTAATTATGTTGGAAAGGTGTTTCTAATGATTTAAAATGGATTGGGGTTGATGGGTTCACTTGTCTACTCTCTTTTTAAGTTGTAGTGGACACAAACAATTCATCAAAGACATAATATTGGTGGAACTTCAACATGTGTTTGGTAAGCATTCATATGGGCATCACGTCCTAACATAGAGATGATGCAACACATCTCTCGATCTTATACTCCTCAAGAAAGGTAAAACTCCAACCAATCTTGAATTAAGAATTAATAGAGTATAGCATTAAGTAATTTGACATGATGCTTGTATCACAAATATGCTACCTTGAACACACAAGATTATCAAGATGTCACATGATAATTATAGCACATGAATTCACTTTATCCCTAGTGAGGCAGTAAAAGAAAGGTAAACACCATAGTAGATCTTGAATTTGTTGTCACTACAAAATCACTACAAGCATGCTACTCCATCTAATACACACTTCTCCTCACACATGCTCTTGCATACAAGTTGGATCATAACAAGTACATAAGAACATGGTACATGATATGCATAGATCAATAATCTTACACATAATAGGTTCAAATATCATATATCAATATCATATAATAATGATCCACCCCATAGGAATTACATATATGACCATAGTCATGTTGGGGAGCTCATGTGGTACTAGATCTATGAAGAACAAGAGAGAAATAGATCAAGCTACTGCCACAAACCCATAGTACAGAGGTGGACTACTCCCTCTTCATCATGGTGATGATGGTGGAGACGTTGGAGAAGGTGCAGATCCCTCCGGCAGCGGCTCCGGCGGGGTCCCCCCCTCCAATTTTCGCTGGTTGTGGCTTTGTGTTGGTGTTTCGGTGTTTCTGCGGCGCTCTCCTCGCGGAAGCCTCAGACGGAGTTCACGGGCGAAAGAATCAACCGAATCATACGGTCGAGGAGGGAAATAGGTAGGGTGGCGCCCCTGACTCGGCGCGCCCCCTGACCTCTTTTGGCCCTCCTGGCCCATGCTGTGAGGTCCAAGTTCTCCAAATGCTTCTCTTGATGAAATATTGACATCCCCAAAGTCGTAGCTCCACTTGACTTCGATTAGGTCCCTGAAAGCTAAGAATACAGAAACTAAGATTTTCATGTCATGTAGAGTTATAACCAAAATAAAGGGGATCATTGGTAAATCCCGAAAAATCAAGATAAACATGGATATAACATCATATATGTTTCAAATATGTGGTAATATGTGTCAACAAACTTCAAAGTTGATGCATGCATTTTACATGCATCGGTACACCTTATCCAGATCATCACCGGAAAGATCCATCTCACTTTAAGAAGGTAAAGCCCTTGAAAAGAGTCATATGCTCTTATACCAATTGAAAGGATAGAGATGGTAACCTAGAGGGGGTGAATAGGTTCTACAAATTTTCTTTATAATATCTTGCAGTTTTAGGATTTGCAGAAATATAAATTAGACTTGCAAACTAGGTGAGGCAACCTAGATGATGATACAAGGTACTTCAATCATTAAGGCTATCACGAATGTAAATAATAAAAGTGAAGTGCTCGTACAGAAATAACTGAGGCACATCAGAGACGAAGACATATTCCATGTTCCATTCCTTAGAGGGGGAAGGTACACCACGTTGGAGAGGTGTGTAATCCCACGAAGGGTTCCCAATGTCACAAAGCCTCACCTTATTCTTCGAGAGCCTATACCATGAAGGAATATCTCAATCCCGTGAAGTGGTCTCCAAACCCTCATAAACTTTTCACGAGGCAAATCACAAGCAGAATGCCTATAGGCGACCCTAGTCACCAAGGGTTTCCAGGAACCCAAGAGTAACAAGAAAAGCTGATGAGCCCAAGGGAGAATGGAATGTGGCTTTGTTGAAAGAACATGTCCA
The DNA here is from genome assembly GCA_030979885.1 of Lolium multiflorum. Lineage (NCBI taxonomy): Eukaryota > Viridiplantae > Streptophyta > Magnoliopsida > Poales > Poaceae > Lolium > Lolium multiflorum. The sequence goes on from CM061747.1 coordinate 76,525,686, forward strand.
TTACCCCATGTGTGGTTTTGGTAATTGATGACAATCCCTATGAACTAACGGTTGCATTGAGAATCAATCTTAGGTCAAGTCCATAGCCATGTGTTGGACTCAAGGTTGCAGGATGGAGAAGACAGAGTACAATGACGAAGACGGCGTTGAAGAGAGACGAAGACCATGTTGAAGATGAAGATGGATGAATACGGTGGCGTGCGTACAAGATCGAAGAAGACGGTGGCATGTACAATGATGAAGAGGATGAAGACGGAGCTTGCCGACTCGAGAGGAACGCACAAGGTTTAGGTTTGTGCTCGATAGGATAGTGGATCGCATCATCGGAGAGAGCTCAAACCTTGCATGCATTGCATCGTGTTTCTTGGTTGTTCTTGGTTCTTATCCATGAGATGAGTTAGAGCTTGTGTTCATCTCCATGACAAGCTCTAGCTCATCGGAAACGGATTCCGGATGCATTGCATGTTGCATGTGCGAGGGTGATGATTTTCCCGATATACCATATTGAGAGGTTACACCTCTATGACCATGAGAAAATCATTACTCACTCTTTTCCATATTTTCACTTTTTGTAGTGATAACTCTCATCGTCCCCTTTCCGGAAAAATTGGTTTCATGTCATTCCAAGTTTCCTAGCTCAAGTTATGGATTTTACATTGCACTGAAAAAGTCCCACAGAACAAGTTACGGTACCTTTGCGGTACCTTGAGCGGTAGTACCGCTAGGAGCGGTAGTACCGCCTATGGTACCGCTTAAGTACCGTAACTAGTGTTACGGCAGTACCGCTGCGGTACCGCTTGGGATCCAGTAAGGTTTGGAGCCCATTGCGGTACCTCGAGCGGTACCGCGAGCGGTAGTACCGCTTTGTGTCCACATGGATAAGTTCTGTGGGGATTTCGAATTCAGAGCGGTAGTACCGCTTACCAAAGCGGTAGTACCGCTCTCTGACCATTTTCTCAGCCCCAACAGCTATATTTTGGCTCCCTATTTATACCTCTCTTCCACCTCCGACCAAAACACTTCTTCCCCTCCATTCTCTCTCCTCCATTGTTGACCTTGAGTTGTTTCTTCCTCCTCTTGATCCCCCCACTATTCCTTGCATATTTTTGGGGGAAAGGAGAGAGGAGATCTAGATCTAGAGCTTCACCAATTGAATCCCTCTCCAAGTGAGGGGATCTTGCTAGATCTAGATCTTGGAGTTGCTTGGTGTTTCTCCTCATATTTGTTCTTCCTCCCTTATTCCCCAATAGCTTTTGTAGCTTTGTTGGAATTTGGGAGAGAAGAACTTGGGCATCTTAGTGGTGTTCTTAGCCATTGCATTCATTAGGTGCATCGGTTTGGGTTCTCTCCGGGGTTTCGATCTCGTAGAGTGTGTGTTCCTCCTTAGTGGTGTTCTTGCCTTAGTGGCCATCTTGCCTTTTGTGGCCGTGTTGCCTCTTGTGGCGCCGTGTCTCCTTTGTGGTCTTGTAGCCTTAGTGATCTTATCGTCTTAGTGGCGTGGTGGTCTTTGTGGCGGTGTGGCCTTTGTGTAGTGTGTTAGCCTCTTGTGGCGCATTAGCATCTTGGTGGCTTGGTGGTGTGTTATAGCCTCTTGTGGCCGTGTACTTGAGAGCCTCCGTGTAGTGGAGTTGCCTCAAGCCGATACTTGGCGTTTTCCCAAGCTTGTACAGGTTCGGTGACCACCCTCAAGTGTCCCTTAGTGGATCGAGGCTTTCCTTTGGTGGAAAGGCTCGAGGAGAATACGGTGGCCCTAGTTGGCTTCTTGGAGTGCCTCGTGCCTCCACACCGCTCCAACGGAGACGTAGCACCCTTGGGTGTGAACTTCGGGATACATCGTCGTCTCCTCGTGCACCGGTTACTTCTCAACCCGAGCTCCTTTACCTATGTGCTTTACATTGTGATATCTATCATGCTTGATGCTATACCTATCTTGTTATCACCTTGTTGCTCATCATGCTAGCATAGGTTGTTGGAGCACTTAGGCAAACCCCTAGTTGATAGGCCTTGAGCTAAACTAGTAAACACATGTGTAGTTTTATTCCGCCTAGTTTAGCTCTCAAGTAGAAGTTTTTATACACCGCCTATTCACCCCCCCTCTAGGCGACGTCCTAGTACATTCATTTGTGGAATCGTATATCGGGACCTCCTCTTGCTTTCCACCAAAGGGATTTGGATTGGTTGAGTAGAATGGGAGATTCTCAAGCTTTTTCATTTCAACAATGTGTGTGTGTGTGTGTGAGAGAGAGAGAGCCCAAATGAATGTGTATGAATGAATGAACTTCCTCCTCAAGGAGGAAGAAGGGGTTACATATCTAATGGGAGAAACTAGCCGTTTGGGAAAATTACTTCGCGCGCAAATCAGTGTCTGATGCATGTAAAATGCATGCATGGACTTTGTAGTTCATTGCCACATATTACTACATATTTGCATATGATATAATGTTATTTCCATGTTTTATGTTTGCATATGAGTGCACATATATATGTTGGGGAATACATGAAGTTGTCACCGTTGCATGATGATAGGAGGAGGGATAACGCGTGAAGCACACGTCCGTTGGGAACCCCAAGTGGAAGGTGTGATGCGTATAGAAGCAAGTTTCCTATGAAACCAAGGTTTATCAAACCAGTAGGAGTCAAGGGCCACGTGAAGGTTGTTGGTGAAGGAGTGTAGTGCGGCGCAACACCAGTGATTCGCGCCAACGTGGAACCCGCACAACACAATCAAGATACTTTGCCCCAACGTAACAGTGAGGTTGTCAATCTCACCTGCTGAAAACAAAGGATTAAACGTATGGTGTGGAGAATGATGTTTGTTTGTGAAGAACAACAGAGAACAGAGATTGCAGTAGATTGTATTTCAGATGTAAAAGAATGGACCGGGGTCCACAGTTCACTAGTGGTGTCTCTCCAATAAGATAAATAGCATGTTGGGTGAACAAATTACAGGTGGGCAATTGACAAATAAAGATTCAATACATATCATGATGATCACTATGAGATTTAATCAGGGCATTACGACAAAGAACATAGACCGCCATCCAGCATGCATCTATGCCTAAATAGTCCACCTTCAGGTTAGCATCCGCACCCCGTCCAGTATTAAGTTGCAAACAACAGACAATTGCATTAAGTATGGTGTGTAGTATAATCAACACAAATATCCTTAGACAAAGCATTGATGTTTTATCCCTAGTAGCAACAGCACATCCACAACCTTAGAACTTTCTGTCACTGTCCTAGATTCAATGGAGGCATGAACCCACTATCGAGCATAAATACTCCCTCTTGGAGTTACAAGTATCAACTTGGCCAGAGCCTCTACTAGCAACGGAGAGCATGCAAGAACATAAACAACACATATATGATAGATCAATAATCAACTTGACATAGTATTCAATATCCATCGGATCCCACCATACACAACATGTAGCATTACAAATAGATGATCTTGATCATGTTAGGCAGCTCACAAGATCTAAACATGATAGCACAAGAGGAGAAGACAACCATCTAGCTACTGCTATGGACCCATAGTCCAAGGATGAACTACTCACGCATCAATCCGGAGGCGGGCATGGTGATGTAGAGCCCTCCGTGATGATTCCCCTCCGGCAGGTGCGGAGGCGATCTCCGAATCCCCCGAGATGGGATTGGCGGCGGCGGCGTCTCTGGAACTTTTTTCGTATCGTGGCTCTCGGTAATAGGGTTTTCGAGACGGAGGGTATAAGTAGGCGGAAGGGCAGCGTTGGAGGAGCCAGGGGGTGGCCCCCCATAGGCCGGCGCGCCCAAGGGCCAGGCCGCGCCTTGTGGGGTGGGGCCCTGGCTCCTCTCCGGTCCCTCTCGGCTCTCTGAAAGCTTCCGCGAAATATAAGACCCAGGCGTTGATTTCGTCCAATCCGAGAATATTTCCTTTGTAGGATTTCGAAACCAAAACAACAAAAACAGCAATGGCGCTTCGGCATCTTGTTAATAGGCCGGAAAATGCATAATAATGATGTAAAGTATGTATAAAACATGTGAGTATTGTCATAAAAGTAGCATGGAACATAAGAAATTATAGATACGTTTGAGACGTATCAGAGGGACAGCTGGAGCTTGACAGAAACTATGCCACAGTTCTTAGATATTCATGTTATATTAATTTATGGATAATCAACGAGGGGTATAACTATGGGAACCTTTAAACTTACAAAAGTGGTTGGACTTTATGTTTTCCCTTGTTTGCTCTTAACTAGCCTTGGGATCATTCATTAGGGGCGTGTTTTCTCATATCAAATGTTGCACCTATCTATGGCTCCTCTTTAGAAGAAACACGAGAAAGACTATACCGAGCTTCACTAATTGTGACAACCACATAAATGAAATAGAAATTTGCCAGAAACTTACTCCCTTGAGTTACTCCACTTCACGTCACTTTACTACACTTTAATTTTCTTGCATTAGTTTCACATGCACGCACGCACGCACACACACATACACAACATACGCATGCACACACGCACGCACACACGCACACACACATGCCATATACGTGGGTTGTAGGGCAATAGATAGTTTACCTTCATATCCTCGTTGGTTCGGCACTAAAATACTTATCAAATTGTATTGTGGTGATCCCCCGCACTTGGGGGTTATCAATATATTTTTCTGGCACCGTTACCGGGGAGCATAGCGCTAGGCTTCTATTCTTGCTTACATTGCTAGTTTACTTTTAGTACATCGTTATAAAATATATAAAACCCATAAAAATTGAAAAGAAAAAATGGCTTCCAATAATGTCAAAGAGTTATTTTTTAGATATGTTAAAAGCTTGAATATTCCTCTTGGTACTAATTATTTGAATGCAAGAAATCATGTTGAGAGTGCCAAGGAAGAACAAAAGAAGGAGGATTGCAAAAATATAAGGTTGGGGATGCCCATGCAACCCCAAGAAGAGGATAAAGAAGAGCAAGTGGAGGAAGAATGGAGTAGCTACCCATCTCCAACTCCCAACAATGGTAACACACAAATTCTTATGAACATCCCTTCTTATACTATTAATGATGAACCTCTATGTGATATAAGTTTGTCTAATTTATGGGAGGATTATGATGATGTAAAATAAATAGATGATACCATAAGCTCATTAGATGATTTATCTTTATGGTGTGATTCTATTCACAACTATGTTGTTAAGTTTACTCTTGATGCTTGCAAATATTATGAAAGAGGAAGAGATAAAAGCCTCATTATGTTTCCATGTTATTTAAAACGCAAGCTAATGATAATTATATGCATTGGATACTACTAAGTTGTTGTTATTTATTCATATATAAAATGCCAATGCATAGGAAGAGAGTAAGATTTAAAACTTAATGGTTTCAAATTTTGTGGTGTGCTCCATATGCTTTCAAATAAAACTTAGTTTGAGCACACCTTTATGTCCTTATTAAATTTTAAAATAAATTTACCTATTATTACATAGTAATTAGTTTATAATTTTTAATAAAAATAATAATAAACTATGGAAGAGTAAATGAGAAGGATGAGCAATGGAGAATTTGGAGTCGACCTTGACCATGTGTTGTGCATGCCAATGGAACCATTGCAAAGTCTATATCATTAAAACTCTTCTTACACTAAAACAAAGCAAAAATGATTATTTTCTTTATATATATTTTTATTTTTAAATAAAATGGTTTCTCAGTAAGTACTGTAGTTTCCATATTGGTAAAAATTATCATATTATCTGATTTGGAGAACTAACCATTTTGTAGGCATTAGAGAATCATGGAGATGAGAATATTTCTTTGTTTGAGATGAGTAACATGATATGATGAGGAATAAGTAAAGGACAAGAAGTAGCAAGATAATAAGCTTGGGGATTCCCATGCATATCCCTCTTCTTTCAAGTATTTCAAGTAATATCATCTCAAACTCATGTTTTAGTTTTACCTTCATGTTCTTTGTATTGTTTGTGGAAACCATGATCTTAGTTGTTTTGTTAATTTAAGAACTTATTATCTGTTATAATATTTTCTTTATCTTAAGTTTGCATGTTCCAAAAATAAAGTACCAAGTATTACCCATTTGGATGTTTAAAGTTGTGAAACAAAATGGAAGTTTCTGATTTCTACACGCTACTTTTTAGTGCACGATTTTTATAATTTTCTTTCCAACTCCTAAAATCTTGAAAATTTCACTGAAGTTACAACTTTTCATCCTATATATGCACAAAAAAGGAAAAAATCCTGACATGTCTAAGTGGTCGAAAAAATTCCGTTTTGCTGCTGTTAAATATTTTGACAGATTATGCCCCCTAATGTTTTGAACCATTCTTTTGGGTTTCAAAATGATTTTTTTTTTGAATCTTTTGATTTCCTAGGAATGTGTAGGAAGTATAAAGTAATAATTTTGTCTTCGAATAATATGGCAGCAAGCATGATATTTTCGTACCGCTAATGTCACCCCATGGAAAAGAGATGGGAGAAAGTGATAAGGGGTAGCCCAATCTTCTCAGTAAGCAACGGTGGTGATGATGATCACGGGGTGATTGCAGCGGAGGTAACTTGGATGAAGTGGATGATAACTTGTATGACGCAACGACATCTCTCGATTGGTCCCTGTCGCCAATGCAACAGCTCTCAACCCTGCAAGATATTCGCAACTCCACACACTTACGCACGTAGCCGCCGACCACGAAGCGGTAAGTTGCAACCGTCTAATTCCCAATGGAACAGCAGATCACAGAAGACTTTTCAGATCTACACAATATCAATCAATAAGGTGTAGGGAATTCAATAGTTTTGCAGAGCAAACAACTAAGAACTAGGGTTTATCTTAAACGTGGTCTAAAGCAGCTAGGGGGGCGTCTTATGGACTTATATAGGCGTCCAGGACGACTTATGGTCCAAAAAAGTATGAAAATAAGCGACCAGAATAGATCTGGTCGAGAGGACTCGGACACGGCCGGTCTGGGGCCGCCGACCGGGCTCGGGACTGGCTGGCGGTTCAAACCGGGCCAAGGACCGGTGCAAACCGGATGCTGGAATTGTCGCGTGAACTCGTCGGTTGCCGCAGGCGTCCGGTTGGCGCCGGTGGATCCGTCGAGCGCCGGTTGGACGGCCAGGACCGGCGCGCGCGTGGCGGCCGGTATGACCGGGTGCTGGACTTCATCTTCTCCTCTCGCGCATGCCTCCCGCTCCTCCCTCACGCGTCCATGAGATATATTCATGTCCAGCTCCTTGTCCAGCTCCACGTCCATCTTCACGTCCAGCTGCTCCTCTCCTACTCGTGCGATGCTTGTCTCCTCTTCATACCTGATGATACATAAGTAATAGGACTTAGGTAGTATAAAGTTCTCATCAATCAAGGTATCGTTTAGGAACAAGTTCACCTGTTGTTTAAGTAGCTTCGCACGAGCTCGTGTCATTGGTCCAATCCTGACTTCATTGGACTTGAGCTTCACAGCAGGTTCATCTTCAGCTTGTAATGACGGAGGTAGTAGTAAGGTAGGGATGTCCTCATCATCTCCCCCTCCTTCAAAAGGCGCCGACCTCGACGCTCCAAGGTCTTCTCCGTAATATGGTGTCAAATCAGCTACATTGAAAGAATTGCTGACACCAAACTCATCTTCTGGAAGATCTATCGAGTATGCATTATCATTGATCTTGGCAAGCACTTTGTAAGGACCAGTACCACGAGGTTTCAACTTAGACTTCCGCAGCTTCGGGAACCTATCCTTGCGAAAATGTACCCAGACCATATCACCAGGCTTGAACAACATCTCTTTGCGCTTCTTGTTCATCCTTGCAGCATTGCTCTTGCCTTTCTTCTCAATCAACTCTTTAGTCTTCGCATGAATCTTTTTCACAAAATCTGCCCTCTTGGATGCCTCCATATTAACTCTCTCATGTATGGGTAGAGGCAAAAAATCAAGCGGAGTAATGGGTTTGAAACCATACACCACCTCAAAAGGACACAACTCTGTGGTAGAATGTACCGCCCTGTTGTAAGCAAACTCCACATGCGGCAAACATTCTTCCCGCTCCTTCAGGTTCTTCTTGATCATGGATCTCAACGGTTGTGACAATGTTCTATTCACCACTTCAGTTTGACCATCAGTTTGGGGATGACAAGTAGTTGAAAAGTAGCTTTGTCCCCAACTTCTTCTAAAGCGTCTTCCAAAAGTAGCTCATAAACTTCACGTCACGATCAGAAACAATAGTCTTCGGGACTCCATGTAAACGTACAATCTCCGTGAAAAACAAGTTAGCAATATGCGACGCATCGTCGCTGGTGGCAATAAAGTGTGACATCTTAGAGAATCTATCCACCACCACAAATATAGAATCATCACTACAAGAAAAGTTCGATAGACAACGTCCCAAAATCGTCAACTAAGGGGCATTTTTCGTCGCCTATGGGCCTAACCCGACGATATGGGTTCCGTTGTGGAAACTGCGGCAAAGTCCAATGACGATTTTTTCGGTCCGTCGCGCTTGGGCGCCCTTCCGCCACGGAAAATCGGACCGTTGCGGAAGTGTTTTCGGGAGCCGTTGACTCACGACGTCATGCAACCGACACGTGGCGACGCCGTTAATCGCCGATCGTTAACTGAAACCCCGTGGTAGATGGTAGGCCCACACGAGGCTGCCACGTCTTAAGCGGGCCGGGCGATGACATAGTTTGACCGGTCAACTATATAGCTGGGCTGGTCCATTAGTTACGTGGGCCGGGCCTAACCTCTAAGGTTGATGGTCAAAACTTAAATGGGCCGGCCCATTTAACATGTGGGGTCCACTTTACAAAGGCCGGCCCAAGAAGCAAGTGGACCGGCCAAAACACAGTGGGTCCCACTTTCCTGTTAAAGGCCGCCATTTAGTGTGTGGGGTCCACCGTAGAAGTGGCGGCCCAACAAGCCAGTGGGCCGGGCAAAACACAGTGGGTCCCACTTTCCGTTAAAGGGTCGCCCATTTCGTGGGGTCCACCATACAAGTGGGCCGGCCCAACAAAATAGTGGTCAGCTAAAACACAGTGGGTCCCACTTTCCTGTTAAAGGCCGCCCATTTAGTATGTGGGGTCCACCATATAGCAAGTGGGGCCCAAGAAGATAGTGGGCGGGCCAAAAACACAAGTGGGTCCCACTTTCCGGTAAAGGCGGCCAATTAGTATGTGGGGTCCACCATATAGTGGGCCGGCCCAACAAGATAGTGCGGGCCAAAAACACGGTGGGTCCCACTTTCCTCTTAAAGGGCCGCCCATTTAGTATGTGGGACCACCATATAGCAAGTGGTGCCCAACAAGATGAGCGGGCCAAAAACACATGTGGGTCCCACTTTCCGTTAAAGGGCGGCCCAACTAGTATGTGGGGTCCACCATATAGCAAGTGGCCGCCCAACAAGATATTGGCCGCCAAAACACAGGTGGGTCCCACTTTCCTCTTAAAGGGCCGGCCCATTTATTATGTGGGGTCCACCAAAAAGCAAATGGGCTGGCCCAACTAATTAGTGGGGCCAGAGTTGAAGGGGTCCACCTTAAAGCAAGTGGGGCCGCCCAATTAGTGTGTGGGGTCCACCAAATCAAATGATGGCCCAAGAAGTAAGTGGGCCAGCCGTTTAGTTGTATATGCCGCATAATATGCGCTTTAGGATTTTGCGGGAGGCACATATGTGATTTCGTTTAATTGGGCCGTTTAAGGGATGGGAATTCGTGATTTAGATATTGAGAATATTTACGCAGCATTGATTTCTGTCGGATAGCCTCACTTACCACAAGCACCAAAGAAAAAATGCGAAAGAACTATAAAAACTAACTAAATATTATATCAGCTGCAAGGCATTGAAAAATATTACAGAACCCAGAGAAATTGAATGGTAATTAAACCTAGCAATACAATGAAGCGATCCGGCAATCTTTTAAGTTGTCCATGCAGCACCTATATCTGAAACAAAGACATTACAAGTTAAGACAACAACAATGGAAAGGCAATGACACTACAATATTGTTTGGCAAAGAATTTGGAACTCATCATTTCGTCGTTATAACAAGATCATTGTAATGCGCACAATAAGCAAACAAAGAGTGCATGCCGCATACCAACAGCCAATATAACAGAGCATGTTAGAATGAAACAACAGACTTACTACTGTCGAGTCCCATGCAAACCAACATGTTCAGGGAGTACAAAATTGGCATGAACAACATAGTAGCAGGCTATAAATTTTGTAACAACGTGAGCAAGATGAAGTTATGATGGCTACATCTACAGAGCAGGGAATGTAAACCAAAAATAGAAGTTACGATGGCAAAGCTAAAGAGGAGGGAATGTGAAACAACATGTGCCAAGTGAACTAAATAATACTCCTGAACTTATAGTGAAGGGGATGCAAATCAAGATGTTTCGGGATATAAACTTGTAATGAGCAACACATAGAGGATAGTTAATGCTTGAGCTTAGGATGGACCAGATACAGAATATAGTGGGATCACCTGTGAACTTGTATAAGAGGGAATGCAAACCAATATGTTCAGCTTTCCATATGTGAGCGTCATGCCAAGTCAGAGAAACAAGTCAATAATGCAGCTTTTGAAGAACAAGATGGCACGCAAAATTATTATCTAGTAGTATGACAAGTTTATTTGTACTACAGGCTAGATAGCAGAGTGATAGCATGCCAAACTAAGTCCTTACTTTGTTAGCTTACAATGAACTAGATACAAAACAATGGCATCACCTGTAGTAGGGAATGCAAGCCAACATGTTCATGGAGTAAAAAATTGGCACAAACAACATAGTAGCAGGCCATAATTTTTGTAACAACGACTGAGCAAGATAAAGTTATGATGGCTAGATCTACAGAGCAGGGAATGTAAACCAAATATAGAAGTTACGATGCCAAAAGCTATAGAGCAGGGAATGCGAACCAACATGTGCAATTACTTAAAATTGGCCATGAACTAAATAATAGCAGGATGTTACTATAATACCTACGGTATAATTTTTGTAACAACGATCGAGCAAGATAGAAGTTATGATGGCTACATCTACAGAGCAGGGAATGCAAACCAAAATGTTCAATCGCCTAAAGTTAGCAATGAAGTAGAAAATAGCAAGGTGTTACGGTCATAGCTAGGAATGAACTAAAAGAGCTTCAGACAAACAAGCATCTCAACCTGAACATGGCGCTAAAACAAGGGACTTACATTAGGAGAAGCACTCTGTGGGAGTCAGCAGATCTTCCGGGGTTGATAGATCCGGTGATGAAGTACGCTACATGTGCTACTTGGGGTTGGAGAGACGGCCATTACACTTCATGGTTACTCATCTCATCTGCAAAAACGTAACGGCGCGTCGTTAGCACAAACAGGTTCCCCAAGATTAAACAAGAACTTGCAGGCAAGCAATAGAAGCGACAGTAGAAGAGTTTAGATCATACACGGCGCCGGTGAAGCAGATCCGGTTCATGCACGGCGTGTCGGTGAGCAAGATCCGATGCGGTGGACGACGGATCCGGCGAAGCGGCGCCGGTGGGGTGGACGATGCCGCAGCTGAAGCGACTGCGGTAGCTGCTGGATGAGCATATGGTTTCGAGGTTCGGGGGGATGATCCGGTCCGGTTGATGACGGCGTCGATGAAGCGGCTCCCGGCGGCAGCCGGATGACGAGGATCGCGAGGCCTCGGGTAGGCCAGGAAGTCCGGGGATGTTCGGTGCGGTGGTCGTGGAGGTGGGAGAGAGGGACTTGGGAAGTTCGGGTGGTCTCGGAGAGAGAGTGAGGAAATGAATTTTTTCGGGAGTTTCGGAGCTAGGGAGGTGGTGATCGAAAAAAATGACGGGTAGACCCCCACCAACCGACTTATACATGGACATTGTTGTCATCTTTACGAGGGTAGAATGGGAAGTTAGAAGCGTGTGAAATATTTGTATTTTTCGGGCGGGAAGTTTTGCCGCTGGAATGAGATTCCGAATTTGGCTACAGTCCAAGTAATACAAAAATATGAGACCGTACTAGTACGGCCAAATGTCACATCAATTCATCATCACGTTGAAAATCGGTTACGACGATCATAATTATTGGCCGTTGGCACAACAGTTCTCCAACGCTTGATCCAACGGTCAAAGCTCCTTTTTTTTAAGAGAACGGTCAAAATTCATTGGATTCGCTCGGGAACACGCGCGCCAAAACGAGTCAGACGAAGATGTTTCTAGAGTTCTCACGGACGCGTCTTGGCGATACATTGAATGCAAATCTTGCAAGGTCAAAAAAATGCAAATCTTGCAGGATCGTATGTGGCTGCTATGAGCTGAAGTACTCCATGAAACCGTGAACATACATGTAGATGGGAATCCCATGTAGACGATCTGAAGAACGACCCGCTGCATCTTTCACAAATCCATCTACATGACATGATAAACTTTAATTAAGAAGCAGCCACGTAACAATTATTGCCCAAAATCTAACGGGTTCGACAATAAGCTGGTAATTCTCTATTATATATAAACACCAAAAAAATATAGCAAGTAAGAAAGGAGTGTCAATGCCACCAGGACTTACAAAAAAAGGGAATTAGCACTTTGTAATCTCTTTGTTTTTACACATACCTTCTGCTCAGGAATCCAGGGCCTAGGGTCACATCAAGTCATAATCAGAAACCAAAGTCGGTTCCCATGTTCTCCAATTCAAAACGCGTACAAAATATTTCAGTGTGTGAAATAATGTTGAGATTTTGAATTAGAGGGTTGTTAAGCTATTGATTATATGGAGTCGAAATTTGGTAGCATACATAAGTATCTCTGTTCACAACTCACCCGTACAGAAGAAGGCTGTTGTGTTGCAGCACAACACAAAGGAGAAGCCACTGTTCCGTTCATTGCACTCAATACAGCGATGAATGAACCAGACCAGTTGACAAGCTTCTAGACCAGTATGTAGAAAGATGGAAATCAATGGATCACAGAAAATCATCAGTGTCAAGCTTTAATGCACTAGCCAACGCGACCAAAAGTCCGAACTGATGGAAAGGGCTAGGCAATCCACTTTATACATCGCAACAAAAAGTCCAAACTGACAGAAAAGGCTAGACCGGGAGAAGAGAAGAGAAGGTTTGTGAAAGCGATGACTCGAACTTGAGACTATGGGCTCTGATACCACGTCAAGCTTCATCCACGAGCCAACGGAACCACAAGTCAGAACTGATGGAAAGGGCTAGGCAATCCACTTATAATATTAACAATCAGCAGGGTTCCGGTTCAAAAAAATCCACATCACAACAAGGAAACGACCACCAAGATCATAGCAATTGCAGATAAATGCACCTACGAAATATGCTCAGACTAAGGAACCATTTTACAAGACAAAGGTAATGACCTGTCACTGTCCCCGTTCATCTCCAATTATCTAGCAGATACTCTTCTTACTACTTACTAGCATTCCTAACCTGCTCTAGTAGGGCCTCCTTCTGTGCTGCTATCGTTCTAAAATTGTCGACTTCTAGTCTTAGCGCAGCTGATGCAGCTCGTTCTACTTGGAGTTGCTCCTTTAGAACTTGAGCATGCAAATACTTTGACTTGGACATGGACTTGCACTTCAGCAGTCCAGCATTCCGTAAGAAAGTGTTTTTGGCAATGCCTTTCTTTTTTATTGCCATAGAAAATGCCTTCACACATTCTTCATCGGTTTTTTCCAGACCGTTTTTACCGGTTTTTGCCATCTCTAATTTCATATCTTCCTGCAAAAAATTCAGTTCGTACACATGTGTAAACATGATAGTTACTACAGAGAAACTTGCTGATAGTAGATTTATCATGTGTATGACCTACTTTTATTCCTACAGTTTGGCATGTCTGATTCACATCACATGAATTTTAATAAACATATATAATATCATATTGACATGTACTTTACTACTCCTATAAGTTGGGATGTGAGTCGTCACAAAATTTCAATCTTTGAGAAGACTTACAAGAACACTCTGTGCGACTTCTCCAATCACTTCAAGTTTGTTCTTCTGGCATGCTTCAAAAATCTCTGGCAGAGTCATCTCTTTGTTTGGTTCCCTTTTACTTGCATTATGTAACATCTGCATTTTAGTACTACCATTTATAAATCGAATAACGTGGTTGAAATGGAGGATCATAATATAAGCTGCACACTGGTGTATATACTCTGCATGATCTTTTACTAAAATATTTCTAAATAGCAGTATAAAACAACATGTCCTTACTTTTTGCCGAATGTGCACTATAAGGTTACGAGATCCCGTACGGCTAGGTAAAAGTAGTTTACCGCGGTTTTCCTGATTCTGTTTAGCCAAATTCTGCAAAAAGGAGACTAGTGAGACACTGCTATAAATAAGAATCCAAGATGTGATCTGGTCTCAGTCTTACAAATCATACCATATTCTTTGGATCAGACCAGTGCTTCACAAGATCTCCCCACTGTTTGTCAGTCATTTGCTTAAAAGGAGATATAGTTGGAACACTCCCAGTAATCTTTCCAGTGAAGTATTTCTTCTTTAGCCTGCTGCGATACTGGCGCAGACAGTCTGAGAATAGACTGTTGAGAACATGCTTTACTTCCTCTTGGTCCTCATCGAACTCGAACCTTAACTGTTCACAACAATATAAACCGTTGGTGTGATATACATAGATCCAACAACAAGCTAGAAGGAACGGGACGTGCCAATGTGGTATACTAGTATGAGTAACATTACCAAGAGAAAGATGACTTACGTGTAACCTGTGCACTAATTTTTCAAAATGCGCAGAGGTGTCTACGTGCTCTTTCCATGTTGGGAAGATAGGAATTTCATTCCTGACGAAAATTCCTACATCCGATGCTAATTTACAAGATTCTTTTGGGTCCAGTGGCCTTCTGCCACCTACGATAGATGAAAGGCGAAATCTTGATTCCATCCCAGCAAGCTTAGCTACGAACATTTTCCCTACTGTTGGGCCCCTCGTTTTTCTTGATCGTGGTGCAACTACAAAGTTAAGCATTACATCAAGCTATCAAGGTAGGTATAACGGAGAATGAAACTATAAGCATTATATATATATCTCTATAAAGTATAACTTTATAACGGAGAATGAAACTATAAGCATTGGAAAATGTACCTTCTTCGGTGTGGGGCTCATCCTCAGGGGAGTTGTCTATGGCAGGACTAATATGGGTCAGTGGGAGATCATCAACAGTTTGTTGATGTTGTGCTAGCAGTGTTTGGCCAGTTGTGGTTGTGTCAGCTGGGACTGGTACAGTGTGTCCTTGGGCAGTATTTCCTACCACAGCTACTGCTGATCCCAATTGTGGCTGAGAAGTTGCCGTGGAAACTTGTTCTGCTGCCAATTGTTGTTGAGAAGTTGCTGTGGAAACTGGTTCTGCTGCCAATTGTGTCTGAGAAGTTGCTGTGGAAACTGGTTCTGCTGCCGATTGTCGCTGGTTGACTGGATTGGTAACAGGTGGCTGATTCAACCGCTTGGGGTGTTCACCACGTTTTTTATTTCAGTACTCTTAGAATTTTCGTTATTTTCTTCAACTGGTGCCATGAATCGCTGAGACTGTCTAGTAGCAGAAGCAGGTTTCTTTTTTGGTTGCAGCTGTTCTATCACCGATTCAGGTGCCTGTTGAATGGTCTTCCTCTCATTGGTGGTTCCTGCGAAATTCTTACTTGAAGCTGCAGATTCCTAGCACACATAAACGATATTTCAGTCTACAGAAGTCCCATATATGATGATATGCAAATGGAATAGAATGAAGAACAGTAAAGGATGACGTGCATGCTGAAACATATATATGATGCATTAAGGAGACCTAGAGGTGGCATGTGAACATGTTTGGTGGGATTCAGGATACAAGTATACAACACATGGAAGTTGCAAAACAGATATCTCAAAGTAAAAAACACAGAAATCACCTGGTGGGGTTGAGGAGAATGGTCAGGCAAGGCATCTTCCTGAGTCAGCTCTCCAAGAGGCTCAGCATGATCAAATTGTGAATCATAACATTGTTCTTTATCTTTGGGAAGGGGAAAGGGTTCTTCTCCGATTTTGTTCAGGTTTGCACTAGAGGCAATAGCGTTACACATGTTTGTGCCCACACGGCTTGCATATCTTATACATATATTCCGTATCCGTTTCTCTTTTAATTCATTCTTCTGTATTGCAATAATATCTAGCATGCATTACAAAAAAAATGCTAATGAGATGGCGGTGCAAGTAAGCAAAAAAATACTTTTCGAAATCACATGCATAACGAATGCGGCCATATCAACCTTCTTGGAAGTCGGCGCGTGTACGCTTTGGTTTCCTGCCGTCGACCATGGAAGCGCCCATCTCTCCAGTCCGGTGGACGGAAGGAGTCGGGGATTAAGATACGAGAACCCGGCGATGGTGACTGTCGCTGACAAGGCGGCGGTGGAAGTCGGCTACGGAGGAGCTCGTATGGTACAGTGGTCGTCGGTGGGGGTGGGGGAGGTGGAAGCTACTCCGGCTTGCTAAAAAGCAAGGGAGACGGCGGAACGTCGTCGGTCACTACGGTGGCCGATGAGAAGGCAGTAGTGCTGGTGTGGGAGTGGGAGCCGGCGCCGGCGTGTGAGATGATCCGGTGGGTCATGGTGGAAGCGTGAGAGAGAGATGCGGGGTTCGGCGCCGCCGGTGATAGGTCTGAATTGAGCGGTCCGGGGGGATAAGATCGACACTGTACTTATTTCACATCGCTTTGAATTTTGGAAGCGGGGGGGGGGGATTTCGGCGGGAATTTTGGGGCAGAGTTGAAATTATTACTGGTTGCTGGAAAACTGTGGAACCCTAGCCTACGAAATCCCAAGTCTGAAGCTGAGGGCCCTTTTGCTG
Organism: Lolium multiflorum; assembly: GCA_030979885.1. Classification (NCBI taxonomy): domain Eukaryota; kingdom Viridiplantae; phylum Streptophyta; class Magnoliopsida; order Poales; family Poaceae; genus Lolium; species Lolium multiflorum. The sequence goes on from CM061747.1 coordinate 76,542,518, forward strand.
TGGCTTTTTGGCTTTTGGATTTTGGAAGCCAAAAGAATATAATATTTGTTTTTGGCTTCCAAAATCCAAAAGCCAAAAAGGCAAAAAAAAAAAAGGCACAACAAAAGGGCCCTGAGTATGTTCGGGTTCAAGGGGATATGCTTGTTGGTTCTTGGGTGCATATGATCTCTTTATTTCGAAATTCATCTTCTATACATTTTGAAATGTCAAAAAAGAATAAAACGAAAAATGCATGTGTACTTCTTCGCTTGCTTTATACACATAAAATATTTCAATGGAAAAATCGAATAGTAATTTGGGCTATGTAAAAAAGAGTTACTCCGTAAAAAAATTGTGCTAACCATAAGGCTTTTTATGAGACATGTCTTTTTTTACATCGACCATGAAAAAAACTTGTTTTTTTACATCAACCATGAAAAATACTTTTTTACATCGACCATGAAAAATACTAGGAATTTGCTAAGAGCATCCACAACGTGTAGCCAAAAGTGGTTCCATATTTGATTTTTGGCTTTTTGAACTAGTTCCATACATTGTAGAGGTAGTTCCAAAACCAGAAAAACAGGGAACCGGAGCAAATAGGTGCTCCGATGCCAAATTTCACTTTTGGCATTTGGAACTAGTTCCCTACATTGTGAGAGTAGTTCCATATTGGCTTTATGAGTTGTTTTAGCTTGATGGCGGGACCCACGTTATAAATATTTGGAACCACTACATTGTGGAGCTATTGCTATATTTCACACCAAAGCCAAATTCACCATCGTATCAGATTTGGCAATAGCAACATTGTGGATAGCCTAAAGTTATATTTTCCATCTTGTACACAATTAAAAATATCTTTAAAACAAACAAATCTCTAATGTCTAGGTGTACCATCTCTACTAGTACTAGTATATATACACGTGCCTTGCACGTGAGGGCTCTTTTTTTTAGTGAAACAACTTCGACGCAATAAGAATTCGATCTTTTTTTAACAAAGGAGGGGGGCCCAAGGGCTTGGATACCATTAAGTGCAACAGAGGGGTACATATTACAGATTGCAGTCAATAGTCACTTGGGTTGAAAGCCAATGCAAGCCCGCCTACATGATAGCAGGATTTTGTGAAGCTTTTTAACTTAATTGGTCAAACATGCGAAGCATGTGCCATTTACTTGTACAACTTTATCGGAAAAAAAATACTTGTACAAGCTAGTTCCCCTAAGTACTACCAGCACATAAGTAAACAAAAGAACCAGGGACATCATCAACTGAAAACAACAATCTATTCATATAGCGGCTCTTGCATCACCCTTTGAAAATCATCTACCTGCAAAGATGAGTGCAGAGTTTCTGCTCGTGCTTTCACCTGTTCCAAGATCGTCCAGTTGATCTCATGGACATCTGCATCAGCCAAAGCGGTAACCAAGTTGCCAGCCACTAGCTTCTGCAGATCAGCAACAGCATGTAGGCCATCTTGAATTGTAGAATTCCATCCTCGGTTCATTTCTTTGTTCCGCCAAGTGGCCACATCCAAGTCCTTTTGAAGACGCCTAATCTTAGCTTCCCCAGTGCCACATCCTTCTGTTTTGTTCCTACAAACGTTTGCATCACTGGAACTCTGGACATCTGTGCTACAATGCTGCTTGGCAGGGACATGAGCAGTCACTTGCTTCTGCGATTTGCCATGCATAAAATCAATCAGCAGATTAAAAGGAAATATGTTGGTTGATTCATGTCACCACTTTCAGCAACCCATGAGTTTCTAAACCTTAAATGGAGTCTAAAACATTGCAATAAAAGGGTGGGTGCATCATTTGGATGCAGAGGCCGGGGCGACCCTATTTTCAAGAAAAAATTAGGAAATCTGAAATCTATATCTATATCTCTACCATCTATACCACTCCACTCCTGTTGACAGTTTGATCTCTTTCAGTACATTAGATTATGTCATGTTTAAAACACTATTATAAAATTACCTCCTTAATGTTGAGCTCAGGAGGATCCAGATGTGCTGATCCTAGGCGGCCACTCAAATGATTGCTTGCTAGAACAATAGGACCAAATCCCGCCTCCTTTCTACCAATGTCTGCATCACTGGCGCGCTCACTGTCTTTGTTAGGAACATGAGCAGTGGCTAGCTGCTGCAAATCAAAGTTCATCAAATCAATCAGCAAACAAGACATATGAAATTTGAGCAGTGCGGCTAAATACCTTCTTCAGCAGCTGCCCCACGGAATCGTCCTTTTGGCGGCACATCACACGTTTGAAAAATCTCGGCAACGACTTGGGGTGCGGTGATTTTGTCCCATTCCACAGTATGCCGAGCTTGGCTGCAATTATCATATTCTGCAAGATATTTTGCCTCCGAGATTCTTCGTAGGCATTCTCGAGGGGAATATCTAGCAGGCATTACAAAAAAAAACAGATGCTAATAACAAGCAGTGGAAGCAAGCAATAAACTAGTCTCGGAAATCAAATACGGAGTACATAACAAAAGCTGCCGGACAAAGTGTTCAACCTTGGTCGACTGGGGAGGTGGCGCGTTGGCCGTTCGGTTTGGTTCGGTGGATCATGGTGGCGCTTTGTGTACCGATCTCGCCGGCCGGTAAGATGAACCAGTGAGTCGGGGAAGCAGATCCGACGAAGCGGACGGAGTGTGGTTGACGGCGTCGCTGAGCTGGCTCCGGTGCGGTGGATGTCGGCTACGGATGGAGGACTGAGAGGGAGCGAGACGGACTAGGTGCGAGGTAGGGAGAGAGGCCCTTGCTTGTCCGTGGGTGGGGCTGGATATAGGGGAAATGAAAGCGAGGTAGGAAGATAGCATCCTGCTAATTTATGGTGCTGAACTAGAAAATCCCGCCAATATATGGTGCTGAATTGCGGGCGGCTCATAGCTTGTGCACAAATAAAATGGGAAAATCCAAAAAATGTAGTTCAACAAAAAAAAACTCTAGTAGGCAAAGTCGCTAGCTCGCCATGAGAAGATGCACTCCGCCAACAAAATGTCATGACAAGCTAGTTTGCTATGGATCTTGCATTAACCCTGCTCGATAAAATGGTGGGCAAAAAAAGACAAGCTAAATCAAAAATAATGGTGGTAGAAAGATGTAACTCTCAAATGTAAACTCTACTAAACAGGGCCAGCTCAAAAATATGCCTCATATTATTAGTACTTCCTCCGGTCCATATTAACTGCCACTAACATACATCGAGAAACAAAAAAGAGAAATCTGTCATGAATAGTTCCCGAATTCAAATCTGAGTTTCTCTGTAGACTATTCCCATCTGAGTTTCTCTTTTTTGTTTCTCGATGTATGTTTCGAATTTTGATCTGAAATTTTTAGGGGTTATCTTAATATGAGCTGTGAACGTGCATGATTTGTTTCAGATTTTTTTCGCAATGTTTAAATTTGGATTTAGGCCGCATGTCACCTCGCTACCGCTCGAGAAATGGAGCCCCTCTCCGCTGGGCTCCATAAAAGCTTCACTGCTCGTGTCAGACTGTTGAAGACACTGGCAAGTGCATGTCAGGGGGACAGAGAATAAATTTCGTCCACGCGTCGGCGCGTGCTGTCTACCCCAAACCCTAAACTCTGTCTTTATGAAGTCAAGCATGCATGAAGAGAAGTGGTTTTTGGTTTCAAACATGGAAATTTCAAAAACCCTCTCAAGAGCTACATTTTGGAGTGACTAATTTTTCATATTCATGATTTAAACTTGTTTAAATGGGCATAAAAATAGGCATAAAATTCAAAATAAATCAAAATAAATGAAAAACCAAGGCACATAGTCTTCCTATGTCATATAGTAAGCATTCAATTAAGTTGATAAACAAGGTCTAGACATATTCGAACCAGAAAAATCATGTATCTACCCCTAACCCTAAACTCTGTCTTATGAAGTCAAGCATGAAGAGATGTGGTTTTTGGTTTCAAACATGGAAATTTCGAAAACCCTCCCAAGAGCTTCATTTTGGAGTGACTAAGAAGCATACATGCTTACTTTTTTATATTCATGTTTTAAACTTGTTCAAATCTTGGTCAAACCTAGGATTTGACCAAGATTAAAATGGGCATAAGAATTCAAAAAAAACAAAGCACATAGTCTGTGTATGTCATATAGTAAGCATTCAAGTTGATAAACAAGGTCTAGACATATTCAAACCAGAAAAATCATGGAAATTTCAAAAACCTCCCACGAGCTTCATTTTGGAGTGACTAAGAAGGATCGATGCAGGTTACGTTTCATATTATTCATGTTTTAAACTTGTTTAAATCTTGGTCCAACCTAGGATTTGACCAAGATTCAACAAATGGGGATAAAAAAATGAAAACCCAATGCACATAGTCTTCTTATGTCATATAATAAGCATACAATTAAGTTGATAAACAAGGTCTAGACATATTCAAACCAAAAAAACATGTATGTGGCTACCCCTAACCCTAAACTCTGTCTTATGAAGTCAAGCATGAAGAGATGTGGTTTTTGGTTTCAAACATGGAAATTTCAAAAACCCTTCCAAGAGCTTCATTTTGGAGTGACTAAGAAGCATACATGCTTACCTTTTCATATATATTCATGTTTTAAACTTGTTCAAATCTTGGTCAAACCTAGGATTTGACAAAGATTCAAATGGGCATAAAAATTCAAATAAAATGAATACCAAGGTCTTCTTATGTCATATAGTATGTGCGCATTCACTTAAGTTGATAAACAAGGTCTAGACATATTAAACCTAAAAAATCATGCATGTATCTACCCCTAACCCTAAACTCTGTCTTATAAAGTCAAGCATGCATGGTGAAGATAAGTGGTTTTTGGTTTCAAACATGGAAATTTCAAAAACCCTCCTAATTAAGAGCTTCATTTTGGAGTGACTAAGAAGGATACATGCTTACTTTTACATATTCATGTTTTAAACTTGTTTAAGTCGTGGTCAAACCTAGGATTTGACCAAGATTTAAATGGGCATAAAAATTCAAAAACAAAATCAAAAACCAAAGCAAGTCTTTGCATGTCATATAGTAAGCATTCAAGTTGATAAACAAGGTCTAGACATATTCAAACCAGAAAATCATGTATATATCTACCCCTAACCCTAAACTCTATCTTTATGAAGTCAAGCATGCATGAAGAGAAGTGGTTTTAGGTTTCAAACATGGAAATTTCAAAAACATCCCAAGAGCTACATTTTGGAGTGACTAAGAAGGATATATAGATGCTTAATTTTGCATATTCATGATTTAAACTTGTTCAAATCTTGGTCAAACCTATGATTTGACCAAGATTCAAATGGGCATTAAAAATAGAAAAATGAAAAACCAAAGCACATAATCTTCTTATGTCATATAGTAAGCATTAAAGTTGATAAACACAAGGTCTAGACATATTCAAACCATACAAATCATGTATCTACCCCTAACCCTAAACTTTGTCTTATGAAGTCAAGCATGAAGAGATGTGGTTTTTGGTTTCAAACATGGAAATTTCAAATACCCTTCCAAGAGCTTCATTTTGGAGTGACTAAGAAGCATACATGCTTACCTTTTCATATTCATGTTTTAAACTTGTTCAAATCTTGGTCAAACCTAGGATTTGACCAAGATTCAAATGGGCATAAAAATTCAAAAAAAATGAATACCAAGATCTTCTTATGTCATATAGTATGCGCGTAATCAATTAAGTTGATAAACAAGGTATAGACATATTAAACCTGAAAATCATGTATCTACCCCTAACCCTAAACTCTGTCTTATAAAGTCAAGCATGCATGGTGAAGATAAGTGGTTTTTGGTTTCAAACATGGAAATTTCAAAAACCCTCCTAATTAAGAGCTTCATTTTGGAGTGACTAAGAAGGATACATGCTTACTTTTCATATTCATGTTTTAAACTTGTTTAAATCTTGGTCAAACCTAGGAAAATCATAAATATATCTACCCCTAACCCTAAACTCTGTCTTATGAAGTCAATCATGAAGAGAAGTGGTTTTGGGTTTCCTACATGGAAATTTCAAAAACCTCCCAAAAACTTCATTTTAGAGTGACTAAGAACGATACATGCTTCCCTTTTCATTTTCATGTTTTAAACTTGTTTACATTATCTTGGTCAAATCTAGGATTTGACAAGATTCAAATGGGCATCAAAATAAAAAAATCAGAAAAATGAAAAACCAAAGCACATAGTTTTCTTATGTCATATAGTAAGCATTCAAGTTGATAAACAAGGTTTATACATATTCAAACCAGACAAATCATGTATCTACCCCCTATCGACCCTAAACTCGGTCTTATGAAGTCTAGCATGAGGAGAAGTCGTTTTGGGTTTCAAACGTTTAAGCCAAAAGCCCCATTTCAAATATTTCAAACTTATTCAAATTTGGTTCAAATTTGAAAGACACAAGTTATAGCACACATAGTGCATACATTCTCACACATACTGCACTAGATGCTAACCCGGCCTATAGTTTGAGGCCATTGGATGAGTCGAAAAAAATCTTGGATTAGAAATGGGGTTGTTCGAACCCCGTAGTTGGATTTTTTGAACCTTGATCTGTAGTACTGGGCAAAACCCTAGTTTAACCTATTTAATTATAGATTCGTAGGTCGATTTTTCTACCTTTTTATTATTACTATGCAGCACATGTGTGTTTGCCCGTCGAGTGAAACTCGGAGGAAGAGGGATCACTCGGAAGGAGAGAAGAAGGGAGAGAATTATGGTGTCTCCCTTTTTCGGGTGATGATGTTGACTTTTGTGCAGGGTTTGTCAGTGGAGGTGGAGCGAGCGAGCGAGCGAGCGAGCGAGTCGAGCGAGGCCGAGAATGAGAGATTTTTTTTTTAGAGGGACGACCGAAGGATCCGAAGGACCCACAGACTTCCAATACGCATCCCGATGCGTCTTCTCTTGACAAAGAAAATGGCTGGGAGTTTGCGTACCTATTGCACGTGACTTGTGCTCACTGAAGTGTGGGACCTCACGCATGGGCACCACACGTAAGTGGCAGTTGGTGTAAAACTCGGTTGATTATTATAGTGCATTAGAACAAAGTTTCCTATGGATTCAAGGGTAGGAAATCCAAGTTAACTCATTTACATGACATTATTTTTTCCATGAAGCAAAGTTAACGCACCTATCAATTGGTACATTTTGGAGTGACTAAGAAGGATCCAGGCTTACTTATTCGTTTTCACGTGTAAAACTTGTCTAAATCTTGGTCAAACAAAATTGGCAGAAAATTCAAAAAAAAAAACAGAAAAATGAAAAACCAAAGCACATAGTCTTCTTATGTCATGTAGTAAGCATTAAAGTTGATAAACAAGGTCTAGACATATTCAAACCATACTAATCATGTATCTACCCGCTAACCCCTAAACTATGTCTTAAGAAGTCAAGAATGAAGAGAAGTGGGTTTGGGTTTCAAACATGGACATTTCAAAAACCTCCCAAAACTTCATTTTAGGGTGAGTAAGAAGGATACAGGCTTCCTTTTCATTTTCATGTTCTATACTTGTTTAAATCTTGGTCAAACCTAGGATTTGACCAAGATTCAAATGGGCACAAAAAATAAAAAAAGCACATAGTGTTCTTATGTCATATCATAAGCATTCAAGTTGATAAACAAGGTCTAGATATATCCAAATTAACCAGACAAATCATGTATCTACCCCCCCCTACTCTGTCTTATGAAGTCAAGCATGAAGAGAAGTGGTTTTGGGTTTCAAACATGGAAATTTCAAAAACCTCCCAAAATTCAGCTTCATTTTAGAGCGACTAAGAAGGATCGATGCTTTTACCTTTTCATTTCCATGTTTTAAACTTATTTAAATCTTGGTCAAACCTAGGATTTGACCAAGATTCAAATGGGCATAAAAATTCAGACAAAAAATCTAAAGAATGAAAACCAAAGCACATAGCCTTCTTAATTATGTCATATAGTAAACACTCAAGTTGATAAATAAGGTCTAGACATATTCAAACCAGAAAAATCATGTGTATATCTACCCCTAACCCTAAACTCTGTATTATGAAGTCAATCTCTAGGATTTGACCAAGATTCAAATGGGCATAAAATAAAAAAAAACATAAAAATGAAAAACCAAAGCGCACATAGTCTTCTTATATGTCATATAGTAAGCATTAAAGTTGATAAACAAGGTCTGGACATATTCAAACTAGCTAGACAAATCATGTATCTACCCCCTAACCCCTAAACTCTGTCTTATGACGAAGTCAAGCATGAAGATAAGTGGTTTTGGGTTTCAAACATGGAAATTTCAAAAACCTCCCAAAAACTTCATTTTAGGGTGACTAAGAAGGATACAGGCTTCCCATTTTCATTTCCATGTTCTATACTTGTTTAAATCTTGGTCAAACCTAGGATTTGACCAAGATTCAAATGTGCATCAAAATTCCAAAAAAAGAAAAATGAAAAACCAAAGCACATAGTTTTCTTATGTCACATACATATATATAGTAAGCATTCAAAAGTTGATAAACAAGGTCTAGACATATTCAAACCAGACAAATCATGTACCCCTAACCCTAAACTTTGTCTTAATTATATATGAAGTCAAGCATGAAGCAGAGAAGTGTGGTTTTGGGTTTCAAACATGGAAATTTCAAAAACCTCCCAAAAAGCTTCATTTTAATTAGACTGGTAGTTAATTAAGAAGGATCCATGATTAATTACCTTTTCATTGTCATGTTTTAAACTTGTTTAAATCTTGGTAAACCTAGGATTTGACCAAGATTCAAATGGGCATAAAAATTCAGAAAAAATCGAAAGAATGAAAAACCAAAGCACATAGCCTTCTTATGTCATATAGTAAGCATTCAAGTTGATAAACATGGTCTAGACATATTCAAACCAGAAAAATCATGTATCTACCCCTAACCCTAAACTCTGTCTTATGAAGTCAAGCATGAAAAGAAGTACGGTGGTTTTGGGTTTCAAACATGGTAAATTCAAGAACCTCCCAAAAGCTTCATTTTAGAGTTACTAAGAGAAAGATCCAGACTTAATTACCTTATCATTTTCACATGTTAAACTTGTTTAAATCTTGCTCAACAAACCTAGGATTTTACCAAGATTCTCAAATGGGCATAAAAATCAAAAAATGAAATACCAATGCACATAGTCCTCTTATGTCATATAGCTAGTAAGCATTCAAGTTGATAAACAAGGTCTAGACATATTCAAACTAGCTAGACAAATCATGTATCTACCCCCTAATTAAAACCCCTAAACTCTGTCTTATGACGAAGTCAAGCATGAAGATAAGTGGTTTTAGGTTTCAAACATGGAAATTTCAAAAACCTCCCAAAATTCAGCTTCATTTTAGAGCGACTAAGAAGGATCGATGCTTTTACCTTTTCATTTCCATGTTTTAAACTTATTTAAATCTTGGTCAAACCTAGGATTTGACCAAGATTCAAATGGGCATAAAAATTATTCAGACAAAAAATCTAAAGAATGAAAAACCAAAGCACATAGCCTTCTTAATTATGTCATATAGTAAACACTCAAGTTGATAAACAAGGTCTAGACATATTCAAACCAGAAAAATCATGTGTATATCTACCCCTACCCCTAAACTCTGTCTTATGAAGTCAATCATGAAGAGAATTGGTTTTGGGTTTCAAACATGGAAATTTCAAGTACGTCCCAAAAGCTTCATATATTTTAGAGTGACTAATTAAGAAGGATCTTGGATTACGTTTTCATTTTCATGCTTGAAACTTGTTTAAATCTTGGTTGAACCTAGGATTTGACCAGAATCAAATGTGCATAAAATTCTTAAAAAAATAGAAAAATGAAAAACAAAAGCACATGGTCTTCTTATGTCATATAGTAAGCATTCAAGTTGATAAACAAGGTTTAGACATATTCAAACCAGACAAATCATGTATCTACCCCTAACCCTAAACTCGGTCTTATGAAGTCTAGCATGAGGAGAAGTCGTTTTGGGTTTCAAACGTTTAAGCCAAAAGCCCCATTTCAAATATTTCAAACTTATTCAAATTTGGTTCAAATTTGAAAGACACACAAGTTATAGCACACATAGTGCATACATTCTCACACATACTGCACTAGATGCTAACCCGGCCTATAGTTTGAGGCCATTGGATGAGGTCGAAAAAAATCTTGGATTAGAAATGGGGTTGTTCGAACCCCGTAGTTGGATTTTTTGAACCTTGATCTGTAGTACTGGGCAAAACCCTAGTTTAACCTATTTAATTATAGATTCGTAGGTCGATTTTTCTACCTTTTTATTATTACTATGCAGCACATGTGTGTTTGCCCGTCGAGTGAAACTCGGAGGAAGAGGGATCACTCGGAAGGAGAGAAGAAGGGAGAGAATTATGGTGTCTCCCCTTTTTCGGGTGATGATGTTGACTTTTGTGCAGGGTTTGTCAGTGAGCAGGAGGTGCGAGCGAGCGAGCGAGCGAGTCGAGCGAGGCCGAGAATGAGAGATATTTTTTTTTAGAGGGACGACCGAAGGATCCAGAAGGACCCACAGACTTCCAATACGCATCCCGATGCGTCTTTCTCTTGACAAAGAAAATGGCTGGGAGTTGCGTACCTATTGCACGTGACTTGTGCTCACTGAAGTGTGGGACCTCACGCATGGGCACCACACGTAAGTGACAGACCTTGGTGTAAAAACTCGGTTGATTATTATAGTGCATTAGAACAAAGTTTCCTATGGATTCAAGGGTAGGAAATCCAAGTTAACTCATTTACATGACATTATTTTTTCCATGAAGCAAAGTTAACGCACCTATCAATTGGTACATTTTGGAGTGACTAAGAAGGATCCAAGCTTACTTATTCGTTTTCACGTGTAAAACTTGTCTAAATCTTGGTCAAACAAAATTGGCAGAAAATTCAAAAAAAAAACAGAAAAATGAAAAACCAAAGCACATAGTCTTCTTATGTCATGTAGTAAGCATTAAAGTTGATAAACAAGGTCTAGACATATTCAAACCATACTAATCATGTATCTACCCCCTAACCCCTAAACTCTATCTTATGACGAAGTCAAGCATGAAGATTAAGTGGTTTTGGGTTTCAAACATGGAAATTTTGAAAACCTCCCAAAACTTCATTTTAGGGTGACTAAGAAGGATACAGGCTTCCCTTTTCATTTTCATGTTCTATACTTGTTTAAATCTTGGTCAAACCTAGGATTTGACCATGATTCAAATGTGCATCAAAATTCCAAAAAAATCAGAAAAATGAAAAACCAAAGCAAAGCACATAGTTTTCTTATGTCATATAGTAAGCATTAAAGTTGATAAACAAGGGTCTAGACATATTCAAACAAGAAAAATCATGTATCTACCCCTAACCCTAAACTTTGTCTTATGTAGTCAAGCATGAAGAGAAGTGGTTTTGGGTTTCAAATATGGAAATTTCAAAAACCTATCAAAAGCTTCATTTTAGAGTGACTAAGAAGGATCCATGCTTGCCTTTTCATTTTCATATTTGAAACTTGTTTAAATCATTGTCAAACCTAGGATTTGACCAAGATTTAAATTGGCATAAAATTAAAAAATCGGAAAAATGAAAAACAAAAGCACATAGTCTTCTTATGTCACATATATATATATAGTAAGCATTCAAAAGTTGATAAACAAGGTCTAGCTAGACATATTCAAATAAGACAAATCATGTATCTACCCTCTAACCCTAAACTCTGTCTTATGAAGTCAAGCATGAAGAGAAGTGGTTTTAGGTTTCAAACATGGAAATTTCAAAAACCTCCCAAAACTTCATTTTAGAGTGACTAAGAAGGATACATGTTTCCCTTTTCATTTTCATGTTTTAAACTTGTTTAAATCTTGGTCAAACCTAGGATTTGACCAAGATACAAATAGGCACAAAAAATGAAAAACAAAAAGCACATAGTGTTCTTATGTCATATCGTAAGCATTCAAGTTGATTAACAAGGTCTAGATATATCCAAACCAGACAAATCATGTATATATGTACCCCGTGTCGATCTTATGAAGTCTAGCATGAAGAAAAGTCGTTTTGGCCGGGTTTCAAACATGGAAATTTCAAGAACATCCCAAAAGCTTCATTTTAGAGCGACTAAGAAGGATCCAGGCTTACCTTTCCATTTTCATGATTTAAACTTGTTTAAATCTTGGTCAAATCTTCAAGCATGAAGATAATTGGTTTTGGGTTTCAAACATGGAAATTTCAAAAACCTCCAAAACTTCATTTTAGGGTGACTAAGAAGGATTTTCTCTTTTCATTTTCATGTTCTATATATATATACTTGTTTAAATCTTGGTCAAACCTAGGATTTGACCAAGATTCAAATGTGCATCAAAATTCAAAAAACAGAAAAATGAAAAACCAAAGCACATAGTCTTCTTATGTCATATAGTAAGCATTAAAGTTGATAAACATGGTCTAGACATATTCAAACCATACAAATCATGTATCTACCCCTAACCCCTAAACTATGTCTTAATTATGAAGCATGAAGAGAAGTGGTTTTTTCAAACATGGAAATTTCAAACTCCCAAAACTTCATTTTAGAGTGACTAAGAAGGACACATGCTTCGCTTTTCATTTTCATGTTTTAAACTTGTTTAAATCTTGGTCAAACCTAGGATTTGATGAACATGGTCTAGACATATTCAAACCAGACAAATCATGTATCTACCCCTATCGACCCTAAACTTCGTCTTATGAAGTCAAGCATGAAGAGAAGTGGTTTTGGGTTTCAAACATGGAAATATATTTCAAAAACCTCCCAAAATTAAAGCTTCATTTTAGAGTGACTCTAAGAAGGATCCAGTGCTTACCTTTTCATTTTCATGTTTTAAACTTGTTTAAATCTTGTTCAAACCTAGGATTTAACCAATATTCAAATGGGCATAAAATAAAAAATAAATAAAATAAAAAACCAAAGCACATAGTCTTCATGTCATATAGTAAGCATTCAAGTTGATAAACAAGGTCTAGACATATTCAACCAGACAAATCATGTACCCTAACCCTAACCCTAAACCTGTCTTATCAAGCATGAAGCAGAGAAGTGTGGTTTTGGGTTTCAAACATGGAAATTTCAAAAACCTCCCAAAAAGCTTCATTTTAATTAGACTGGCTGGTTAATTAAGAAGGATCCATGATTAATTACCTTTTCATTGTCATGTTTTAAACTTGTTTAAATCTTGGTTGAACCTAGGATTTGACCAAGATTCAAATGGGCATAAAAATTCAGAAAAAAATCGAAAGAATGAAAAACCAAAACACATAGCCTTCTTATGTCATATAGTAAGCATTCAAGTTGATAAACATGGTCTAGACATATTCAAACCAGAAAAATCATGTATCTACCCCTAACCCTAAACTCTGTCTTATAAAGTCAAGCATGAAAAGAAGTACTGGTTTTGGGTTTCAAACATGGTAAATTCAAGAACCTCCCAAAAGCTTCATTTTAGAGTTACTAAGAGAAAGATCCAGACTTAATTACCTTATCATTTTCAAATGTTAAACTTGTTTAAATCTTGCTCAACAAACCTAGGATTTTACCAAGATTCTCAAATGGGCATAAAAATCAAAAATGAAATACCAATGCACATAGTCCTCTTATCTCATATAGCTAGTAAGCATTCAAGTTGATAAACAAGGTCTAGAGACATATTCAAACTAGCTAGACAAATCATGTATCTACCCCTAATTAAAACCCCTAAACTCTGTCTTATGACGAAGTCAAGCATGAAGATAAGTGGTTTTAGGTTTCAAACATGGAAATTTCAAAACCTCCCAAAATTCAGCTTCATTTTAGAGCGACTAAGAAGGATCGATGCTTTTACCTTTTCATTTCCATGTTTTAAACTTATTTAAATCTTGTTCCTAGGATTTGACCAAGATTCAAATGGGCATAAAAATTATTCAGACAAAAAATCTAAAGAATGAAAAACCAAAGCACATACCTTCTTAATTATGTCATATAGTAAACACTCAAGTTGATAAACAAGGTCTAGACATATTCAAACCAGAAAAATCATGTATATCTACCCCTAACCCTAAACTCGTCTTATGAAGTCAATCATGAAGAGAATTGGTTTTGGGTTTCAAACATGGAAATTTCAAGTACGTCCCAAAAGCTTATATATTTTAGAGTGACTAATTAAGAAGGATCTTTTACGTTTTCTCATGCTTGAAACTTGTTTAAATCTTGGTTGAACCTAGGATTTGACCAGAATCAAATGTGCATAAAATTCTTAAAAAAATAGAAAAATGAAAAACAAAAGCACATGGTCTTCTTATGTCATATAGTAAGCATTCAAGTTGATAAACAAGGTTTAGACATATTCAAACCAGACAAATCATGTATCTACCCTAACCCTAAACTCGGTCTTATGAAGTCTAGCATGAGGAGAAGTCGTTTTGGGTTTCAAACGTTTAAGCCAAAAGCCCCATTTCAAATATTTCAAACTTATTCAAATTTGGTTCAAATTTGAAAGACACACAAGTTATAGCACACATAGTGCATACATTCTCACACATACTGCACTAGATGCTAACCGGCCTATAGTTTGAGGCCATTGGATGAGGTCGAAAAAATCTTGGATTAGAAATGGGGTTGTTCGAACCCCGTAGTTGGATTTTTTGAACCTTGATTTAGTACTGGGCAAACCCTAGTTTAACCTATTTAATTATAGATTCGTAGGTCGATTTTTCTACCTTTTATTATTACTATGCAGCACATGTGTGTTTGCCCGTCGAGTGAAACTCGGAGGAAGAGGGATCACTCGGAAGAGAAGAAGGGAGAATTATGGTGTCTCCCCTTTCGGGTGATGATGTTGACTTTTGTGCAGGGTTGTGAGCAGGAGGTGCGAGCGAGCGAGCGAGCGAGTCGAGCGAGGCCGAGAATGAGAGAGATTTTTTTTTTTTAGAGGGACGAAAGGATCAGAAGGACCCACAGACTCCAATACGCATCCTGATGCGTCTTTCTCTTTGACAAAGAAAATGGCTGGGAGTTTGCGTACCTATTGCACGTGACTTGTGCTCACTGAAGTGTGGGACCTCACGCATGGGCACCACACGTAAGTGACAGACCTGTTGGTGTAAAACTCGGTTGATTATTATAGTGCATTAGAACAAAGTTTCCTATGGATTCAAGGGTAGGAAATCCAAGTTAACTCATTTACATGACATTATTTTTTCCATGAAGCAAAGTTAACGCACCTATCAATTGGTACATTTTGGAGTGACTAAGAAGGATCCAGGCTTACTTATTCGTTTTCACGTGTAAAACTTGTCTAAATCTTGGTCAAACAAAATTGGCAGAAAATTCAAAAAAAAAAGAAAAATGAAAAACTAAAGCACATAGTCTTCTTATGTCATGTAGTAAGCATTAAAGTTGATAAACAAGGTCTAGACATATTCAAACCATACTAATCATGTATCTACCCCTAACCCCTAAACTCTATCTTATGACGAAGTCAAGCATGAAGATTAAGTGGTTTTGGGTTTCAAAATTTCGAAAACCTCCCAAAAACTTCATTTTGGAAGTATACAGGCTTCCCTTTTCATTTTCATGTTCTATACTTGTTTAAATCTTGGTCAAACCTAGGATTTGACCATGATTCAAATGTGCATCAAAATTCCAAAAAAATCAGAAAAATGAAAAACCAAAGCAAAGCACATAGTTTTCTTATGTCATATAGTAAGCATTAAAGTTGATAAACAAGGGTCTAGACATATTCAAACAAGAAAAATCATGTATCTACCCCAACCCTAAACTTTGTCTTATGTAGTCAAGCATGAAGAGAAGTGGTTTTGGGTTTCAAATATGGAAATTTCAAACCTATCAAAAGCTTCATTTTAGAGTGACTAAGAAGGATCCATGCTTGCCTTTTCATTTTCATATTTGAAACTTGTTTAAATCATTGTCAAACCTAGGATTTGACCAAGATTTAAATTGGCATAAAATTAAAAAATCGGAAAAATGAAAAACAAAAGCACATAGTCTTCTTATGTCACATATATATATATAGTAAGCATTCAAAAGTTGATAAACAAGGTCTAGCTAGACATATTCAAATAAGACAAATCATGTATCTACCCCTCTAACCCTAAACTCTGTCTTATGAAGTCAAGCATGAAGAGAAGTGGTTTTAGGTTTCAAACATGGAAATTTCAAAACCTCCCAAACTTCATTTTAGAGTGACTAAGAAGGATACATGTTTCCCTTTTCATTTTCATGTTTTAAACTTGTTTAAATCTTGGTCAAACCTAGGATTTGACCAAGATACAAATAGGCACAAAAAATGAAAAACAAAAAGCACATAGTGTTCTTATGTCATATCGTAAGCATTCAAGTTGATAAACAAGGTCTAGATATATCCAAACCAGACAAATCATGTATATATGTACCCTGTCGATCTTATGAAGTCTAGCATGAAGAAAAGTCGTTTTGGCCGGGTTTCAAACATGGAAATTTCAAGAACATCCCAAAAGCTTCATTTTAGAGCGACTAAGAAGGATCCAGGCTTACCTTTCCATTTTCATGATTTAAACTTGTTTAAATCTTGGTCAAATCTTGCTCAAGCATGAAGATAAGTGGTTTTGGTTTCAAACATGGAAATTTCAAAAACCTCCCGAAACTTCATTTTAGGGTGACTAAGAAGGATACAGCTTCCCTTTTCATTTTCATGTTCTATATATACTTGTTTAAATCTTGGTCAAACCTAGGATTTGACCAAGATTCAAATGTGCATCAAAATTCTAAAAAAAACAGAAAATGAAAAACCAAAGCACATAGTCTTCTTATGTCATATAGTAAGCATTAAAGTTGATAAACATGGTCTAGACATATTCAAACCATACAAATCATGTATCTACCCTAACCCCTAAACTATGTCTTATTATGAAGTCAAGCATGAAGAGAAGTGGTTTTGGGTTTCAAACATGGAAATTTCAAAAACTGCCCAAAAACTTCATTTTAGAGTGACTAAGAAGGACACATGCTTCGCTTTTCATTTTCATGTTTTAAACTTGTTTAAATCTTGGTCAAACCTAGGATTTGATGAACATGGTCTAGACATATTCAAACCGACAAATCATGTATCTACCCCCTATCGACCCTAAACTTCGTCTTATGAAGTCAAGCATGAAGAGAAGGTTTTGGGTTTCAAACATGGAAATATATTTCAAAAACCTCCCAAAATTAAAGCTTCATTTTAGAGTGACTAGTTAAGAAGGATCCAGGCTTACCTTTTCATTTTCATGTTTTAAACTTGTTTAAATCTTGTTCAAACCTAGGATTTAACCAATATTCAAATGGGCATAAAATAAAAAATAAATAAAATAAAAAACCAAAGCACATAGTCTTCTTATGTCATATAGTAAGCATTCAAGTTGATAAACAAGGTCTAGACATATTCAAACCAGAAAAATCATGTACCCCTAACCCTAAACTTTGTCTTAATTATATATGAAGTCAAGCATAAAGAGAAGTGGTTTTGGGTTTCAAACATGGAAATTTCAAAACCTCCCAAAAAGCTTCATTTTAATTAGACTGGCTGGTTAATTAAGAAGGATCCATGATTAATTACCTTTTCATTGTCATGTTTTAAACTTGTTTAAATCTTCAAACCAGGATTTGACCAAGATTCAAATGGGCATAAAATTCGAAAAAAAATCGAAAGAATGAAAAACCAAAGCACATAGCCTTCTTATGTCATATAGTAGTAAGCATTCAAGTTGATAAACATGGTCTAGACATATTCAAACCAGAAAAATCATGTATCTACCCCTAACCCTAAACTCTGTCTTATGAAGTCAAGCATGAAAAGAAGTGGTTTTTGGTTTCAAACATGGTAAATTCAAGAACCTCCCAAAAGCTTCATTTTAGAGTTACTAAGAGAAAGATCCAGACTTAATTACCTTATCATTTTCACATGTTAAACTTGTTTAAATCTTGCTCAACAAACCTAGGATTTTACCAAGATTCTCAAATGGGCATAAAAATCAAAAAATGAAATACCAATGCACATAGTCCTCTTATGTCATATAGCTAGTAAGCATTCAAGTTGATAAACAAGGTCTAGACATATTCAAACTAGCTAGACAAATCATGTATCTACCCCTAATTAAAACCCTGTCTTATGACGAAGTCAAGCATGAAGATAAGTGGTTTGGGTTTCAAACATGGAAATTTCAAAAACCTCCCAAAAAGCTTCATTTTAGAGCGACTAAGAAGGATCGATGCTTTTACCTTTTCATTTCCATGTTTTAAACTTATTTAAATCTTGGTCAAACCTAGGATTTGACCAAGATTCAAATGGGCATAAAAATTATTCATACAAAAAATCTAAAGAATGAAAAACCAAAGCACATAGCCTTCTTAATTATGTCATATAGTAAACACTCAAGTTGATAAACAAGGTCTAGACATATTCAAACCAGAAAAATCATGTGTATATCTACCCCTACCCCTAAACTCTGTCTTATGAAGTCAATCATGAAGAGAATTGGTTTTGGGTTTCAAACATGGAAATTTCAAGTACGTCCCAAAAGCTTCATATATTTTAGAGTGACTAATTAAGAAGGATCTTGGATTACGTTTTCATTTTCATGCTTGAAACTTGTTTAAATCTTGGTTGAACCTAGGATTTGACCAGAATCAAATGTGCATAAAATTCTTAAAAAATAGAAAAATGAAAAACAAAAGCACATGGTCTTCTTATGTCATATAGTAAGCATTCAAGTTGATAAACAAGGTTTAGACATATTCAAACCAGATAAATCATGTATCTACCCCTAACCCTAAACTCGGTCTTATGAAGTCTAGCATGAGGAGAAGTCGTTTTGGGTTTCAAACGTTTAAGCCAAAAGCCCCATTTCAAATATTTTAAACTTATTCAAATTTGGTTCAAATTTGAAAGACACACAAGTTATAGCACACATAGTGCATACATTCTCACACATGCACTAGATGCTAACCCGGCCTATAGTTTGAGGCCATTGGATGAGGTCGAAAAAATCTTGGATTAGAAATGGGGTTGTTCGAACCCCGTAGTTGGATTTTTTGAACCTTGATCTGTAGTACTGCGCAAAACCCTAGTTTAACCTATTTAATTATAGATTCGTAGGTCGATTTTTCTACCTTTTTATTATTACTATGCAGCACATGTGTGTTTGCCCGTCGAGTGAAACTCGGAGGAAGAGGGATCACTCTAAGGAGCAGAAGAAGGAAAGAGAATTATGAAGTTCCCCTTTTCGGTGATGATGTTGACTTCTTGTATGTGGTTTGTCACTGAGCAGGAGGTGCGAGCGAGCTAGCGAGCGCGAGCGAGCCGAGCGAGGCCGAGAATGAGAGATTTTTTTTTTTAGAGGGACGACCGAAGGATCCATAAGGACCCACAGACTTCCAATACGCATCCCGATGCGTCTTCTCTTGACAAAGAAAATGGCTGGGAGTTGGCGTACCTATTGCACGTGACTTGTGCTCACTGAAGTGTGGGACCACACGCGTGGGCACCACACGTAAGTGATAGACCCGTTGGTGTAAAAACTCGATTGATTATTATAGTGCATTAGAACAAAGTTTCCTATGGATTCAAGGGTAGGAACTCCAAGTTAACTCATTTACATGACATTATTTTTTCCATGAAGCAAAGTTAACGCACCTATCCATTGGTACATTTTGGAGTGACTAAGAAGGATCTGTGCTTACTTATTCGTTTTCATGTAAAACTTGTCTAAATCTTGGTCAAACAAAATTGCCGTAAAATTCAAAAAAAAAACAGAAAATGAAAAACCAAAGCACATAGTCTTCATATATGTCATACATTAAAGTTGATAAACAAGGTCTAGACATTCAAACCATACTAATCATGTATCTACCCGCTAACCCCTAAACTCTGTCTTATGACGAAGTCAAGCATGAAGATTAAGTGGCTTTGGGGTTTCAAACATGGAAATTTTGAAAACCTCCCAAAATCCCATTTTAGGGTGACTAAGAAGGATACAGGCTTCCCTTTCATTTTCATGTTCTATACTTGTTTAAATCTTGGTCAAACCTAGATTTGACCATGATTCAAATGTGCATCAAAAAAATCCAAAAATCAGAAATGAAAAACCAAAGCAAAGCACATAGTTTTCTTATGTCATATAGTAGCATTAAAGTTGATAAACAAGGGTCTAGACATATTCAAACAAGAAAATCATGTATCTACCCCCTAACCCTAAACTTTGTCTTATGTAGTCAAGCATGAAGAGAAGTGGTTTTGGGTTTCAAATATGGAAATTTCAAAAACCTATCAAAAGTTTCATTTTCTTAGAGTGACTAAGAAGGATTCATGCTTGCCTTTTCATTTTCATATTTGAAACTTGTTTAAATCATTGTCAAACCTAGGATTTGACCAAGATTTAAATTAGTTTAAATTAAAAATCGGAAAATGAAAAACAAAAGCACATAGTCTTCTTATGTCACATATATATATATAAAGCATTCAAAAGTTGATAAACAAGCTGGTCTAGCTAGACATATTCAAATAAGATAAATCATGTATCTCTACCCTCTAACCCTAAACTCTGCCTTATCAAGCACATGAAGAGAAGTGGTTTTAGGTTTCAAACATGTGAAATTTCAAAAACCTCCCAAAAACTTCATTTTAGAGTGACCAAGAAGGATACATGTTTCCTTTTCATTTTCATGTTTTAACTTATTGAATTCTGGTCAAATCCTAGGATTTGACCAAGATACAAATAGGCACAAAAAATGAAAACAAAAGCACATAGTGTTCTTATGTCATATCGTAAGTATTCGATAGATAGTGTCTAGATATATCCAAACTTAACAAATCATGTATATATGTACCCCGTGATGATCTTATGAAGTCTAGCATGAAGAAAAGTCGTTTTGGTCGGGTTTCAAACATGGAAATTTCTTCAAGAATACATTCAGCTTCATTTAGAGCGACTAAGAAGGATCCGTGCTTATTTTCCATTTTCATGATTTAAACTGTTTAAATCTTGGTCAAATCTTTGGCCAAGCATGAAGATAAGTGGTTTTAATTAGGTTGAAATTTCAAAAACCTCCCGAAAACTTCATTTTAGGGTGACTAAGGAGGAACTGCCCTTTTCATTTTCATGTTCTATATATATTTGCTAGTTTAAATCTTGGTCAAAACCTAGGATTTGACCAAGATTCAAATGTATCAAAATTCTAAAAAAAACAGAAAATGAAAACCAAAGCACATAGTCTTCTTATGTCATATAGTAAGCATTAAAGTTGATAAACATGGTCTAGACATATTCAAACCATACAAATCATGTATCTACCCCCCAACCCCTAAACTATGTCTTAATTATGAAGTCAAGCATGAAGAGAAGTGGTTTTGGGTTTCAAACATGGAAATTTCAAAAACTGCCCAAAAAGCTCATTTTAGAGTGACTAAGAAGGACACATGTCGCTTTTCATTTTCATGTTTTAAACTTGTTTTAAATCTTTGACAAACCTAGGATTTGATGAACATGGTCTAGACATATTCAAACCGTACAAATCATGTATCTAACTTATCGACCTAAACTCTTTATTATGAAGTCAAGCACAGAAGAGAAGGTTTTAAGCTCAAACATGAAATATATTTCAAAACCTCCCAAAATTAAAGCTTCATTTTAGAGTGACTAGTTAAGAAGGATCCAGGCTACCTTTTCATTTTCATGTTTTAAACTTGTTTAAATCTTGTTCAAACCTAGGATTTAAACTGACTAATATTCAAATGGGCATAAAATAAAAAATAAATAAAATAAAACCAAAGCACATAGTCTTTATGTCATATAGTAAGCATATATTCAAGTTGATAAACAAGGTCTAGACATATTCAAACCAGATAAATCATGCCCCTAACCGTAAACTTTGTCTTAATTATATATGAAGTCAAGCATGAAGTAGAAGTGTGGTTTTGGGTTTCAAACATGGAAATTTCAAAACCTCCCTAAAAAGCTTCATTTTAATTAGACCGTCTGGTTAATCAAGAAGGATCCATGATTAATTACCTTTTCATTGTTACAGTTTAAACTTGTTTAAATCTTGGTCTAACCCAGGATTTGACCAAGATTCAAATGGGCATAAAATTCAAAAAATCGGAAAAAACAAAAACCAAAGCACATAGCCTCTTCTTATGTCAGTAAGCATTCACGTTGATAAACATGGTCTAGACATATTCAAACCAGAAAAATCATGTATCTACCCCTAACCCTAAACTCGGTCTTATGAAGTCAAGCATGAAGAGAAATTGTGGTTTTGGGTTTCAAACATGGTAAATTCAAGAACCTCCAAAAGCTTCATTTTAGAGTTACTAAGAGAAAGATCCAGACTTAATTACCTTATCATTTTCAAATGTTAAACTAGTTTAAATCTTGCTCAACAAACCTAGGATTTTACCAAGATTCTCAAATGGGCATAAAAATCAAAAAATGAAATACCAATGCACAGAGTCCTCTTATGTCATATAGCTAGTAAGCATTCAAGTTGATAAACAAGGTCTAGTAGACATATTCAAACTAGCTAGACAAATCATGTATCTACCCCCTAAAACCCCTAAACTCTGTCTTATGACGAAGTCAAGTATGAAGATAAGTGGTTTTAGGTTTCAAACATGGAAATTTCAAAAACCTCCCAAAATTCAGCTTCATTTTAGAGCCACTAAGAAGGATCGATGCTTACCTTTTCATTTCATGTTTTAAACTTATTTAAATCTTGGTCAAACCTAGGATTTGACCAAGATTCAAATGGGCCTAAAAATTATTCAGACAAAAATCTAAAGAATGAAAACCAAAGCACATAGCCTCTTCTTATGTCAGTAAGCATTCATGCTGATAAACAAGGTCTAGACATATTCAAACTAAAAATCATGTGCATATCTACCCCACCCTAAACTCGTCTTATGAAGTCAATCATGAAGAGAATTGGTTTTGGGTTTCAAACATGGAAATTCCCAAGCACGTCCAAAAGCTTTATATATTTTAGAGTGACTAATTAAAAAGGATCTTCGTTTTTATTTTCATGCTTGAAACTTGTTTAAATCTTGGTTGAACTTAGGATTGACCACAATCAAATGTGCATAAAATTTAAAAAATAGAAAAATGAAACACAAAAGCACATTCTTTATGTCATATAGTAAGCATTCAAGTTGATAAACAAGGTTTAGACATATTCAAACCAGTAAAATCATGTATCTACCCCCTAACCCTAAACTCGGTCTTATGAAGTCTAGCATGAGGAGAAGTCGTGTTGGGTTTCAAACGTTGAAGCCAAAAGCCCCATTTCAAATATTTCAAACTTATTCAAATTTGGTTCAAATTTGAAAGACACACAAGTTATAGCACACATAGTGCATACATTCTCACACATAATGCACTAGATGCTAACCCGGCCTATAGTTTGAGGCCATTGGATGAGGTCGAAAAAAATCTTTGATTAGAAATGGGGTTGTTCAAACCCCCGTAGCTGGATTTTTTGAACCTTGATCTCTAGTACCGGGCAAAACCCTAGTTTAACCTATTTAATTACAGATTCGTAGGTCGATTTTTCTACCTTTTATTATTATTACTATGCAGCACATGTGGGTTTGCCCGTCGAGTGAAACTCGGAGGAAGAGGATCACTCGGAAGGAGAGAAGAAGGGAGAGAATTATGGTGTCTCCCCTTTTTCGGGTGATGATGTTGACTTTTATGCAGGGTTTGTCAGTGAGCAGGAGGTGCGAGCGAGCGAGCGGGCGAGCGAGCGAGTCGCTCGAGCGAGGCCGCAGAATGAGAGAGAGATTTTTTTTTTTAGAGGGACGACCGAAGGATCCAGAAGGACCTACTTCCAATACGCATCCTGATGCCTCTTCTCTTGACAAAGAAAATGGCTGGGAGTCTGTACTTATTGCACGTGACTTGTGCTCACCGAAGTGTGTGGACCCCATTGATGGGCACCAACGTAAGTGACAGACCTGTTGGTGTAAAAAACTCGGTTGATTATTATAGTGCATTAGAACAAAGTTTCCTATGGATTCAAGGGTGGGGAAATCCAAGTTAACTCATTTACATGACATTATTTTTTCCATGAAGCAAAGTTAACGCACCTATCACTTGGTACATTTTGGAGTGACTAAGAAGGATCCAGGCTTACTTATTCGTTTTCACGTGTAAAACTTGTCTAAATCTTGGTCAAACAAATTGGCAGAAAATTCAAAAAAAAAAAAACAGAAAAATGAAAACCAAAGCACATAGTCTTCTTATATATGTAGTAAGCATTAAAGTTGATAAACAAGGTCTAGACATATTCAAACCATACTAATCATGTATCTACCCGCTAACCCCTAAACTATGACTTAAGAAGTCAAGAATGAAGAGAAGTGGTTTTGGGTTTCAAACAAATTTCAAAAACCTCCCAAAAACTTCATTTTAGGGTGACGAAGAAGGATACAGGCTTCCCTTTTCATTTTCATGTTCTATACTTGTTTAAATCTTGTCAAACCTAGGATTTGACCAAGATTCAAAATGGGCACAAAAAATAAAAAAGCACATAGTGTTCTTATGTCATATCATAAGCATTCAAGTTGATAAACAAGGTCTAGATATATCCAAATTAACCAGACAAATCATGTATCTACCCCCTATCGTCCCTACTTCGTCTTATGAAGTCAAGCATGAAGAGAAGTGGTTTTGGGTTTCAAACATGGAAATTTCCAAAAACTCCCAAAAGCTTCTCATTTTTGAGTGACTAAGAAGGATCGATGCTTTTACCTTTTCATTTCCATATTTTATTGATCAAATCTTGGTCAAACCTAGGATTTGACCAAGATTCAAATGGGCATAAAAATTCAGACAAAAAATCTAAAGAATGAAACACCAAAGCATAGCCTTCTTAATTATGTCGTATAGTAAACACTCAAGTTGATAAATAATTCAGGACATATTCAAACCGAAAAATCATGTATATCTACCCCTAACCCTAAACTCTGTATTACGAAGTCAAACTCAGGATTTGACCAAGATTCAAATGGGGTATAAAATAAAAAAACATAAAAATGAAAAACCAAAGCGCACATAGTCTTCTTACTTTTATATGTCATATAGTAAGTATTAAAGTTGATAAACAAGGTCCGTATATATTCAAACTAGCTAGACAAATTATGTATCACCCCCTAACTCTAAACTCTGTCTTATGATGAATCAAACATGAAGATAAGTGGTTTTAATCCCAAACATGGAAATTTCAAAACTCCCAAAACTTCATTTTAGTGGTGACTAAGAAGGATACAGTTTCTCATTTTCATTTCCATGTTCTATACTTGTTTAATCTTTGTCAAACTTAGGATTTGACCATGATTCAAATGTGCATCAAAATTCCAAAAAAATCAGAAAAATGAAAAACCAAAGCACATAGTTTTTTTATGTCATATAATAAGCATTAAAGTTGATAAACAAGGGTCTAGACATATTCAAACAAGAAAAATCATGTACCTCTAACCCTAAACTTTGTCTTAATTATATATGGTGAAGTCAAGCATGAAGCAGAGAAGTGTGGTTTTGGGCTCTTTTCAAACATGGAAATTTCAAAACCTCCCAAAAAGCTTCATTTTAATTAGACTGGCTGGTTAACTAAGAAGGATCCATGATTAATTACCTTTTCATTTCATGTTTAACTTGTTTAAATCTTGGTCAGAACCTAGGATTTGACCAAGATTCAAATGTACATAAAAATTCAAAAAATCTAAAGAATGAAAGACCAAAGCACATAGCCTTCTTATGTCATATAGTAAGCATCCAGGTTGATAAACATGGTCTAGACATATTCAAACAAGAAATCATGGCTCACCTCCCCCTATCGTAATTCTAAACTTCGTCCTTTATAGAAGTCAAGCATGAAGAGAAGTGGTTTTGGTTTCAAAAAGATCCATGCATTAACTACCTTATCATTTTCACATGTTAAACTTGTTTAAATCTTGCTCAACAAACCTAGGATTTTACCAAGATTCTCAAATGGGCAGAAAAATCAAAAAATGAAATAACACCAATGCACATAGTCCTCTTATGTCATAGCTAGTAAGCATTCAAGTTGATAAACAAGGTCTAGACATTCAAACAAGACAAATCATGCATCTACCCCCTATCGACCCTAAACTTCGTTCATGGTTATTTAAGCATGAAGAGAAGTGGTTCTTGGTGTTAAAAACATGGAAATTTCAAAAACCTCCCAAAATTCAGCTTCATTTTAGAGCTACTAAGAAGGATCGATGCTTGCCTTTCATTTCCATGTTTTAAACTTGTTTAAATCTGGTCAAATCTAGGATTGACCAAGATTCAAAATGGGCATAAAATAAAAAAACCTAAAAATGAAAACCAAAGGCATATAGTCTTCTTTATATGTCATATAGTAAGCATTAAAGTTGATAACTCTGTTAGACACATTCAAACTAGCTAGACAAATCATGAGTCTACCCCTAAAACCCCAACTCTGTCTTATGAATTTTATTTCATACGAAGATATGGTTTTAGGTTTCAAACATGCATGGGGTGACTAATTAAGAAGGATACATGCTTCCCTTTTCATTTTCATGTTCTATATATACTTGTTTAAATCTTGGTCAAACCTAGCTAGGATTTGACCAACATTCAAATGTGCATCAAAATTCCAAAAAATATCAGAAAAATGAAAAACCAAAGACATAGTTTTCTTATGTCATATAGTAGCATTAAAGTTGATAAACAAGGTCTAGACATATTCAAACAAGAAAATCATGTATCTACTCCCTAACCCTAAACTTTGTCTCATGTAGTCAAGCATGAAGAGAAGTGGTTTTGGGTTTCAAATATGGAAATTTCAAAAACCTACCAAAAGCTTCATTTTAGAGTGACTAAGAATGATCAATGCTTACCTTTTCATTTTCATATTTTAAACTTGTTAAAATCATTGTCAAACCAGGATTTGACCAAGATTTAAATGGGCATAAAATTTAAAAAATCAGAAAAATGAAAAACAAAAGCACATGCTCTCTTCTTATGTCACATATATATATAGTAAGAGCATTCAAAAAGTTGACAAACAAGGTCTATACATATTCAAATAAGACAAATCATGTATCTACCTCCAACTCAAACTGGCTTCATGAAGTCAAGTATGAAGAGAAGTGGTTTTTGGGTTTCAAACATGGAAATTTCAAAAACCTCCTGCAAGCTTCATTTTAGAGTGACTAAGAAGGATCCAAACCTACCTTTTCATTTTCATGTTAAAAACTTTAAATCTTTGGTCAAACCTAGGATTTGACCAATATTAAAATGGGCATAAAATAAAAATAAAAAAACCAAAGCACATAGTCTTCTTAGGTCATATAGTAAGTATTCAAGTTCATAAACAAGGTCTAGGCATATTCCAAACCATAAAATCATGTATCTACCCCTATCGACCCTAAACTTCTTCCTTATGTCAAGCATGAAGAGAAGTGGTTTTGCCTCAAACATGGAAATTTCAAAAACCAAAAGCTTCATTTTAGAGCGAATAAGAAGGATCCAGGCTTACTCTTTCATTTTCATGTTTTAAACTTATTTAAATCTTGGTCAAACCTAGGATTTGACCAAGATTCAAATGGGCATAAAAATTCGGGACAAAAATCTAATTAAAGAATGAAAAACCAAAGCACGTACATAGCCTTCTTAATTATGTCATATAGTAAACATTCGTTGATAAACAAGGTCTGTAAAGCAGAAATATCATGTATATATCGTATCTACCCCTAACCCTAATTAAACTTTGTCTTATGAAGTCAAGCTTGAAGAAAAGTGGTTTTGAGTTTCAAGCATGCATGGAAATTTCGAGAACCTCCCAAAATAAAGCTTCATTTTAGAGTGACTACGAAGGATCCATGCTTACACCTTTTCATTTTCAAGTTTTAAACTTGTTTAAAACCTCATCAAACCTGGGATTTGACCAAGATTCAAATGGGCATAAAATTCAAAAAAAATAGATAAATGAAAAACCCACATAGTCTTTTTATGTCATATAGTAAGTATCTAAGTGGATAAACAAGCTCTAGACATACTCAAACCACATAAATCATGTATCTACCCCTATCCCCAAACTATGTCTTATGAAGGCATGTGAAAAGAAGTGGTTTTGGGTTTCAAACATGGAAATTTCAAAAAACCTCCCAAAAGTTTATTTTGATTGACTAAGGAGGATCCGTGCCGCTTCTTTTCATTTTCAGGTTATTTTAACTGTTTGAAACTAGGTCAAACCCTAGGATTTGATCAAGATTCAAATGGACATAAAATAAAAACAACAGCACACAAAATAAACATGAAATTACATCTAAATCCCTAACTTTTACATGGAGGACCCCAAGCTGAAAGCAAGAAATGCGATCGGGTCTTGAATCTTGATGCGTCTTCTCTTGACAAAGAAGATTGCTGGGAGTTTGCGTACGTACATCACGTCACTTGTGCTCACTGAAGGTGGGACATGACGCATGCATGGGCAACACACGTAAGTGACATGGATTCAAGGGTAGGGAAGCCAAGAGAAAAAACGAGAATTTGGACAAAAATAACCCAATCTTGCTAGTATGTCGAAAGTTTGTTTTTCCCAATCTTTTCGACTTTGGGTTATTTCTGTCTATTTTGCCGAAAAAACGAGGACAGAGACTGGAAACGGTGATGCATCTAGCTTCAGAGTACGCCACATTAAGACTTCATGAGCAACACTAGTCTGACGTAAGTATAGTGTATACAGACAAGACAGGGACTAGACATTGCTACCCACGTCCCTCTGCGCCCTTCAAAGAAATCATACTCCGTACTAGAATCTCGAAACGTAGGAATTAGTCTGACACGATTTCTGATTGTTTAATTCATGATTGCAATTTTCAGAATTCATTGACAATACATTTTTATACAAAAACAAAAAAATCCTTCATTGTGTAACCGTATGTTACTACTAGTATTTCTTTTGGTTTTCACACGCAATCAAATGTTATTGGATCCAAATACCGTTGTTTCTCAATCCTATATATTTGGAGATGATCATCACTCTCTAATCATAACAATTTTCATATTCCCGCACTTTGAAAATCTTGCGAATAATCAAAGCAGCCAAAATCTATGGTGTGTATTGTATATGTTTATGCCATGCTTAGTTTCATCGAATATTGTTTGGTTGCATCGTGGGGAAACCGCGTGAATTTAGATTAATTGTTGCATGTTTGTTTGTGGTGTGACCAACTGCTTTTGCAACGAAACAACCCCCCCACCATGTACGCATTGTTTGGGTCGTATGCATGATGTGTACATAATGTTAAAATAGAAATAATGTAGGAATTGAATATGATTGCATGTTGAATTAATCCTATATGAGAGAAATCACACAAATTTGAATTGCATGTTCTTTGGTTGTAGTGCTACACAAAAACACGTGAATTAGTATGAATTATCATGTATTCAAGAATCAAAGGAGCCACTGAGATTTGAATCCCACAAAATTTCTATGAATCTTCGAACCAAACAAGCCCAACAAGATTCCAAAGGAATATAATACAACGAATCAAACAACTTCCGTTGTTGGAATATTTCCTTAGGACATCAATCCAATAGAAACTATATGATCCAGTTTCAGCGACAATCTGGTCGGTGTAGGCTCGAGGAGGCCAATTGTATATATATGTTTGGACCCGGTTGGTTGAGTGATCATGCTCGTGACATCCAACCTGAAAGGTAAAATTCGGGCAAGGCCAGCGTGACGCCACAATACTTTTTGAAATATTCAAAAGCGCGTAATATTTGTGAAATTTTCATAATAGCAACTACTTATGTGAATTTTTTCGTTCATACGCTTATTGGGGGTAGGCTAACCCTAATGGCCTCCTCAAGATCCCTACCTCTACCAAGGTTTCCCAAGTTCATCCACCTCGATGGGTTCCTTGCCACTTTCGACCATGTTGTGGGCATCATTTCGGGTTCCACTGCCAGTCCTTTTCAGGAGTCCCGAACCCGATGCCATAATATTTGTTTGAAAAAAATTCAAGACCGCACAATATTTGTTGAAATAAATGAATAAGCATTTTTAAATAGCTAAATAAAAGAAGTACTAATTTTGAAAAATTTATTTTTTCTAAAACATTAATTGGAGCATTGACATGTTGAACCCACTTGTCGCATTTTGCTATCAACATGACTAACTAGCTGATTAGATAACCAAGTGGTGAAATTTGCAACATATTAGACCACCACATGGTGGAAACTGCAAAAAAATGTCCAAGTGGTGGTTTGTGCAACATATAGAGCAGTAGAGTATATGGTACAAGATGAAGAGGCAAGATGAATGTGCACTGCCATGGGCCCGTGGTAATATATCATGATGATGGCAAAGGATCTTTTCTCTGCTGAAACTGTCCAGAGCTGATTTGATGAGACAAAATACAGCCTACGGCGTGCAAGGACAGATACAGTACATTAGCTTCTTCTCGGGTCACCGCCTTCACGCCAGGTGCAGTAGTGCAGCAGAGACCAGAGAGAGAAGGCACGCCCGTAGTACTCGTATTATTGATTTCAATTCAAATTGTTTTTTTTGCCTGCTTCTCCGTCTTCTTCATCTCCATCTCCTCTGGCGACCCCGCCTACACCAGCAGCCCCTGCACCACCGCCGCCATGCCTTTTTTCGGATCATCTCGAGCCACCTGTTTGATGGTACTAGTAGGAGTTGTGGACTTTTATCCATATCGCTCTACCAGCTGCCGCTCGCACTGTCCTCCAATACCCCATACCCAAACGCCGCCCCCTCCCACACCCCCACACCCACTTGACCGCATCCTTCCACTGCGAGATCGATCAATGAGAGTGGCAGTTCTTGGGTGTTTCCTGATGGCCCCCTTGAAGAAATCGCATCCTGATGCGATGTCATCACCGCCGCGAGCCTCGTCGGTTCATGCAAGTTTTATCATGATTCAGCAACACAAAGTGTAGCTCTGCCTGCATCTCAGCTGTTTGGCATGCCCTGTGTTCTTCATACTCACCAAACTGAGGTACCGCCCGCGCACAATCCCTTCTACCGCGTCCACAAGTTCAAGCAGGAGGGTGCGCAGAAGGACAAGCAGCATGATGCAAAAGATCGCAAGGGTACCTTATGCCAACTGACGCCGCTGGACAGGATCTCTTCCGATGCCGTGATTCCAGATGGTGGTACGGGCATGTGGGCAGGCGCGAATGGAGATTGGATCGCCCTTCTTGGGAGCTTGTCAATGTGTACACTGGTCGCCGGATTCCTCTACCACCAATAAGTGAGTTTAAATCCACCCCGGATAAACTTGTGTTCGAGTCTAATGATCAACATCTTCAACTGCTGAAGATAGCTATTTGCCGAGTTCCAACAGCTGCTTTAAATTATACTAGTTTCTCTGTTCTTGCCATCTTCAACGCGGCAATTGCAGTCCTTCACTGTGCTTCTAGCAGATGGACAGTTCTTAGCGTACGGCTACTCCGATGCAATCATCCACAAGGGTATTGTATTTGCTATAACTCAGACAGGCGAAGTTTATGCATGGAATCAACTTTCTTGGGGTAATTTTTTCTCATCTCATATGATGTGTTTTCGCTATTACCTGCTAGTTTCAGATTTAGCTTTAGCCTTTTCTTTTTGTTGTGCAGTTTTCGTGTCATGCCTGTACCTTTCCCCCTCTATATTCAATCAAAATCAGCAACGATATGCCTTTGAGTCAAAATAAAGTACTCCCTCCGATCCAAATCAAATTGACTCAGCTTTGTCTAGCCAGTGCATCTAGCTAGACAAACTTGAGTCAATTAATTTGTGCATATCTAGCTAGACACATCCAGTTGAGTCAATTAATTTGGATCGGAGGTAGTATTTTAGCTACATCATTATTCATGTATGTAATGAACTAATCAAGTTTTGCTGAACTGACTTCAAGCTGTGCTTTCCTTTGCAAGGTCCTTTGTTGATCAACACGGCACCTATTCCGCCAGAACTTGATGAACAAGGTCGGTACAATCTTGGCTCCTGGTGGTTAGCACGATCTCCTGATGGTTCTAGACTTTTTCTGGTCCATACCTAGGGCGTTACTGACGGGCGGGATTATATTGGACTGGTTCGGATTTTACCTGCTGCTGCTACCTCTGAGGGTCGTCATGGTCGCACTATTCGTGGGTATGGTAAGGGTTTACTTGGCTGCGAGGTGTACAACATGGACACCAGTCAGTTGATGCCACCGAGGCCATGGAGGAGGATTATTTCCCTTGGATCATATTCTCTCTTCCTTGGAGGAACTATCCGATTATCATTCCAGTAGAAGACGGGGCAGAACATGACCGTCCAAATATGGCGAGAAGCAACTCTGTTTACACATCGCACCATGCAGTAGGCCTTGCATATCCTCCTTCTCCAGAAATTTGCCGCTAATCTGAAGATTGTACTGTTGGTTTCCAAACCAACATTAGATGGACATGGCGGCAGGTTCCGTTGTGGCTCATCCCAAGCTTCGCCAACGCCCGGCAATGGAACCTGCCTTCGCGTCACAGGTCCAGAAAGAAGGGCTGATGTACTTTATGTAATACTCATGTTGTAATGCAAGATTTGTATCTGTTGAACTATTTCATTTGCATGTTTATCTCTACCTAGGCTACTCCTTCCGTAGTTGTGTTGTACTATCTGTTGAACTATTTCCTTTGCATGTTATCTCTACCTAGGCTACTCCTCCGTAGTTGTTAAATTGATGTAATGCTCCTACAATGCAGGCTACACTGGGCGTGTGGCCTGTAATGTTATCAAACACCTTTTGTACTCGTTCTAGTAAGCATTTCACACTATAGCTCACATAATTAAAGTACTCCTACAACGTATTAGTTGAAAGATATCTCTCATAGTAAGTACCCCTCTTTGAGCTTATGCGAAACATAAATGACTATTTTAGAAATATATACTCTCGATACAAGATTATATTAAAAACAATGGTACATAGTTCTATTAGAAAAAGAAAGTGTGAATAGTAGAATGATGGAGAAGTGTTTTTTGAGGTCTGTACATAGCTAGTGTTCATGGTGCAAAAGCACTTAGACTAGTCACAATGGGAAGTATACTAGTCTATGATACAACACCTTCAATGCATAGTATCATGAATTAGTATCATGCAATGTTGCGAAAAACCAATTATTCATTTCTTTCCAAATAGACTAGCTTTGCGAGGATGATAAAACATTTCTTTATTGCCCTCTCGTATGAATCTCCTCCATACATCACCTCTCATACCGATTGAAAGCCATTCCAAATCGTTGGTTCAAGACCATGAATACCAAGCCAATTTTTTTAGCTAGTTGGACCACCCTCGGATTGAGAACCAACGGTTGAAAGAAAGGTGGGCGCCAACTCATATTTTTTCTCGAGAGTCCGACACTTGATGTTGATTGCAAAGTTCACAAAGGCCAAAATTTTGACATCCTCTTTGTGCAAGTCTTGCCACCATCCAAACTCGGTTTTAAAGTACCAACCAAGAAAAAAAAGCTTGCACTTTGGAGGACCCCATGGACCATGAAAATTTTGAAAAACTTCCAGTAAATCATGCATATTTCGATTTATATTTTGGAAGTTTCATTCGATTTGAATCATAGGTTTGTGAGCAAATATATATTTAGTTTAAACTAGTGCTCGAGTATGTAAGAATCTATTTAATCACAAGCTAGTCATCCGAATGGGATGAAATATTCATAGATTTTAAAACAAGGAATCTACATATTACTGGATTTTTTTCAAAATTTTCTGAATAGTTTTTCTTTTTTCGAAATAAGAGATAGTTTGGAACGTTGGATCTCAAATGGATGGTAGATGGTGGGACACAATCACAATGTATCTTGGAAGCATCAAGTCACTGAAGCTCTGTCCGGTTTCCAAACCAAGCTAGGAAAGGCATTGAAAATGAAGTTCCGCTCTAAAACATTTCTCATTCCATTTTGGTGCTCGCGCGGTTGCATGCTGCCCACGTGTTAAGGTACGTGTGTCCCTGGCATGTAGAGAACTACGATTATTGGCGAAAAATATATCGAAATGGAAACTGTAAAAAAAGCCCTCTCTGGTCAACCTGATGTGACGAGACATCATCGCACCAAACGTCGCGCAAATTTATAGATGGGTGGCGTGTTAGTTCACTACAACAATGCCAAATTTGCCACCAACAAGAAGATGATGTTCTCAGAGTACTACCCAGTTTTTGCCCCTGTATGTCTATCATCTTCTTCTTCACCCCGTTACAAAAAAAAAACTCTTCTTCACCCTCCCAGAATCACGCGCACGCGCAGGATCTCGATCCCCACCACGCCGCATCACTAGTACTACTCCGTATACCTTTCTCTCCTTACCCTGGCCGGCCGCGCGCCGCATCGTTCCTTCCATAGCGCTCGCCCTCTCCTCCGAAAACCTAAGCGAGCTTGCATCCGCTCATCCACCTAAATCCATCTTCACGTGATGGATTATTCTGTAGGCTTTGCCGGCGGCGACTTTGGCCACTTTGGAGGCTCTCACCGCGACAACATCAACCCTGGTCGCTGCGCATCCGGGACGTTACCGCACCGTCCGACTTGCTGCATGTTCCAGGGAGCTCTACGACATGATCAGCAAGGATGAAGGTAAGATGCACCATTGGGATGAACCCCGCCGATGCTCGCCGTTTATTGGTTCGAAGGAACACCGGGACGTGACGAGAACATCTCGTCCGCATGATACCGTGTACGACTCGGTGCTCCTCGGACATCTCGCTGTCGTCAGCTCGTTCACATGCACGACAGAAATGGCTTGGCGCGATCTATGGGATCGATCGCCGCCGCCGATCATCATGAGTGGTGGTGCCTCGTGAACGTCTACACCGAGCGACATATCTCCCTTCCATCCCTACCTGATTCGAAGATCGATCATAGTAGTTTTTCATATCGACCTGCATACTCTTTTAACTGGCGTCCAGAAATTTATTTGTTGAAGATTATAATCTGCCAAGTGCCCACAAAAGGTGGGAGGTACGCAGATTACAAGCTCATCGCCTTGTTCGACAAAACGATTTTCTACCTTGAAGGGGGTGGCAACTGGAGAATGCTGGAGGCCCTACACCTGCACCTGATTATCCAAATTACTGTGATGCCATTGAACTCCGTGGCCACGTTTTTGCGGTGGGACGAAACTGACGGCTCCACGTACTTCTGGGACACCGCAAATGGTATTTTTTCTGTCCTTATGTTGCATTGCATGATACACTGCCTTAACCAATGAAGTTATTCATGAACTACCTTGTTTATATTTTACCTTTCTTATATGACTTAATGATCACGCCCCCTTTTGCTGAATATGAATGAACCGTTGCTTGCAATGAATTAGTAGTACTAATTAGTCACCAACAAACATAGTATGCTCAGTATGTGATTGCATTCTGAATTAGTAACTCTACGCCACTGCAGAATATGGGTGTAATTAACCAGTATCTCAAAAGATAACGTGGCACTATGAAGGCACCTTTTTTGATAACCTTTTACACCCATTGTTTCATATATAACTAATTGATTTTGCCTCCAAAAGGAGGACGGGAGACCCCGCCATCTGCAGAGAGATGCATAATGACTTTCATAAGTATATGACTTAACGATCACATCCTTTATCTGAATATGAATGAACCGTTGCTTGCAATGAATTAATACTAGTCAGTCATCAGCAAACATAGTATACTCCGTATGTGAATGCATTCCCGAATTAGTAACTCTATGCAACTGCAGAATATGGATGTAATTAACAAGTATCTCAAATGTTAACGTAGAAACAAAAAAATAGAAGAAAATCGTTTGTAATTACATGCGTAGCTTATATTTTCTAGAGATCGGGAAAAAGCCTTGATTGGATGTACCTACATGCAGATCAAACAGTTTTTTGTTTATATCGGTGAACAATCTGCAGAATGGTATAATTAATTTTGTTTTTGATACATTTTTCTCCCATTTTCTTGAATAGATTTCAGTTTCCCACAATTATCTTTCATTAGTGATTGTGACGTCTCCTCATTCAAAATAACTCAGGTTATCTTTTTCCTAATTCAGTGATATTTAAGTTTGAGTAAGTTTACGATTAATATCTACAACCTCATATATATATAAGATTTAGCACCTGCAGGCCTAACAAAGTTAGCTGCCTCTAGTCCCGTATAGTTCTTTCTTTTTGCTTTCTCAGTTTTTCGTAGCCTTGCTACAACCCTGTATGCTCTAATATATAATGATGCACTACTAGGCATGTGTTCGAGAAAAGAAAATCTAAATATCTTTTGTAATATATGAACCTATATTGATGTTTTAGATGTTGGTAGTATAATTTTCGATAAACTTGAACAGACTTAAATCAGTTTAACTTAGCACAACCATATAGTGTACCTTTTTTAGAACGCGAAAATGAGGTAAACAAATACCATGTGTACCCTTTACTATCAATAGTAGAGAAGAGATTATGAACCTTCAACTCTAAAATGCAAATTCTTCTATTGAATGGATAGCTGCATCTGATACCTATTTTGCAAATGTTACCAGACTTGGGGTTAGCTATAAAGAGCATTTCTTTCTTGTCAAGCTTCATGCACTACCAACACAACCAAAAGTCCGAACTGATCGCAAGGGCGGCAATCCACTTATACAATTCAACACCCCCCGTCACATGTGATGGGAGACAAGTCAACATGTGGAAAGACTCAGAGGTATAGCTCAAGAGGCATATAAGTGGACTCCGAGGGGGCAACAATAATTTTAGGATAAATTGCGAAAGCCAGGACTCGAACTCGAGACCCTGGCTCTGACACCATGTCAAGCTTCATGGACTAGCCAACGCAACCAAAAGTCCGAACTGATGGAAAGGTCTAGGCAATCCACTTATACAGTTAAACATTTCTTACCCTTCGGGTGGTCATAGGGAAGCTCTCTAATAGATCACTTAAGACAAAGGGAATTAACTACAGCACAGGACTTAAACTTAAGATGATATATATTTGTCAAAATTTGAATGTATCTATATACTATCACTGTCTAGATACATCTGAATTTGGACAAATCTCAGACACTTTCGGTGGGACAGAGATATAATTGTGTATACACTAACTAGTGTCTAGTTTTGGCGAAGTTTAGACTAGTTTCGTGGGATGGATGCATAACTGATATATTGGACACTTGATTTGAACACATGAATGACCAATGTCCTTAGCTTACATAGTCGTATTTATACCGTGAGCATGAACGATGAACAATGCTGCTGTTTGAATATGGTTGCCAGTAACACCCTATTCGCCTCCATTTCTAATATTGCAGAAAACCCGATGCTCCCGTTTGTAATCCCGCCACCGGTGGTGGATGATCAGCAGTACGCGTGGCCTCGCTCCATCTGCTGATGGCAAGCGATTGATGATCATCCTTACAGTAAACAAGATTGGGATTGCCAATGCTGAAGTACCTCCTGACATTCCCTATGCTGCTAATGGGCTTCAGCTACGGCAGTATCCCCGCTGCTACCTCCACGTCTTTGAGCTGGGATCCCTTATCTACCTGCACGCGTTGTGGACTTTCTTTTGGAGGCAATAACAGCCCGCCGATCACTGCTCTTCTTCGGACTCACTACCCAATCATTGCCAACTCAAGAAGCGTGAATCCAAAGCTCCCGATGGCACATTGGTTCCATTCATGAGGAAAACCTGTCTACACAGCATACCGGAATATTCGTTATAATCAATACCCTAAAATTTTAACTGCAACCTCCAGCCAGATGAAGGTGAGACTGTGGGAGTTATCAGCCTCCTAAGGATGGTTGGGATAGTCCTTGCTGCTTGCCATGTGAAGGTTTGCTTTAAACATTGCCCGCTGTGTTACCTTTAAAAACAGACACTTTTTATTATGCTTGAAGTGTTGAGAAGTAGTACACTGCTTTTAGTATGTACTAGTTTGAATCAGCTTATTTGAACACTACTGCTTTTTGTATTTCGTGTTGCTCTCTATATTATAAATCCTATATGCTGTTTTAGGATTGACTGTTTCAGCACTATAATTTTTTCGATAAAGGATGCTTTCTATTACTTTGGAAAGAATTACATCCAGCTTCTCAGAGCAACTGTGGATGCACAGCTGTTCAAAGAGTCTCAGAATCAACAATGTAAAAGAAAAACTAGGCTAGCTACATATCGGAACGTATGAATCATAATCGCCAGGTGTGGGCGTGGAAGCAAGAACCGCAGACTATGCTACACCCAAGTGTAGGGAAAAGTATCCTCGCTCGCTCAAAGACTATAATTGTTAATGTGTAATGTCCTTTATAATATAGCCACCTCTTGTTGATCATAGTCGTGAGAGGACCATTCCTATTTTTTTCGCCGCTAAAGGGTAAAGACACGGGGGTGTGTTCGGTTCCACCCCATCCCCAAACCGAACATGCATCAACTACGAGCAAGGAAGTAGATGTGCGACCTAGGTGACTGTGCGGACCCCACATGTGAACCAAAGAAAAAACATGTCAATACGGAACTGATGTACATATGACAACTCCTATATGATATGCGTATGTACGATTGAGCATCTGGAGGTGTGCTGCCACCTGCTTCCTCACACGAAGGGTTGGATCTTGTGTTTCATACACTGATCGGACTGAAATTGTCGTGTGCATAGCAAGGTTCATGTCAATAAGGCTGAGTTTGGCATCTAAGTCTAGGCAACAAATACTTTTGGGTTCCAACGGCCATCTACAAGGTATTTGCTATAGGCCTACTTGCTCCGACTGTCGAAGCCCAATAACTACAAATGGGCCT